>CM042226.1:4569050-4886550 GCA_023566465.1 Cottus gobio
ATTGGGGTTGTACCCAACTCATGCCCAGGCTGCTGTTATGGTGAAATCATGCTGTAGTCTCACTGTTTGAATCCTAAATAAATAAGATGGGATTATGTCATTGGCTCGTGAGGCTTCCATCATTGTAATTCAGCTGAGCTGACAATATCCGATCCTGAGACGAGGAGTAAAATGTATTTAGTGGACTTAATATTCGATATAGGCTGCTCCAAATGTGATTCTGAAATCCAAACGATTGATCTCTCCCGCCCGTTCGATGCCGACAACAGTGGCCCCTCGAACGCCGGCGCGGTGGAGCAGAGTCGATAGCAGCCGCAATTTGAAAAAAGGTTTCAGTTCTTACTTTCTGCCAATAACTGGCTTTGTTTAATCTCAAATGGTGCGTGGAGCGGAGGGCTCCATCACTCGTACCGTCGCTTTAATTCAGGGCGTTCGACCGCCTCTCGCTCTCTTTTTCTTTTTTTTTTATCCAGTGTCTACAAATAGAATTTTCTTTACAATTTTCAGGTTTTAGCTGTGTCAGAAATTACACATAATCGAGCATTAACCGGCTCCAGCTCACATTTTCAAGTTAATGGAACAATACATATATATATATATATATATATATATATATATATATATATATATATATATATATATATATATATATATATTATAATAATATCAGGTTGTCAGGACTGTGTGAGACCGGCTGAGCACTTTGCATTTGAATACAAGTCGCTTGAATGTCTTGACAAGAGTAGAAATGTGTGTGTTTTGTCGTGCGGCGGTGTGGTGTGTGTCGTCGCTTATCCCCCACCTGCTTGCTGCTAATCATTATGTTTATTACTGTACGTTTGCATCACCCATCCAATATGGACTGGAGCGGCAGACCAGCGGGGAAGCTTATACTTCAACCCTCCATCTGTCTGTTGTGGATGAATCTCCTCCTCCCCCCTTTCTCTCTCTCTCTCTCTTTCCCTCTTTCCCTCTCTCCATCTTCTGCTTCCCCGGAGGCATATAATGCAAGCTTTTTTTTTTTTTTTAAGCAAGACGTCTGATGCTGCTAAAGCACACTGACATGGGAGGGAATGTGATTATGAAGCCCATTGTGGGTACAGTGTCTCTGCAGCATCATGGGGGGAGAGAGGGGGGAGGGAAGGGGGGGGGGGGGGGGGAGTGGGGGGTATAAGTATAAAATGCCATCCCCAGTGCTGTAGTTAGAGCCGTATGACATTTCCCTAAATGTATTCAGTCATACAGTGCAGGAGGTGTTGGATATGCTATGAAACAAGACAATTTGGCATTTGAGGGAGCCTCTCCGGGCTTCACATTCCTCTTCAAACACAGGAGACCTATGATGTCACGGCGAGACAGAGCCAGGGTCAGCCAGAAGTGTGTGTGTGTGTGTGTGTGTGTGTGTGTGTGTGTGTGTGTGTGTGTGTGTGTGTGTGTGTGTGTGTGTGTGTGTGTGTGTGTGTGGAAAGAACATGAGAGGGTTACGGCTTTGGTACTCCTGACAATATTCTGCTCTGGTTGGCATCACACATGAGCAACTCTCAAATGGAACAACATGTATTTTTCCATCTCGCTGCCTTGAAAGTCATATAACAGCCAGTGGCCACCTGTGGAAACGCTTCCACCGACAACTGTAGCTCAAGGCTCATCTAGCAATGCTCACTTTTTCTTTTTCCTTTCTTTTTTTTTTCCGCCGGGTTACTTGTGCTTCATTTAAATTGTCAGCGGCACTGTTCCAATGTGACATTCGAAGCGAATGATTACTTTAAACTTCTATCTGGTGAACAAGAGAGATGTCATTTGGCGCACCCTGAGGAAATTGTTAGATAGTAATGCCGTGCATAGGCCCGGGCGCTTGGATTCAAAGAGACTTTTAATGGGTCCGACAAACTGCAATTACCTTCTTCTCTGAGCGACTGGAGGCGCCTTTCAGCATGCGCCACCTTGGGCATTGTGGGTAAAGGGAGGAGGAGGGGGCGGGGTCACTCAAATATTGCTCATACCTAACGTCACGCATATTATCCATACAGTGTACACACACTCACAGCTGGACACAACCCGAGGCCGCTGCTGACTGAAAATAGGCCACGCGGGACAATTTTAGAAGTGCCGGACATTTTTTAATTAATTGTTTTAAGTGGGCAGATGATTCAGTTTCTAACATGCCAGGTTTAACGCCGTGCATGGAGGGGAACACCACGCGTGACTCTTCTTCCAGGCTGAGTGCAATCCTCCAATAAAAAAATCTTTTGGGCTCCGTAAAGCTCTGATGAGTCAATGCATACTTGCTCTTCTCCAAGAAGGAAACAAGATAACTTGCTTTTACGTTAACGGGAAATTAGACCCCATCTGTTCTTCAAGCTCGTGCACGCTCTTCCACGTGAAAAGAGCGGACGCCGATTTAGATTCAGTGTTTGGAGTCTCCTGTCGGGGAAAGCATCCCAACACAGGCTGGTGTCGGATCTCATGCTGAGAGGCAGAACTTCGCCCGACTATGAACACAAAAAGGCACTTCTGACGGCCGTGACGGGTTTCTCTTCTACAAACGCTCCCTCAGACAAACCCCCCCGGTTTTCCCCGGGTAGCAGCGCTCCGACGCTCGGTATTCTCGGCAGGCAGTATTTACACACATAACCGGCGCGGAAAGCGGTGGATTTCACAATGAGGTGCAGCGGTTCGTGGCAGCCGGCGTCAGGATCCGGAGGCCGCCGCCCTTCGCGGGCGCTCCCTTGGTGAGATGCCGGGTCGGGCCTCCGCGGAGGTTGTGCTGTCAGTGCATTCGCTGAAGGGGTGTGGAGTCACCTGCACGTTTAAAGCTTTATGTGTCAAACTCAAACTGCAGCATAAACACGTTCATAGAGTTTCACCCTTTTAATTTGCGTTCCTCAAAAAGGAGGGCCGTTTTATAAACAGCCTTCAACAATGCCACCTGACTCCCCTCCACAAATCAATTTATCCATCTGTCTATACTGTGATTGAGGAAACCTTTAATGTCTCCCCCAAGATAACTTTACTGCAGCTGTCCACTTCAACATGGGAGAACGGCTGGCCTATCGATCAGCTGACGCCGGTGAGAGTTAACATGGCGAGTGCTAATTAAGCCGTATGAGCCTCCCAGCTAGGAGGCCGTACACTTAACATCATACACAGATAAACAAGAGCAGCTTTACCGGAGAAGAGTGCCATATATCAAATAATAACGTCATCTGAAGATGATCTGAGGATAGATTGGAGAGGATTTTCCATTAGAATGGCAGAGAATTAAAAAATAAACTCAGGCTCTCAGGTCTTGATAATATAAATGGGTTCATCATTATGAAAATGTATTTTGGGAACACGATCAAAACCCTATTTATCATTTATTTAAGAAAGAAAAGAAAATATTTATAAAATACGACTGTAGTGGTGTCAAATAAGGGCATTTTAAAGTTAATGATGTATGTATTAACAACTATAGAAGCATCCGTAACAAATCATGATTGATAATAAAGAATATTATGCTTGTTTACATGATGAATGCTTTTACACATGAACAAATCCTTACGCTGTTACAATATTTATTAATTTATACAAGTGTAAAGTGATTTTTTTCTCGCTGCATGTAATACATACCATACATATAAAGATATATGCAATGTAGCGGTTACAATGAATACATGAATACATTGCATCCACGTAATGTGTGTATAAGTAGTGAAGGAACAAACAATTGACTTACAGCGTCAAGCACAATGTCATGCACAGAAAAATAGAGTATTTTAAATCTTTTGTCATACCTTGAAAGAGAAAAACATTCTCACGATAATGAGAAACTGAGACGATTTGTTTTTCTCACGGCAGTCGTTAAAAAAAAAAACCCACCGCTGTGTATTCCCAGTGCTGTGCAAATCACGGAATGGTATGATCCACGCAAGTACAAATCAGTTTTCCCGATTTAAACCCCTTCACCAGCGTAGAAAATGTGATTCCCGGTTTAGTATGCGGCGCTACTTGGCTCGCTGTCTGAGATTGTAATTATCTCTCTGCAAAGAAGGTAAGAAGCGAAGGCCCGCGTTGGCCTTCGTGTCCTCGGCTGCACCGGGGCGGCAAAATAAATCTTCCCAACAGATCTCATTCTGGGGGAAATCACTACGCTGCACTTGACGGACAGTAAATTGCATTAAGCTCCACTTAAAGATGGCAGGTGAAGAGTGACAGGGTGGAAAGAAAACTTCAAGAATTGTTTTGCATCCCGGCCACTTAACCACTGCACAAGCCCCGCCTCCGCCCGAGAGGTTATTAGAAATCACGGCTTGTACCCGGGTGTACAAACAGATAATTGTGTGAGCGAAAACCATTACGGGGTTAATTATTTCCTTTATCCGCGGCGGATCCTGCGCCCCATTCTGCATGACGGCCTCTTTGTGATCCGGAGCTCTGTCTGAAAACACAGTGTAGGGCCGGGAGCCGTGGCGGAAAGCAATGCAGTATGGGTAATGTGGTGTGTGTGTGTGTGTGTGTGTGTGTGTGTGTGTGTGTGTGTGTGTGTGTGTGTGTGTGTGTGTGTGTGTGTGTGTGTGAATGCAATACAAATGCCACTCGGTTCGGCGGGACGGCCATAGATATACCACCCAAATGAAAAAGGGCCACAATCACTTTAGGCTGAGTTGCGAGCAAACAAATTAATTATTTATGAACAATGAATATTGCATATTGCTCTCAAAAAATTGTTGTTGCCTCTCCTTCATAAGCCAGCAGATTGGATTTACAGCGCTGGATATTCACTTCTGTGGAAGCTGAATTCTAATCACTTTCCCTGCGTCAGCACACGGAGACACGCTGTCGATATACGAGAATATACAAGAAAAAAAAAACGAAAAAAAAGTTTATCCGAGCTGAATTATATGCATTTCACCGTCTTGGCGTGCAACGTAAACATGGCTCCTCCAATCGGAAAAGAGCTTTTACCCAGAAACCCGCTCGTGTTTACGTTTCCATCCGGCGGCCGATGTCTCTCGCCCAACGTCGCCCATTCTCATCGCCCGCTTTTGGAAAGTAATCGAGTGGTCAAACAAGCCTCATGTGTAACCGTTGGCTTTCCTATTTGGCTCCGCGGCTCAGGTGTGGGGTAATAACGGCTCCGCCATCTGCTCGCCCGGTTGTCCTTTAAATTGTCTTTTGCTATTGGCTTAAAACGAAACAAAAAAACAAACAAAGCTGACTGCTGTTTATGCCTGGCACGCCTTCACTCTGGCACCAAGCACCGCCACCAAAAGACAATTATGAAAATATGAGCAAACACTGAGGTTTTTAGAGGCTGATTTGCCTGTTTTTCTTTTTACTATTTAGAGCAGCAGGTTGCACTGATTGAACCATTTATCTCTTTAAAATGAAAAATACATCCATAACGTGCTGCATCAATACAAATATAAACCAGCATATATACAACTCCAGTACGCACTGTACTGTACTGCAGACTCATGTTTATCTTTCCAGGGCAGCTGCACATCCCATAATGTGTTTGACAAAAGGCATGGGCCAGCCTGAACGGGTCCTCGGTCACAAACAGAAAGACGACCACGTTCACAGCTGCAGTCAATATTAGAGTTCCCACTTCACCTCCCCACAATGTGACAGAACTGTGGGAGGAAAATTGAGCGCACACTGTGAAAAAAAAACAGGAAACACACAAAGACATTGTGAACATGCACTTACGCCACAAAGGTTTGAAGTCAGGGCCACCGGTTATGTAATGCTCATTTTAGACAGAGTTATAGTTCAAAATTGGTAATTTCAGCTCTGCGGGAAATCTAATATTCAGAAACACGTACGTTTTTTCTTAGCTGCTCGTGGTGGAGAGCGCACAACAAGCTGTGAACACAACACTGACGTAATACTTACATACCATGCACATTCTATGCAGTTTATCCTATTTGTTCAATTGTAAATATTCATTCATTCTCATTTATTGCACTGCGTTTACTGTTAAATGTGTATTGTTAAATGTTAAATGTATGCACCTTCCACCAGGACAAATACATATAGTGAATGTGAAAACAAACATGGCAATAAATGGTTCTGATTCTGATTCTGATATCACATTTTCTATGGTGACAGTTTTGTCCGATATTCACTCTCCTTTTAGACTCTGCTTTGGCCTCCACCAACCTTAAAGTTGCTTAAAGTCGTAAAAAAAAACATGTAAGTAAAAAGACGCTAAAATGCTAAGTGACACTACTGTGTGGGATCGTCACTGTGAGTGAACCCCTTCCACATAAAACATAGTATTTTCCTCCATTGTTAACATTAAATATATCAACGGGAGCTTTTATTCTTTAAAATGTCACAAGTGAGAGTAAAGGTTCATAAAAAATAAAAAAAGAACCCACTAAACTGCTATTTTTCCCTCATGTCAATCTGGAGAAAGAGATATTGGATAGCCGAACAATAGGACCTGATATGAACTAACGCGCTTAGCTTGTCTGGACTTCACATCATCAAACATGGCCGCGGGGTTGGCGTGACAGCAGCAGCTAAAATAGATCCAGGATGACAGAGCCTGGGGGGAGTGATCTCGCTGCGATGTGTCATGAGATGTTAGAAGTGAGCTTCTGCTTACTTCGTGGCAGGTGATGGATATGTATTCGACCAGATCCCTTTTTTTTTGGTTACTTTTTTTTTTTTGTTACATGAAAAGCTTCGCTGTCAGCAGACTTTTCGGCGTGTGAAGTCAATGTTGAGGAAAAAACCTTTGTTCATTGTGCGAGCTGTCATCAGGAATATCACAACGATAGGCAGCTCAATGATGCGGCTGGTCAACACCGAGTTATGGAATGGAGTTTGGGCAACTTTCAAAAGGATGAGGAATTATATATATATATATATATAAATAAATATATATTTATATATATATATTTATTTTTATATATATAAATATATATATATATTTTTTTTATATATATAAATATCTGTATATGTATTTATTTATATAAATAAATATGTTTATATATAAATAAATATATATATATAAATACATATATATTTATATATATATATGTATTAGATATATATATTATTTATATATGTATATTTATATATGTATATACATATATATAATACATATAAATATATGTATATATATACATATATATATAATAAATATAAAATAAATAAACAAATATAAACAAAAATAAATATATATAAATAAATATATATTATTTATATATTATATATGCATATTTATATATGTATTAGATATATAATATATTATTTATATATATATATATATATGTATATATATTATGTATATATATTATATATTTTAATTTATATATATTATTTATATATATGTATATTTATATATGTATTATATACATATTATATTCACTTAAATAACAAGAATGTTCCCGAACAATTCATGCATCTGTAATAAACACCAATGCTTTTTCATGTACCATCTGAATATCCTGTAGAGTTCGTATCTCATTCGACCTATCAGTGGGCTTTTTGAGGAGTGATATGAGCTGACTCTTTATTCCCCTAGTGGAGCGTACAACATCATGATTATTTTAAAATGTTGGCGGAGCGCGTCAGAGAACCATTTTACCAAAAGGTTGTTGAAACCTCATCACACCTCTTAGTCTGGAAATGTTAATCCTCACCCAAAACAGCACCCGGGATGTGATCGGCTGCTGGACTCCTGCTTCATTCAGCTTCTACTGCCTGTACTCTCGTGCCTCTCGTTACTGTGTCCAAGCAACGGAGACTTTGTTTTCACGATGGTTGAGGCTCACGGACGTCTGTGTGTGAGCAGCGGGTGAATCCTCAGATTTCCTGAGCTCTAAAATCCCACAAATCATCCCGCACGCAGAGCTCGCTACCAAATTACATTTCATCTTCTTCTGAGACGCTAATGCAAATTGCATCCGAGGAGTCGTTGTGTTTTTCTTCTCCCACACATCAGCTGATTTGGATGCACGTTGTCGCGTGAATGCAGATGCGCCGCATAACGTGGATGTTTGGAGCACGTTAACCGAAACTGTCTTTTCTCCATTAGCATGTACTTATTTCTTATCATCATTCATCACATTTCCCAGCTGTCATTTAATTGCTGGGTGGGCATCCAACACCGGAGACTTGTATGTCGCTAATAGATGTAAAACGAGAGCAGACACCCATGGCTGTAAACGGGATATCAATGCAGAAGTTGCCACCGTATAGGATTTGGCAGTCTTGACGGGCTGTGCCATAATCGAGTGTGACTGTTAAAAAAAAACTGATTACTTTGATTCTTAAATCACTTTTAACATGAGGATCGCTAATAGGGCGCGTACCATCACCCCACCTGTAAGAGCACAGAGGAGGCTGAGCAGAGGCCGTGAGATGGAGGCGGAAACAGGGGCGCATCACGTCCTTATGGTGGATTCATGTACCATGTAATCCCAGCCATATATATATAATATCCACATTATACTGTATGTGTTCAAGCGTGCACAGACACATGAGTTTGTTTGTGAGTGTATTTGTCTCTGGTGCTCGTGTGTGTGTGTGTGTGTGTGTGTGTGTGTGTGTGTGTGTGTGTGTGTGTGTGTGAGGGGTTGGGCGTCGACATGATAGTGCGTCCCAGGAGAGCCCAGCCAAGCAGAACTGTGTTATGTGAAGGGAGGGCCTAATTGCCCCGTGATTGGCGGTTTCGATGCGTTGGCCTCAGCACTGCTGACCGAACACTTCTAATGGGACGCGCAGGTGACAAAGAACATGGGGAACCTGCTTTAATAAGTAGATAATCGCACCGGTTCCCCGCCTCCTCCTCGCGGGCTGATTACAGGCCGCTCAGACGGGGCCTTGGTTGAGGAGCTGGAGCAGCGTGACTCTCGCTATCGGAAGCTGACCGCTGACTCCTTCAAGGTTTTCCCTGAATGATTCTCAGTGTGGCGCCGGAGATGCTCCGGGACGCCGAGTTCGAACCCCCCTAGGATGAGCGAACGCAGGCGATGAATCACACTCCCCGTCTGCATACAAATCCGCAAAGCCGACGACGGGCGACAGCGAGGCTGACGACAGGTTCACCGTCTCAGTGAGCGGGTGAGGATGGCGTAAGCCGGCAGCTCCCATCTTCTCTCGCTCTCCTTCTAAACCCTGTCTTCACTCAGCCAGCCTCCCTGGTGATGACGGTGGAGCGGTGGAGCGATGGCGGCGGCGGCGGGCCAGCTGGCGTCCCGTTGGAAGGGCAGGTTGGGAGGGCAGCCAGCCACGAGCTGTCAGAGGCCTGCCAGGGGAGCCGAGGAGCCGGGTGATGCAGTAACGGGGAACACTGCACATTTGTATCAATTATACGATGCATTCCGGAATATTCAGCGATTCCGCTCACCCGGAACTTTCAGGAGCCTCTTCGTTACACGCTCACTCTCACGGGCTGAGCCACACCGGGATTTAGGAACAGGAAGAAAGAATTGGAGTAAAATCATTTCAGTGGAATTCCCAATGATCTGTAGATTTGCTGGTTTAAGAAAATTCATTTGTTCATTTGTTTTACAATTTTGGGGAAATTTGTGTGGTTAAAACCAGCAACTTGGTTATTATCCGATCTCAGCATTGGTGCATCTGTAGTTTTGATGGATTTTGAGGCAACAGATACAATAAAGAGTAATTCTATAACAAATATTAAATCACAATAATAGATTTGCACTACACTTATTTACACTTTTATAGAAGTTATAGAATTCATGGTAATGGCATGATTTCAATATGATATCTTTAAAAAGAAAAATGAAATCAGAATAAGAATGCTGTCTGGCAAATCCATCTTTGAAGCTTTTTATTGCCTTTTTTTCTTTTTTGTGGGGCACTTTAATAATAACACTAATTTGTGCGTGGAGCGTTGGGGGAGGGAGACAAACCGAGAACGGAAAGAAGCGTTAATGACGGAGGAGGCGTTGGAGATCACAGAGGTTCCCACAGGCACGATGAGTCAAAAAGACTTCCTGATTTCAAAGCTTTTATCGGCGCAGCGGTGAACAAATCTGTTGGTAATTGTCACCGTGTTGGTATTTCATAGTTGCCAGGAAATCAAACAAGATATTAATTTTCGGAAGACGGGAATTTCTAGAGTTTACACAAACAGATAAATATGACAAATCACATTTACACAGCGCCTTTTACACTGCGTGAAGTTTGAAGGAGCCGGGGTTTGAACTTCCAGTTTTCCAACTAGTGGATGACCGGCTCCGCCCCCTGAGCCACCAACGCCGCCACACAAACAAACCAAGAGAGAAAGAAGCAAACGTTAGACACCATCACTCTCTAAAATCTAGTCATTGCAAGGCCTCGCCACACCAACCTTGAAAGCACTTAATTTTTTTGTATTTATTTCATCTTTAATCTGTTCTTCCAGATCGAAGGTTAAACATTTTAATCCATTACCGTGCGAATCAAAATAAATTCACCTACTTTTCTTTTGGTTTCCCACCTTTTTGTTGGCACTTCAACGTCCTCCTGTCCACTGGTCATCGATCCGCTCCCGTCTGTCTGCATCCCGTCTGTCTGCATCCCGCCTGTCTGCATCCCGCCTGTCTGCGTCCCCGTCTGTCTGCGTTCCCACTGTCTGCGTTCCCGTCTGTCTGCGTTCCGTCTGCGTCTCGTCTGCGTCTCGTCTGCGTCCCGTCTGTCTGCGTTCCGTCTGCGTCTCGTCTGCGTCTCGTCTGCGTCCCCGTCTGTCTGCGTCCCGTCTGTCTGCGTCCCCGTCTGTCTGCGTCCCGTCTGTCTGCGTCTCCGTCTGTCTGCGTCCAGTCTGACTGCGTCCCGTCTGTCTGCGTCCCGTCTGTCTGTCTGCGTCCCGTCTGTCTGTCTGCGTCCCGTCTGTCTGTCTGCGTCCCGTCTGTCTGTCTGCGTCCCGTCTGTCTGCGTCTCCGTCTGTCTGCGTCCCGTCTGTCTGCGTCTCCGTCTGTCTGCGTCTCTGTCTGTCTGCGTCCCGTCTGTCTGCGTCCCGTCTGTCTGCGTCCCGTCTGTCTGTCTGCGTCCCGTCTGTCTGCGTCCCGTCTGTCTGTCTGTGTCCCGTCTGTCTGTCTGTGTCTTGTCTGTCTGCGTCCCGTCTGTCTGTCTGCGTCCCGTCTGTCTGCGTCTCCGTCTGTCTGCGTCCCGTCTGTCTGCGTCCCGTCTGTCTGCGTCCCGTCTGTCTGCGTCTCCGTCTGTCTGCGTCCCGTCTGTCTGCGTCTCTCCACTCATTAACAGGGTTGTGTGTAGTGAGGCTCGGCCGACATTATATGCGCCATCTATTTGCCAGATGTTATTGCTTACACGGTGGCGATTTCATAAGGTGCCGTGACAATTTCATTAACTTGGGGGAGATCACACTCCCTTTTTTCCCGGAGACGGAGGGAATGAAGAGGCAAGAAAAAAGGGGGTTCGGGATCTAAGACGCTGTTACATTAGCAGGATGGGGGGAGGAATACATCACCAAGGAATTACTGAGCACAATAGACACGGGCAGAGCCATTCTGCTCTGTTTTAATGAGATATGCTCGGCTCGTGCTACCTGCAGTCCCGGGCTCTGGGTAAATGAAATTGCACTCGCATGGCACGCTCAATTGTTACCAACAAGAACCTTGATCTGTTAGCAACGAGGCTGATTCGTCCATCCGCTCCACTGTGGATTCAAATTATCAAATTGAGAAGCATCGGATGGTATCAGGCGTATCCCATTTCAGGGAGATATTAAGCTCTCAGAGAGCTGGCTAACTGTAAGGGCTCTCGGAGAGGAGGGCAGACATTGTCGCGTGGTTGGTGGGGTTTCATTGAAAGCAGCAGACGGAGGGTGATAGCCCTCCCCAATCACATTAGTCACATATCGATCGCGCCCCTCTGTTTGCTTGGTAAAGGTGAACACGGCAGACATAATCCTGTTAGAAGCTCTCTCTCCGGCCACCAGATGTGGAGGGGTATCTGGGATGGGGGCTTCTTCCTGCTAACATCTAGGGTTACCCCGAAGAGCTGTTTACAAGTGGCCTTCGTCCGTCCTGGATCTGAATTCACAATGTGCTGTTTCTCTTTCTTCTTAAGATCGAACAAGCAAAATAAGTTGTTGTGTCTTTATTCACTTCATCTAAACACACTTACTGTACCCGCTAAAACAGATAAAGAGATGAAGGGGATTCATCCCAAAAAAAAAGCACGAAGTGGCCAGCGATGAATAATTCATAGCTGATCAAATTTGACAAGATCTTATCGCCCTGTTCTTGGGTTTGTTGTGGAACAGACTCCGCCTCTCTCTCTCTCTCTTTTACGGCTGCATTGTCTCAGGCTGCTGCAGGAGACCAATTTCCATTTTTTTTTTTTTTTGCAGTCGGGCCACATTAGCATACATTTCTCCACGCGGCAGTGAGACGGGGACAACCGGGGTCCTCATCAGATCGGATTAAAGAAGAGAGTCCGCTGGAGCGTAACAGATTTAGGAAGAGAGGGATGGAGGAGGTGTGCAGAGGGACGGAGAAACAGTCGGACCATGAACAACTTCGACCCGCAGTCCTCTGCAGTACATCCCAGCCCGTTATTAGATAAGCCTCCGGTCTCTAAGTAGAAGTCGTGTCAGTTCCTTTATTCCTAACATCAGCACCTCAAAAAAGTCCCTTCTTTCACCCAGGGTCACATCACACCAGCTCCGATCCGACCTTGAAGCTGAAGGCATCCAGGAGGGTGATATGCTGCTGGCGTAATTTAACTTCATAGTTGCTCTCAGTACAATGTCGCCTCGCCCTTGCGAGGCACATTACTGATATTGATGGCGTTTTCGGTGCAGGTGAAACATCTAGATAGACCATTTAAGTTGCACTCATACGATGAAAATGTATCGCCAGACAGACTTTTTTTGCAGCGTTCGGAGGCAATGTGCTGTGCAGCGGCAGAGTGATGGGCGCTCACACTCAGGGTGACTGACTTGGAGCGCAGTCACACCGTGAGCGGCGTTCGGGGTTGGCTCGCCGGGTTATTTCCCCAGTTTCCGCCATCGCCGCCACTTCAGTCAAATTTTTTGTCAGCTACTAAAGTTCTGCCCTTTTCTCTCCTCCGCTGGGTCGAAGCACACATCGATCCAAATGATAACAAAAACAAGGAGTTCCTCAATATGAACAATTAATGTCGGCTTCTCGGAGAAGGATTTACGGTTAGATGGACTGCGTTAAACCTCAGGAACCTGTTCAAGCCAGCTCGGAGAATCTGCTGCAGGTCTCATGGGGGGGGAAAAGAAAATGTGCGTAATTAGATCCTGCCAAAAATCTATTGGTTTGTATGAATATATGTATGTGCAGATAATTATTTACTGTATTTACGATTAATCAATAATGTGTTCCCCTGCTAAACTGATCACTTTCTTCAAACTCATTGGAAAGTAAGCTGTATCAATCTGAGGATGATGTGATATACAATATCCAAACTAACATATACAAAGTGGAAAATGATAATAATATATAAATAAAAAATCTAAGTCCTTAATACTTGATTTACAAAAGGGGAATCCATCTTTTATAAAGTATGAAAACCCAAGCTTATTAATCAAGAATGACACATTTACAACTGCGTTTATGAATTGCATACTAATGAGTGAATAATACTTATATATATATATAAATAATGAATTCAGTGTTTATTCATGCTTTACTAATGCTAAATAGTGTGTACTTATTATAAAGTGCTATCACAATGATAAATAATAAATCAATCAACAGAGATTTGGACAATTGGACAAGTCTAAAAATGTAAGAATATCATTTTATTTTGTTATCACCATAAATAAAAACACACGATTCAGATTATTATTATTATTATATATATATATATATATATATATATATATATATATATATATATATATATATATATATATATATATATATATATTATTATATTTGCTTTGAAGAAAAACATTGTGGCATTAGTAGTTTTAATTATGTATTATAAGCTCATTAGAGCTAGTGGTAAAAGGTTAAACAGTTCATAATTCTCTCTAATATTAATTGTATATCGATGTAAAAAAAATCTTTAAGCAACTGCATTGATTCAAGTTTCTCACCAAAAGCCTAATTTGTTGAGATCCCATTGAGAAACAAGACATGAGTAGTTTACCTCAGTTTTACTGTTTGGAGTTTTTGTGGCAGCAACCTGTCAATCATAAAGTAGCCACGCCCTGAAGCAAACCCTGCTTTATGGTCTATTATTTGACTCTAAATCGACCATAATTTACTAAATGAGCATGATGATCTATTAGAGAAGACCTGAAACTAGAGATTAAGACCATAAACTCATAAATCAGGTGAGAAGTCATTTTCTCAGACAAAACCAGAGGAGTCGCCCCCTGGTGGCCAGAACAAAGAATGCACTCCTGCATTGGCTTCACTTTTCAGAACCGGGGACTGAACCCCTGGATGATACTCAATATGTATTTTCACATTAAATGTACAAAGTGTTCCAATGTTGAATGGATTTTTCCAGAAATGCGTGTATTTCAGCTTTTCATCTCCATCCATGCATCTTGTGAAAAACAATACACCTTGAACTGAATAGAGAACCAGTTCAACTATTATACTAAAAACACATCTTTTCCGACTATACCTTGAATAAAGGAAGTAGCACTTTAGTAGCACTGAAATGGCTCTTACTGATAGCACTTTGTAGTTGAACTTTTTGTCGAAATTGTACCTTCTTGATTCTTGTTGTTCTGATTCTTGTTTGTAACCGTAGAATGCACTTATTGTAAGTCGCTTTGGATAAAAGCGTCAGCTAAATGAAATGTAATGTAATGTACTATTCCCACACGATAAAAAGATATTTTGTTCACTAAACAGACAATGCGGTTACTTAGTGCGGCCGGCTTGTTTGAGTGATGAATATTGTATTCATGTCAAGTGGTTTTCCAGCAGTGATTCATTGCCGTATTTATGAGGTCATCTTCTACAACTCACGGGCTGCACGGCGCCGTGCGGCTGCACGCGGCGCCGTCCTCGGCCCGCCTCGTTCGGCCCGTTCAGGCCTGCAGTCCTGAACGCAACTAACCTTCATCATCGCTCATCAGTGCAGGTCGCAAGCTCTCTCTCTCTCTCTCCCTGAAGAGCTCACCGACTTCCCTCCATCATTAATTCACCATCCCAATCCTCTGCTCCAACTGGATAAGTTGAGCACATCAATTATGGACATATATGTGTGTGTGTGTGTGTGTGTGTGTGTGTGTGTGTGTGTGTGATGTTTTCATCTGATATACCTGGATCAGACAAGGCTATCAGAAAATGTTCCATTGTGCGTGTGTGTGTGTGGGGAAATGTGTTTTTACTTCATGGATAAAAACTTCAAGAATCCTAAGACCATGTCAGATACATAAATTCTATTGAAAAGTCAGGATGCACTTGTTTTATATCTGTTGCATCAGTAAAGGGCATATCTTGTGTGTTTGTGAGCAGCAAAAAAAAGGATTTAAATCCTTAACTTAAGATAAAAGCTGATAACTTCATTGAAATCAACTTTTAAGAAAGAAAAAATAAATGTTTTGGTGCTTTTGTCACAATTGTTTGCTACAGTTGTTGCATTTTATTTATTTTTTTAAATAAAAAGCACAACTGGAATTGTTCAGATTCACATACTGAGGATGTGATAGCGTCACAGCCACGAGCAAAAGGACTCTGCATCTTTTGCCAGGTGGGATAATCCCACGGAGGGTAGTCATCAGATTGAAGAAGACGAGACTTCGCTCTGTCTTCCCATCACGGCCTCCCCAGCTGGGAGCTTCAGTCCCGGCTGCCGGAGGCCGAGAAAAGACAAACTTTGCTCTGGCAAAGGGATCTGACTCTGGGTTTTTTTTTATGAAGTTATCAGCGCTGGAGCTCGATGAAGGCCGGTCCACGGTCGAGTGAAAACCTCCGAAATGCTAAAGAGCTGCTCGTCCCGACAATAGGCGAGGCTCCGTCTTGGCAAGCGAGTTTAGGTTTAGTGACCGGTACTTTTAATGCAGTGACAGCAGCGCTATAATGAGTCCTGAAGATTGCTGATTCCTCTTTATGTGCCCCTCACAGGAAACCACCAAAACTCTAGCTGCTCGTTATCCACGTGGCTGGATATCAAATTCCCGACGTTGATATGAGTTTTTCGGTGTGCGGTGGAACGTGCACAGAAATGCACACACACACACACACACACACACAAATAGACCTCACTCCTCCGCCCACTCTTTTCCATCTTATATATTTCCAGCATGACTGAGCTCACCGCATTCCCCTACAGAGCCCTTCTCCAAACTTGCAGAGTGCTTGAGCAAACACTGTGTACTGGGCCAATTAAAACTCCTGTGGCGTGGGCGAAGGGGGTATGGCAGCACGGGATGGATAGATGGGCCATAACGGCCCATTTGGGTAATGACCGTCTTTCCCCCCCTCGCCCTCCCTCTCCTCACACACACCTTTATCTCCTCCCGTCTTTCGTATTTACCACCCCCCACCCCCATTTGTGTTGATCGCCTGCCACTCCTGGAGTGCTCCTGGGAGCGGCTAATTGCACCTCTTGCACTCCCCCGTGTCATAGGATGCCGATCGTGGCGGGCGCTCACTTGCGAGCGATCAATGGGGCGAGCTGCTAAACAGCTCCGCGCGGGGCGGCGGGCCGCGGTCGATGCGAGGTGCGTTTCGAAGCGGTTTTCTCCCGGGCATCGGCAAAAAAAATGCACGTAAGTCGACGGTATGAATCGAAGCCACGTCAACCCAAGAGCATGAAAAATAAAACAGCGTTTCTTTTTCTTTCCGCCCCCCCCTTGTGTGAAACACTAAAAATCTCAAGTTTTAGACGCCGTCTCCTCCGTACGCGGCGCTGTCGGGCGTCATCACGCGTCTGGTTGACAGCGCCGCTGAGTCAGCATAAAAGAATAATGACAGAATGTGACAAATTATCACTCACGGCCTGTCAATCACCCGCACCCGGGGGTTGTTTGTTGTGACACAAATAGCGGCGGTGAACCTCGTCGCGGGGGGAAGATGGCATTTGCTAAGGGTTTGGGTGGCGGTGGCGTCCTCGGCGTGCAGAGGAGCTGCGTGAGGAGGAGGTGGAGGACTCGCTCCCCCGGGACCGAGGCCAACGCTTCGCTCAGAAAGGAAGCGGCTCGGCTCGGCGTCGACGACGCCTCGTTATCGCTCATTCACTCGCGGTCGCGTTCGACTGCACGCAAACAAACACCGCCGATGATTACATTCACGGTAACAAAAAGTCTATTTGTGGCCTCCCTCCTCTTTTATTTTGGTAAAATTACTGCTCGGAGGCTCCTCCCCCCTCGACACATGGAGAGAAAAGATCTTTTGAACACTTTGCGTGCAGGGAAAGAGTCGTCACAATTGATCTGCTAATGTTATTACAGAGTAATACCCCTGAGTGCTCAACGCGAATGAAAAAACAAGAAGAAGAAAAAAAAGGAGGGGAGCGAGGAGTTGTTGTTTTTGTTTTTTCAAAGTGGAATCATGTTCAGCAAAAAGCTTTGACACAGTAAAAAAAAAAGAAAAGCACACGAATGAGAGCAGGGTGAGAACAACATCGCTTGCTTTCTGTTGTTTAGTTAGTCACTGCGCATACTTGTGTTTCCCTGTGTAGACTTTAAATACACTTCATATACGCTGTATATACTTTGCATTTTTGCACTTTCTTTATTATTTCATTTTCTGTAATTTAATACGCTCTGCTATTTTATTGTATTGTATATATTGAGTATTTTTCATACTTAATATTTGCATGTCTCCTATGTAACTTTGCTGCTGCCACAAACAAATGTCCCCCTGGGGATGAATAAAGTATCTATCTATCTATCTATCTATCTATCTATCTATCTATCTATCTATCTATCTATCTATCTATCTATCTATCTATCTATCTATCTATCTATATATCTATCTATCTATCTATCTATCTATCTATCTATCTATCTATCTATATATCATCTATCTATTTGTATATCTGTCTTTCTACCTATCTACCATCTATCTATCTATCTATCTATCAATCAATCAATCAATCAATCAATCAATCAATCAATCAATCAATCAATCAATCTATCTATCTATCTATCTATCTATCTATATATCATCTATCTATCTATCTATCTATCATCTATCTATCTATCTATCTATCTATCTATCATCTATCTATCTATCTATCATCTATCTATCTATCTATCTATCTATCTATCTATCTATCTATCATCTATCTATCTATCATCTATCTATCTATCTATCTATCTATCTATCTATCTATCTATCATCTATCTATCTATCTATCTATCTATCTATCTATCTATCTATCTATCTATCTATCTATCTATCATCTATCTATCTATCTATCTATCTATATATCATCTATCTATCTATCTATCTATCTATCATCTATCTATCTATCTATATATCATCTATCTATCTATCTATCTATCTATCTATCTATCTATCTATCTATCTATCTATCTATCTATCTATCTATCTATCTATCTATCTATCTATCTATCTTTAAACATAGCAATCATAGGAAAGACATGCTCTCTCTCTCTCTCTCTCTCTCTGACATTACCAATGCCCGATTACACTTTAAGTTTCAGTCATCAGTTTGAAATCTAATCAAGGAGAAAATTAATATTTCAAAATCGTATTTCGGAGCCGTTCTCCACTCCATTCATGTCTGCTAATGAGAGAGGTGTAGATACAGTAGACAGCCCATGTGCTCTTTAATTATCTCCTTCTTGGCTTTTCTCTACATTACGCTTCCTTTGGCCCACAGCATGGTGCCCAGTTTGTTTGTGTCTCCACACGAGACCATAATGTGTGTTTTTTTTGTCATCCGTCCTTGGACATATTCAGTTTTTTTCTTCTATTCGAGTCAAATCAAAGCTTGTATTATGTGCTGCTCAAAGTGGACTCGGATACTAGACACCGTCTGGTCGAGCTAGACGAGAAGGAAAAGAAGGATCAAATGTCGGCAGCTAACGCTTAATGGTCTAAAAAACTGAAATCAAAGTAGCCGGTTGTGTGTTTTAAGGTTTTCGCATCATGTCAAGTGGACTTCGAAGCCTCAACGCGCTGCAGACTCAGAGGTGTTAATAATGTGTTTGTGCAGTTAGAAGTAGGGATGGTATCGATTGGATTATATCAATACGAGTACTCTTATTGGTTCAGTTCCTATCGATACTCTTATCGGTTCTTTTTGGTTATTTTGTCCGAATAAAAAAAGAGAATAAAAAAAAACTACATTGCTTTATCATTAATATGTAAACAAATAGTATTTCTTGAACTGCAACAGCAGACATGTTGGATTAACTCAGTATTGTTGACTAAACTATTTCAATGCCAGCAAATGTACATTTGAGAACATTCAGGGAGGAGTATATTTCGAGTTGAAAGCCTGGGTCGCCTCCAGTAAAGTCACACTTATTGTTAAGGTGTGTTGGCTGGAGTGGTAATAACATAAAAGGTAAAAAAAGATTTTAAAAAAATAAAACACTAACATATAACACTGCTCCATTATTAATAACTATGTATCAAACTACTCCATAAACCCATCAGACTTATTAGTTGTTAACTAAATCCACTGTAAGGGATTCTGCATGATACAGTGACAGAATATAATCAGGATTTTGGTTTAATTTCGTGTGAGTTCCTTTGATCTCCGTGTTTCACCGAGGGACGGAGCTTATACACATCCATGTGCCCGGGTCACGGAACTGAGAGGCGGTAACTGCACTGATTCAGTAATATCAGGCCAAAAAATAAAGTGCAATTCAACCGTGGACTTTTCAGTGGCAACCAGTGGCTCAATACGAGTAGACGAGCTCTGAGTAAAAAAGAGTAACTAGCTAACGAACAATGGACTACAGCCCGCTGGCGATAGCAATGGCATTCAGAAAGTGCCCTGCAAAGTGTAATGTGAAATTCATATTTGTGTAATTACAGCAGAACATAGAACATTTTGTAACTTAAAGCTCACTTCTGATTTCCCAAAATAAATGACAAAAAACATGAACGGGCCTGTAAATATGTGTTATACCACTGTCAGCTGTAGTGACTGAAATAAATACCCTGCTCACCCTCATCCATCACTGCCTGCCATTATGAATTTAAATGTAATGTTTTCCAGATCACATTTCCTCTTCACGTGGTTTTGAGCTTTTACGGGTGCAGGGCTGTCTCCCACATAACCTTTTCGTTTCCAAAACCGATCCATTTTGTGTCACTGCATCCGAGGGAACATTAGCTAGCTAACGGTGGTAAAACACATTTCTGATGATGTGTCAAGATTCAAACATGATGAGTCTTTGCAATATTGCTTTGTGTAAAATACTTTACTTTAAAATTTATGATCAGATTTTAGTCAGATTGTCTAAACACATTTTATTTACAGGTATGGTCGTCAGTAACTGACCTGGGGTTTTGTAACCAACTTAATTTTCATGTTGCCAGATCTCAGCAATTAACTGCTCATCTAAATATTAAAATAGTGGGCGGTCACCATGTGAGGGTTAGCTGACATGGAAGTTTGCATCCTTTCTAATATGTACAAGTCTTAAATAGGCACGGACACATTTTTAAAAAGTACCAATTTAAATGTAATTCTCAGGACCTTTCATTAGCGTAGTGGTTCTCAAACCTTTTCAGTCACGCCCCACTTTGGAGGAATAAAAATGTTCATGCCCCCAAATTTTAACAAAATGGTCCATGCTGAATTTTTATTTAAATAACAACTTTTTGTGACTCGTCCATCTGTGCTTTTCACATAATTGAACAATAAAAAAATACTGCAATCACTTTCAAGTAAACCAGATTGCTCCATCAGACAAAAACAAATAACATGTGCAATTCCTTTGTTAGAAAAATACCAATAAAGTTCTATCTGTGCAACAGATAACTGATATTTGGCATATTGTGGCTGCAATTAACCTGTTTTGCACTGAATATATTTTCAAGATAATAATAAAGTGCAACCTGTGAAAAACTGAACCAAACAAGTTCAAATATTTGGCGATATGAGTTTTACTGAGTTGCACGCCCCACAGTTTGAAAAATACTGCAATAAACATTCAATTGCATGGTCCGGAATTTATTTTATTTTATTATATATATTTCTTTTTCCTTTCTGTGTACTATCATAAACCAATATACCACTAACACATGAACTTATTATCTATGTTCACAAGGGTCTTCTGTATATTATACCTTTTGAAATGATTCAAATATACCTTGTGAATGAGGAGATAATCAGTATTTAGTATGAGATGCAAACCATTCGCAATTTTCGCCACAAAATGTCTGGGGTGCTAAAGTAACCCTCCTGTTATGTTCGTTTCTTAGGTACAGCAATGATGTTCCCGGGTCAATGTGACCCGGTGCATGTTGAATCATCCAAAAGTTGTCAGAAACCAAAAAATCCTAATGAATAATGTTTGTACCTCATCACCAACACCATTACTAACAATTAAATCAGTTTTTAGTGGAATGGAGTTATTCTCCCCTCCATAGATCATATTAGGATAACTCACTCGTTTTCATGAAAAATACATGTTCAAACTATTTTTTAGGTACAATGGAAAAACCTAGATGTAAATTTCATTAGTCTACCATAACATTAATTTTTTACTTTACTTTATTTGCATTTTGCAAAAGAAATTCCATGCGGTGATGTAGATAAATAGAGATGAGACACCTCTGCTGTGCACATGAAGCAGGAAAGAGATGGTTCCCATAACAAACACCTGATTCTTTTATTTGAAGTTTGAAATGTTGATGAAACATTATATTTGGGGCTGTGGACAGGTGTGTGTGTGTGTGTGTGTGTGTGTGTGTGTGTGTGTGTGTGTGTGTGTGTGTGTGTGTGTGAAATGTGGTGAAACATAGTGGGAGGGGAGTATGAAAGACGGTAAGAAATGGTATAAACTTGACACTTCTGACCCCTTATAGCCTCCACTTTCACTGCCGGGTCAAATTGACCTGCACATCATCTCTGTTTCACTAAAAAAAAAAAAACCTGCAGGTGGCGATTGAGGAAAAGTTCAGGATTCAACAGTTATTAAGATATTCAAGTCTGGACCAAAGTGGTGGTGGCCTGACCCACAGAAAACATACCGAAATACTCTTTAAAGTGTTTGACTTTAAGATGAATTCATAAAAAAATGAAAAAAGGACATCTTAATAGTTTGTAGTCAGCAAGATGACTGAGAAAGAGTCAGTACTAAGAATTGTGTGCTTGTACCTAGTATGGTATGAATGTATTCAATGGATAACCTCCATCTTTACTAAGAAATTGTACACACACATACACAATTAGCGGTTCATCTGAGTAGATATTTAAGACTCATATAAGTACACAACAGCTTGTGCCACCTCAGTTGGCAGGTGATTCAGGGCGGATGTAATTCCTATAGCCGCTCCGTCCTCTTCCGTTAATTAGATAATGCTTCACTTCTGCTGGCATCACACACTTGATGAACGCAGTCCTGGGAGATTACTTCTCCAGAGCAGCAGACAGGCTGGATTACCTAGACAAATGAATAGCTCTATAATTTGATTTCCTTGGGATTGCAATGTCTAAGCGACTCCAGCAGAGAGGAAGGGGTCTGCATCGGCCCTGCTGCGCGGCGACATTAGCTAATCGCATCTGCATGCTAAAGAGGCCACAGGGAAACAAAAGGCTCCGCAGAGGTAGGAAATGAGATTTTCTTAAGGAACTGGTGTGTGGTGGGGGTTCAACCACACAGGGTCTACACTGAAGGATGTGAGGCAACCACCGAATGTGCGCTTACATTAGCTTAATACACGTTAGCTTAACACAGGTTAGCTTAACACACGATAGCTTAACACACGTTAGCTTAACACACATTAGCTTAACGCAAGTTAACTTAACACAAGTTAGCTTAACACACGTTAGCTTAACACACGTTAGCTTAACACACGTTAGCTTAACACACGTTAGCTTAACACATGTTAGCTTAACACATGTTAGCTTATCACACGTTAGCTTAACACACGTTAGCTTAACACACGTTAGTTTAACACACGTTAGCTTAACACACGTTAGCTTAACACACGTTTACTTAACACAGACCTGTGTGCTACCTAACGGCTTGTAGTCCACTTCATATAAATGAAAACAACTTCACCAAAGTTTAAAGTAGCCTAACGTACTTTCTTTTACCTCCAGAAAGTTGTAAGTGTAGATCATGGTGGAGACCGTTGGTTAAGTCGAATAGCTCCTCAGAGTATGTAACAAAGGTCACCACAGTATGAAAAGAAAGGCTAATGATATTGAGTGCTTTTCTGCTGCGAGTTGATTTTTTTTCTGGGCGCTACTGCAACTTCACTCCCATTGTGAACAACCACAAAACGCCTCCACAGACTGCTGAAAGTCTGACGCGGCCCTGAGAAGGCCTTGTATGTGCACTCAAAGCAGAACACATCCTCACCGTCGCCTCTCAGCCCCGTGGTGTTGAATTGAAACTGTTCCCTTTACTTTATAGCAGATATGTGTGCTTTGCCTACAAAATAAAAGCCCTGGCTTCCCAAAATAAAAGCCACATGTATATATGAATGTATTTATTACCCGTAATGTCAAACAGACCTCGGGTACATTTACATGATACAGAACTTATGTTGTGTTTTGCTGCTTCACAGTGCTAATAAAAGTTGTAATGGCAGCTCCACCACTTGCTCAAGTCCCCATGGCATGTAATTAAACTGTCTCATCGGGGAACCCTCGGCCTAATGAGCCTCTCACATTTCAACAAGTAAACCGCTGCTGCGGAACAGTTGTGGGCTCAGGCAACCGTTCCCGATCCATTCTCCAGGGTAACTCTCTGAATGAAGGTTTTGCAATTAAATTGCAAATACTGTGACTTCTCCAAAGCCCAATTCATTTCTTTAGCGTGGCTCCGAGTGACTGACGACACCGAGTGACGGCCAATCAGGGGAAGCGGCTCTGCCTGTCCAGGACGTCCCGTCTGCGCTGACGGTGCAGATTCGATCGGATTGGTTTTGCACCCCGCCCACGTACCGATGATGACATGTCACCTCCTAAAACACTGGCAAAGTGGTTGTGCTTCTTATGTAACAACAGCAGCAGCTTGTGTAAGCATTTAGTACCGGCCATTTAGACTGAAGTGTGCAAAAAGCTTTAATTCCCATGGCAACGCAATTGATTTGGAAGTGAGAGGTAATATTCGTCTCTGCGAGCGCGCTGCCGTAAGTGTTATTATGCAATGATTACATTTCCAGCGCTTCAAACGGGGCAGCGGCGCATCAAGAGGGCTCGGTTCCAAAACGTATGCGGCCGCTCATCACGCATGCACACATTAGATGCCTCATCATGCGTGATCTGTTTCCCGTCTTTTGTTGTTGTGAGGCTTTACGATAGCTACGTCGGGCTCAAGCGTTGTGAGAGAATAACTCACTTTTTGAGCTTTTATTCCCAAAACATACCAGACACTGAATATCAGCAAGATAATTCAAGGTCCTGCACGGCCCGGCAGCGTCTCTCTTACAGGCGCCCGAACAGGATGGGGAAATCACGAAAAAACCACGTTCTCTCCTCAGTTCTCAGACGGTCTTGGGCAGCTGATATGAGCGAGAATAGCACAGGTGTTATCCTTGAGACCTCCATCAGTCAGTGACCGGCGAGCCTCTTCATCCTGGCACACAGTGTGCTCTATGGGGGGGGATGCTGCCCTTCTTCTGTGGTTCAAAACACTGAATTGTGGCCATTTCATCGCCAGATCCAAATGATTTTCA
Source organism: Cottus gobio (assembly GCA_023566465.1). Classification (NCBI taxonomy): domain Eukaryota; kingdom Metazoa; phylum Chordata; class Actinopteri; order Perciformes; family Cottidae; genus Cottus; species Cottus gobio. The sequence continues at coordinate 4,593,803 of CM042226.1, forward strand.
CATGGTATGCCATTACTTTTTTTTTTTATGATACATTGATTACTTGACGTCTTTACAGGGATTGTATAAAGGCAGGGGGAGGGGGGGCTCTGGTGGCGCTGCCCTTCTTCTGTGGTTCAAAACACTGAATTTTGGCCATTTCATCGCCAGATCCAAATGATTTTCACATGATCTGCCATTTTTTTAAAAAAAATTTATGATACATTGATTACTTCTTTACAGGGATTGTATAAAGGAAACTAAGTGGAGGATTATGAGCCATGGAGGATTATTCATTCATCCTCATTCATCCTCATTCATTTCACTGCGTTAACTGTTAAATGTGTATTGTTAAATGTTAAATGTATGCACCTTCCCGCCAGGACAAATTCCTTGTATGTGTAAACATACATGGCAATAAATGGTTCTGATTCTGATTCTGATGTGCTTACAGTTCATTACAATCGACTTCCTGGGGAGAGCCGTGCCCCGTCGCGCTGACAGGGCTCAGGGTGTCGGGAGCTGCAAACCCTCCTCGATACTTCAGATATGGATGAAGAGGAAGAGGAGGAGGGAAGAGCAGCGAAGATGAAGCTGCCTTCAGAGCGCCAGTGGACATGAAAGGGACTGGGGGGGAGGGGGGGGGGGGGGCTTGGTTGGAGAGCGTTCACAGATTAAAGCAGCTAGAAAGCGCAATGCAATAGTTGGGGGGCTTGGCAGGCGTGTGGCGGCCTGGTTTGTTTGTGCGTTTTTTATTTTTCAGCCACACAAGGGCAACACAACAAGCTGTGGACACAACACTGACATTAACAGGGCTTGTTAAGGTTTGCCAGACAAATTAATTTCACATGATATCCCATTAAATTCTTCTTTTTTTGACATCGTCTTTACAGGGATTGTATTAAGGCAACCAGTAGATAGATAGAAATATAGATGGATGGATGGATGGATGGATGATAGATGGGTGGGTGGATGGATGGATGGATGGAGGATGGATGGATAGATAGATAGATAGATAGATAGATAGATAGATAGATAGATAGATAGATAGATAGATAGATAGATAGATAGATAGATAGATAGATAGATAGATAGATAGATAGATAGATAGATAGATAGATAGATAGATAGATAGATAGATGTGTGTTTTACGGTGTTTCACCGTCACGCTGGTTGACTTCCTGCTCCTTCCCTGTTTGCATGACTCTGCATCGGACGCTCTGCATGCTCGTAGCTCACGAGCGTCTCAGGGAGCACGTTTAATATCGTAATATTCACTGGATATGACGAACAATGCAGCCCGCAGCCAGTCGGACACTTTCCATCTCCCCGCCGCATGGCCCTGCAGCCAGCTGCCACCTTATTCAGGCTTTTATGTTGTGATATGAGGACAGATAACTCCTCATTTTAATATACAATATGTATTATGTCAGGTTTAAGGTGAGGAAAACATGTGGTTTGAATATAAAAAAATGACTTAAGGTTACAGACAGAGAAGTCTCCCGGATATGGTGAAAAAAAAACCTTTTTGTGTGGACAAAAGGCATCCATCATCCACATCAGCCTCCGCCCTACATGGTAAAACAAATTAATAAAACTGATGCTACTTCTGCCTTTGCTTCTGACAGAGAGCGGTAATGATTCACAGGTAAACATAAATAGGTCATACAGAGAGTCGCTGTTGTCTTGTGAGCGCCGGCTAATCTCATCACACTGTATAAGAAAAGCTGTTTGTCTTCCGTTTTATGACAGTTTTATTTAGGATGAAAATGAATTTCGGCCCTGACGGAGTGAAGATAGAAATCTGACTTTTCCAAGTCAAACAACAGCTGTGAGGTTTAATAAACCTACCAAGAGGTTTTTGATGTTATCTACACTAACAGTAACACATTATATCTGCTTCAGCATAACTAGTCTTTCACTACATTTCAGAGGTAAATATTTATTTTTATTATTATTATTTTACACAGAAGTAAATAAGATCAGCTAATAAGATGCAACATATTGTTAAATCTTTAACTTTCCAACAGCATAAAGAGGCTGAAATGATCTGCACCTCAAACAGCCACTACATTAAAACGCATTCAGGGTTATGCATAAATTATGATCATCTAATAATGTAATACACACAGTAAATATAACACTCTGAAAGAGGGCACTCTGCACAATTTTAAATATTTATCGACCTGTTACGTCCACCAGTAGAGTATAATTGAAATGGTAATTAAATGTAAGTATTTCTACATAATTTTTTCATTAAAAGAACAGTGTGTAGCATGTAGGGCAGAAACAGAATATCATATCAATAAGTATGTTTTCTTTGGTGTATTTTGTTATGAGCCTTAGATCTAAATATAAAGCGGGTCCACTTCACATAGTCGGTCGCCATGTTTCTACAGTAGCCCAGAATGGACAAACCCAACACTGGCTCTAAAGAGAGCCATTTGTGTTTTCACGTTTCCTCGTAGGCCACCGTAGTTCTCGCTTCATTCCCAACCAATACGTACATTTTATGTGATTTAGCATTTTGCAGACACATTAAAAATGTGTCTTCTCTGATTATGAAGTAACCGTAAAGAATAAAAAAGGTTGGAATATTTAGTTCCTCTTCAATCATGTTTTCCCCTCAAGTAAACTGAAGCCAAATCTCTCCATTTAATGTTCCCGCTTCCCTCTATTATCCTTTCAGATTAAAAGCTAATAAGAAACTCCCTTCTGGTTCGCACCATTCTTATCGAGCATGCTAATGCTACCGCTCTCCTCCCACACCCACGAGGGAGTCAATTACCAATTAGCATGCTCTTTATAAACCCAGTACGATGCACCTGTAGCATGCTGTCTGCAGCTGAATTAATTCATCCATTCAATGGGATCTCCTAATAATGGGATGTACTGGGATACACAAAACCAGCAGCCCAACTGTACCATTATCACAAATAGAGAACACTGTAGTCGTCTCAAGGAACAAGACGGAGAAAACAAAGGATTTTGAGCTCGTTCAAAAGCAATAAAAATGTAATGCTTCCTAAGACGCATCCTTACACAAGTACAGTCTCACAGTTTCAAACCAACGGACGGAAATGTGTGCGTCTGACACATCGGCAGACACATTTTGAGGTGAAACTACCTCCGGGACTGAGATTAAAGCTCATCTCTCTGATACTTGGCACATGTTTCTACAGTGAGAAAACTCTTCGCTCTTTCCAATTTTTTACCCAAAAGACAAGAGGTTAGTGTAGGCTGCGGAAACTCAAACACCACATATATATATATATATATATATATAAATGGAAGAAAAAATACCAAAAAGAACATATTATTCTTGCTGAGCTTCCTGGAGAATTGGTCTGTCCAAAATACATTACTGCATCATCTCACTGAAAGCAGCACGATGAATATCTTTCCAATATGTGAAGGAAGAGAGAATTTTTATTAGCAGGCTGTGATAACTTGGTATAAAAAAAAAAAAAATCAAGCTCCAGTCTCTTCAGTCTCTCTCTCTCTCTCTCTCTCTCTCTCTCTCTCTCCGAGGTGTACTGTTCAATCAGCCTCCATTAGTAAATGAGATGTTATCTCCTCCGACTGGATCGATAAATTATCACATAACAAGATGTCGGGCCTTGATTTGCATTACCGCTGCTGACAGCATGTAACAAACGAATTATTTCTGAAGGACCTCTTTGCTCCGTGTGTGACAATTTGGGAAAATGTAGAGGAGACATTTCTGTGACTTGTGGAAACCCACAGAGATAAGACAAATACATGTAAGAGCAATGACACGGTCGAATTAAAACCAAGCTACAGATGGACGGACAGTAGAGCTCGGACAGGAAGACGAAAGCTAAATATTCTGGAAAAATGAAAAAAAAACTGTATTTTCTCTGTACTCCCTTATTTATATATTAATGTATATCTTTTTTTATTGGGGAAATACAAATATGATGTAAAGGAGCATTTTTTTAAATGTTTTTAATTATATAAGTCTATTATAAGGCAGTGGTGTCCAAAGGTTCTTCGGGGCCCTGCGGTTGTTTTGGGCAGCTTCCAGCTGTGAATGTGTAATTTGGGGAATCTGTTCCAGCTTAATTATGCTTATACTGCATTAGTAGGTAATATGACATACGCGATAATCATAATACAGTGTTGGTTTGTTCACAAACGGACTGACGGAGCCTCTACACGTTTACTGCCGAGCCGAGGGGGGCCACGCCAAGCGTATCGGGATCCAGTCGAGGTGGGAAGTGGGAAGAGTCGCACATTGTGTTTGTTCACTAGGAACTCCATGTGTCCACCGGGGTGACAAGACAAACGGGTTTCCGCTAGCCATTACAAGCCCAGCGGCATGAGTAAACACTTAATTCATCATTTATAAAGCATTGTTCCAACATGAACACTATGCAATTCATAAATACAGTTATACATGTTTTATTCTTGATTAATAAGCTTGACGATTATGCTTTTCATGATTGTGTTTTCATACTTTCATACTATAAATGATGGATTCCCCATTTGTAAATTAAGTAATATATATTACAAACCAATTATTAAGGATTTAATTTGCATAAATGCCAATGCTTCTTAAATTAACTCGGTAACGTCACTGTCTCTTAGCTTTTAGTTTCTTTTAACTTGTCTTTTTCTGTTTTTTCTGTCTGTAACTATGTGTTTCTTATGTTGCTGCCTGACTTGGCCATGATCTCCCTCGAAAAAGAGATTTTTAATCTCAATGGGACTCTCCTGGTTAAATAAAGGTATAAATAAAATAATAAAAAATAGATGATGCAGTAATGGTTATCATGTACTTTATAAAAGTGTTTTAATACTGCAATTCATGATTATGAATACATAAAGAATGTAGATATCACTTACTGTACTTTGTGACGTGTCTGTTGGGGCCAGGTGGGCGTCGCCCGTTGAAATGCAGGGCGACGCCCACAATCAGCCTCCGATCAGAATACAGAATTTGTCTCGGCTTAATAGGATGACTTTGAAATCGCCAAATTACTCGCTTTAACAAATTCTGTCTGCTTACGCAACAAAAAAAACAAAAAAAACTATAAATACTAATAAATATCACTTCCACGAGGCTGCTTTCAGCAGACCGATCACAGGCAATTTCACATTCCTCGCAGCTACACGCAAACTTGATGTTATCCATCAATCATTCTATTTGTCACAGGAAATCGTACAAAGTACAACTCAAGTGAAATGCAATCCAGTAAGCTCTATCAAATTTGTTCATTAGAGATGGGCGGATTGCCACTGTATCCACGGGCGGGTCGGGTCATAAAAATTACCATTCTGATTGATAGCGGATGGGTTGCGGATGAAATAATACAAAATGAATGAGGAAATAATTACTTATAATCCATTCTCTAAACATAGCGGGGAGTGGAGCGGCGCTGCTGTCCGAGGAACAGCTGCGTAACTTCGTTATTTATTTCAGAAGCTAAGAGTTGAGTTCTGTCAAGTTTATGCATTATTCATCATAAGCTCACACTGCCTCCTTCCCTTCCACCGAGTCTCAGAAAAAGAGTCGCCTGGTTGAGCGGCGCTGTCCGGCGAGGAGCATCAATTATTATTAATACCGCCAAAAAATACACGTTTCAACAAGAAAAGGCGCTTAGGCCGTTTGTCGGTGAATAAATGCGACAACTCCTCAATAGTTGAGCCAAGTTGCCGATGTCTGATGACAGTGAACGGGCGCCGACATCGGCCCAGGCTAGTTAGAGGCGGGCTGACCTTTAACCTTTGAGTTTTGGTGGAGCGGCTCCCACCCCAAAAAAAGAAAGCATTCATAGATGTATTGCATGATTAAAAGTCTCTTCCACACTGTATTTATATATATATATATATATATATATACACACACAAACATTTGATTAGGAAATCAATTTTAAAAATCTCTGTGATGGCATGTTGCTTTCTCAAATTTGCACTTTGCATTAAAGTTGAATCCAGAAATGTGCACGTATTTTATTTTCCTTTAAAAGAGAGTTAACTTCCTGACTGTTAGAAAAACTGTAAACTTTGTGCCGGTATGCTTCGAATTTCTCCGAGGAATGAACTCCCACGTGGACGCGGATAACTAAAGAAACAGGATGTCACTGGGAACGCTTTCAAGTTCTTGGGGATCTTCAAAATGTCCAACTCCTGACATTTGACCACATACCAAACAGCAAACAACAACAACAACAACAAATCCGACAGGGCCACATTGTTGCAGGCGGTCGTGCGTCTCACACAAGACTTTGATCTTCAAGGGTCAACGGCAATCATGACAAATGCCCTTGGATCCCGTTATGACCCGGGTATCCAGGGCCGGAGCCGGATGTGCAGAAGGGGCACCACATTGCAGTCTGGAGACGGCAGGTCAGCATCTTCTCAGGGTGGCTAGTGACCGTTTAGGGGGAAGCAAGAAGAATGACAGCAGAACAGGGAGTGTAGGGAAAAGCTGAGAGGATGTCACAAAGGTTTTTGTTTGACTGCTAGATGCAGGAGGGGGGGAGGAAAAGGTACAATATTGAAGGAGAGGGGGGGAAAAACCTGCAAGCAAAAGGTATAAAGTGTGCGTCCTTATAAAGTCGGGGGGTGGGAGATGGATACAGGCGGCAGAGAGTAAGAGGGGATAGAGGAAGGGATTGAAAAATGGAGCAGCGAGGTAGAAGAGGGAAGACACCAGTCGGCTTTGGGCCCTCTAAAGTCACATTACTGCAGGCTCGTAATGCAGGGAAGCTGCTGCCTCCACAGATATGAGCAGTGGCTTTGGCACATGAATAATTCAGCCGGCAAGAAGGACAGAGGAATCCGCGGATGCGGTGGCGCCCGGTTGGACCCTCGCGAGGCGCCCTCCCCCCCCCCCCCCCCCCACCCCTCCCCCGAGAGACACAGCGTTGCAGGAAAGAGCCCGGGTTAATCCACATGGCTGTGAGATCTGACCTTACGCACCCGCGACATCAGAGCCAGGAGAAAGCAGCGGCATCGTCGGGAAGCATGTACCTCGTGTTTGCACTCCGTATTGTAGCTCGGCCTCATTAGGCAGTGCGAGATGTGCATGATGTTTTACAAGAGGTTTGTTAGCATGGAAATGCATGCAAAGCCCCACTGCGGGATGGAAGCGTTTATTAATCCGGTCAGGAGAGAGTTAATGCGAGAGTTCCTCGGCATGCATTAGATAGCTGCTGTACTAATGGGAGGCGGGCTGCTAGGAACCTGGCCGTCAGGGATTAGATGGAGAAGTGATCACAGGGAAGACTTCATCAGAAATGCTGAGGCACCAGGCAGCTCGTTACTACTGTTGCAGCACAGCCTCAGCCCAGCGGTCCTGCTCTGCTCTCTGCAGCGCCACACACACACACACACACACTTGAAGACTCACATGCAATTAAACCTGCTGTGCATGCACAGAACACACACACACACACACACACACACACACACAGGTATGCAGCTTTTGCAAGCAGCACCTGTCCCATTCATTATTAAAACTGCACATTACACCTTTATGTAAATGCATAGACTGTATTTCCTGGAGCACCAACGCTGGAATCCATGCAAACGGGCACTAAAAAAAAAAAGATCTAAAGCACACAAAGATCATCCCAATGTAGACTTCAAACACATGCGATTTATATTTTATGCTGAGAGCTGTGGATGTTACTGTGGATCTGAACAAAAGGAATTACACCGTTTTCAAAAAACATCAAACCACATTTTCAATGAGGCTGAGCAGACTAAGATCCTCTGAAGACAACAAACCTAAAAACAGCTTCTTTTTTCGGTGGGTGTGTGATATTTGAAACTCATCTCAGGAACGATGGCTTCTTGATATTCGGGCACATCGGGGTTATCAAGTGTTGCTGCCCCGCTCTGGTGGTTAGTGATGGCTTCTCATCTACTGCTCACAGTTCTGGTTCCAGCCATTGCCTCAGCAGAAACACTGGATTGAACTATAGTTGCATCATTCATCAACCTACCGTAGTAGAGCCTCACTTGTATTTAAAGCATTCTTTGGAAGATTTTGTTTTTCCCCCCATCTACCTGGAAAATATATTTCCTTAAAGCAAGATGACAGATCGTGAAAATCTCTTTTTTCGGTGCACTTAAATTTGGGTATCTAGAGTGCCTACCAACCCGTTTATATTGGAAGACATGTGAATCAACAAGACATTTAGATTTGCTTGGCCTTCCTATATTACGCATTTCACACCGAGATTCTGCAATACTTCTGTAGCGAACCAAACAACGGCGGCATCAAGGCGTCCAAACCATCTTCAGTTGCTGTAGGTTAGCTGCTAAATGCTAACGAATTATGTTTTTTGTTAATATAAAGCATTCATTCTTCTTTCTACCAATTGACAACTTCCTAATTTCTAGGAACTATCTGTTTATATAAATATAAAAGTATATAAAAGTTACATAACCCGTTTTCTTATGAGTCCAAATGTAGGGTGTATTCATTTACAAATGATTTATTTGTAAAGAAATTCGGAAAACTGTGGGTGAACTTTTTTCTCTTTCATTCCAAAGTTTGATTAACAAAAGACGAAGCCAGAGACAGCAGGGTTTGATTGCATCTGTTTTACACGTTTTTTTCTTTGTGAAATGATAATTTGTTTGCTTTCTGTTTCCCAAGACAGCGTGAGGACAACAGGATGTTTATCACTGAAAGCCCCAGAGTGAGACAAACACTTTGTCTGCTCCGGATTACAACAGGTTCATCATGGCAATTGCCCATCTCCTGCTCCAAATAAGGAAATGATTGCCAAAGAGAAGCGATTGCAGCGGATGTGTGCTGTGCGAGTGGGTTAACAAGAGACAGCCAAGCACTGATGTGGCAAAGGGGGATTGGCGAAGGCCGTATGCAGCGAGGGAGGATCTGGTTCTGCTGTTGTGTTGACAGACTTCCATACCCAGCCATGCTTCTCCATTATAGAGGCAAATAAGGAGAACAGTGTTAGCATTTATCATATGCACAAATACACAGAAATCCACACCAAACAGACCATAGACATTAGTCAACCATGCTTGTCACAACTTGGCCAGACAGATTGCGGGCATAAAATGAGCACAGTCTGCAACATGTCGCATCCAGACTGTGAAGTCCGTCACCATTTGTGTGATAAATAAAAGACAGATGGTTCAAACAAGGGAGAACATTTTTTTTAACTATGGACAAACAGCAGGAAAAGAACAACGTTGACATCTTTAGCGGGAACAAAAAGTCCTGGACCGGCGTCGCCTTGAACCTTTTGAGGACATTCAGAGTCGCAAATGTACTGCTTCCTAAATATACACGACAGCACAATATTCTACCCAAAAACAAGCATGTTTGGCAATGTCCGGTGGTTAGTCTTCAGCTTCAGTCCACATTGGAATATCTGAAAAATATGTGATGAACCCCATTGTCCGTCCTCACAATATTGTGGGGTTTTGTTTCCTTTTTGCAGTCGCACTACCTGACCTTCACCTGAACGGTTGTGATGGAGTTGAAAGACCCAAGTGACCAGAAAGGCGAGGATTGACCGTTGCTCAGCACCACTCACAGTTGCCTGTCAGGCTTTTAGTAGCACATCACAGTTTTCAAGTACAAAGGCAGGAAGATTCCCCACTCAAAGGCCTTTGTGAATTTTGAAGCAATGGGTCCTTGATTTCAGAAGGGTAGACCTTTTTTTGCCATCAACCGTGGATTTGGCTGTCAGAAATGACAACTTATCTGGGATTTTATCAGCTATAGCCAGCTAGTTCACACTAGGTGTTAGATGAAAATGTTGTCTCTGGCTGACTTTAGGTTTCCAACTGACTCATTTTTAAAAAAAGGTCTTGAATATGCTTAAAAACCTGTAACTAAACTTGCATGACAGAACTTGTTTTATTGATTTGATACGTTTGTGTCATAATCAGGATATTGATCCTTGTGTTATGGCCAAAAACATGTGTTGTGAGGTAACAGTGACCTTTGACCAGCAAAAAAACAACAACCTGGAGTGCAAGTGGTCTTTTGTGCCAAATTTGAAGAAATTTGCTCAAAGCGTTCCACGAGAATGGATTCGATAAACAGACAACTAAAAAACAACATAATGAGTCTGTTAAATACAGGAAATGGAAAACATGACAGATCCAACGTGACTATTTATTGGGAGGGGGTTTAGCCAATGGTCATTGTTTTTTCGCATTCATGGAACAAAGTCTCCAACACACCTGTTGATTCCCAATCCTTAAACTGGCAGATTTAAAATGAGCGGTTTGATGTACGTCAGAGACACAGATGTTGGCGTCTTTGTTCCTCAGCGGCAGCCTGGTGCGTTTGTGCATGATTTAATCACGTTAACCACCACAGCGGCTCCGGCATGCATAACTAGACGGTGACAATGCGTGTCACTCAAATTACAGGCTGTGGATGGAAACATGCTCGTCACCTTCAGGTAGCTGTAACGGGGACTTCATGATCTGAACACAATGTGGATGTGAGATGGTGATAAGAATAGACGGGGATATTTACCCTGGCCTTGCTGACATTATTGGCATAATTGCTATGCAATTGTATTTTCTGCTGTGTATTTAGATGTGTCTACCGGCTGATGGATGCATCGTGAAAATGAAACTGACGAGCTAATTAGAAGTAGTAGGGTTATATGTTATGTTGGAGGGTTTGTTTCCACCTATTAATAAAGTGAAGAGACACAGATGCCACATATGTGTTGACCTGTTGACCTGGACCAGACCGGCATATTCCCCTGTGAATGCAGGGGAATATCAATAAATGATTATATGAAACTAATAAAAACAAAAAAATCAATAATTAGTGAATGATAAGCCTTGCTTCTTAAGATGTACTAAATGTGGGGGCCTGCTAGTTGTTGCAGGAAGTAAAACATAATTTTCATCTTCGATTAAGATGTTTTTTTAATCACTCCTCAGATTTAAGAGGCGGCAGAATATTGGTTAAACCGTTTAAGCTCGGTTTCCTCCGGTAGCATCTCAATTCCTACCAGCCTAAACATACTGTAAGAAACCAATTTTCTTCTTCAATTAATTAACTCTTGCTAAATTATTTTGACTGTGGGGCTGTGATCTTTTTTTTTTTTTTTTTCGGAATTAAGAAATAATTTAATAAAGAAGAAAATTAGTTCCAGAGTCTGATTATGAGGGTAATTGTACCGACAGATCCCTCACCTGATATATAAGGCAGAATTGAGAAGAACGTATTACTAGAAGAAGCTCACAGTGATCCTGAAAATGAGTTCACAAAGGTGATTATTAAGTTTACGCATCTCACTTTCACCTCTAAAAACAAGTCACATATTTTCATGTTCTTGTTTATTGCCCATTTGTTTGTTACATTCAGCGTCGGCGCTGCGAATCCAAAGGGATGCCCTCGCAGCGTGACTGTATTAAATAAAAACCAGAGAGGCGGGCCGCTGTCAGCGTCTTCTGCTTGACATGCAGAAGGCGAAGGACGGGGAGAAACTAGGGAAATTTAGCCCAAGCTATCCCGATGAATCACAAATTCAGTGAATCATTAATGTATCATATTGCAGTCAAGTCTGCTTTCCATTTCAATTCATTTTTATTTAGACACCTCGTTTCATGTGAAAATAATCGCTAAAATAACCCCAAACAGAAATAATCATATTCATAACTACAGGAGCGAGGTAGCTGGAGGGAGGACCCGAGTTACTTTACCGGCTGAGCCGACGTGAACAGTCTGCTTTCACCTTGTGTTGCTCTGCATTTCATCACTTCTTTGACTCACTGTTGTGCAGCTGTATTTCAAAATCTATATCTGTACAACCTCTTTTGAAGACGGTGTAAACAATCAAGTCGTGTGTTGTCAGTAAAATGTTTGCTGTCGAGAGGCATCGTGCCTCTAATCTGACAAAGCATCCGTGATGGGAGCTACAACCTCAACTACCCCTTTTTTTTGAGAGACAGCGAGTGTGACTGACAGTGGCAAGCGTGTTGCATGTCTGTGGCAAGTCTGTGGCAGGCATAAGCTAGGTGTCAGGGGGAAGGGGATAGGAGGCGTCGAGTCTGTGGCAAGCGTGTGGCAAGTCTGTGGCCAGTATTTAGAGAGTTGCCACCACTAGTCAGAGAGGTGACATCGGTAGGGGACCACTAGTCAGAGAGGTGACATCGGTAGGGGGCCACTAGTCAGAGAGGTGCCATCGGTAGGGGGCCACTAGTCAGAGAGGTGCCATCGGTAGGGGGCCAGTAGTCAGAGAGGTGCCATCGGTAGGGGGCCACTAGTCAGAGAGGTGCCATCGGTAGGGGACCACTAGTCAGAGAGGTGCCATCGGTAGGGGACCACTAGTCAGAGAGGTGCCATCGGTAGGGGGCCACTAGTCAGAGAGGTGCCATCGGTAGGGGGCCACTAGTCAGAGAGGTGCCATCGGTAGGGGGCCACTAGTCAGAGAGGTGCCATCGGTAGGGGGCCACTAGTCAGAGAGGTGCCACAGTCCTGACACCTGCCAAACTCTTGCCACAGACTTACAATTGCTACAAGGAGGAGCTCGGCCTTGCTGCTTTTTCTCTTTTTTCCAACACAAGTGTCACAAAAACACCACCCGCGCATTAATGGTGACCAGAGCACAAATGCATGCGGAGGCATGTGCACACCCACATGAGTGATACACAGTGAAGTGACAGAGGGACAAAGTCACCGTTTGCAGCTGTTCAAACATGTCATCGACTCTCTTGTTGGGCGCTTCGCATCTACACAGCTGTCACACTGTAATCACACTAATCTCTGCTGAATCACAGGCAAAAAGCACGGGCCACTCACTCATTAAGAGGCATGCCTCCTCTTCATCTGCCGTGTGTTTGTTTCATAAACTTAGAGAGAGCCTCCACTTGTCTGAGAAGGAACACAAAAAATAAATAATAATCTGTACCAATCTGTAAAGAAGTAAAAGTAAACACAAAGACTTCCAGTGACAGCTTGTGCGAGATGATCCACGGTAAAAAAAACAACAACTAATGTTAGCGTAGAGATCAGCCGTTCTGTGGAAGACGGCCGCCGGGGATCGGTAATCTGCAGAATTAACCTGCGGTCAGGTGGAGTTAGCACAGTGTCCACTTTTTGATGGTTGAGGGGCTTCGCATGAGAGACGAGAGCTGTATTGATGAAATGCCAGCTGATGTGACAAGTTCAAAGGAGAGGCTGTACAAATGAAAGTTCACTGTCATACGCTTCAGTATAAAATGACGGATCACTAACAGTCTGATGTGCCCAAATAAAATAAATTGGAAAAAATAGTATTAAGGCTTTAAAGCCCTCCACACACCCATAGTCACCCACACAGATGTTTTCAATTATGTATTTTTGATTTGACCTCTTCTCTGGACTGTTTGTATGCACGCCCACAAAACTATGGAAAAAAAAGACAGCGCCACTGAAGCGCATGTGCGCTTACTATCTCATAATTTTGACTTTCTATCTCATAAGTATTGCATTTTATCTTATCGTAAATGGGCGTGGTAATTTGACTTAAAAAATAAATAAAGGCAATTGTTGTAAGGTGTTATGGTAGGGGTGCATCTATATCTATTCAATTAAATTCTATGTTAACATTATACAGATATTATACTGGAATTATGTGGATCCTGTCATCAAGTTGCAGGTGTACGACTTATTATTTTAATTATATACATATAATACAGGACATTTATTTCGATGCATTTGTACCATTTTGTTTGGCAAAGTTAGAAAAGCTATGTTTCAGTCAAGCCTGATGTTGTCACGTAAAAGAATGATTGATCTCAGCCTCTTCCACCCAGTGAGGCATACAGCTTATTGATTAAATACTGATATCGGATCGGTGCTCCGTATCGGCCGACGCCCGAAGGCCAGGCGACGTGATCAGTATCGGGACTGAAAGAACTGGATCGGCATAAGGTGGCGGTACACATAAATAAAAAACTTTCTGACCATCCTGATACGTTGATACTCTCACATTTATTCTCACGTATGACATCATGTCTGACCCAATGTCAACCTCCAAAGCGGTCCAATCAACCAGAGTCGGTGAAAGCGATGCAAAGCATTGATGCAAAACACTGAAGATAAGCCCAGCTGAAGAACTCTCTGTTTAACCTGTACCTCGTCACGATCTACCACTTTAATATAAAATGTCAACATTATTTACTGCTGGAGGGTTTTCCTGCCAATAGGTGTGTTTTCACTCATCCACTGAGTGACATCCACATTGACATGGTTTAACCTGTTTTACTACAGCACACAGGGGCAATAGAAGGAGTCCGGCCCGTGAAGGAGGTCCAATCGGTCCAATTGGTCCCATCGGTGTGTCCGAGGCTCTGAGCCTGCCTCTGGCAAAGTCAGAACAGTCTGCGATCAAAACGCGCCCTATGGAGTCATCAAACGGCCCGAAGCCTCAGGAACATCCTCAACTGTCGCCATCCTCCCCATCTGGAAGGAGAAACGCCACGGTGGCTACTTCCTGCCCGACTCCTAACTGCTGACTGAGGAGCAGGAAGCCGGGCCGACCTTCTGCCAACCTTTACAAACTCCAGAGGGGAGGATTATTTTTGCCTTACCTTGATTTACTGAACTGCTTTGCTGCAGGAAATACAGTGAAATCCTGAACTCCACACAAAGCACAAGATATGTGGATATATATTATACATATTACACACATTTTTTGGTGTTGTGCATTTTAGTAATTGTCTAGTGGGGTTTCATGAGTAAGGTCTTTAAGTTCATGCATCTTTTGTAGAGCTGCCCCCTAATCCGTGTGTTTGGTCTTAGTCGACTAAGATTTCTATAATCCTTTTTTTATGCTTTTCCACGAAATTTACGAGCACATCTCTGGTAAGCACAAGATTTAAAGTGGTGCGATGAAGAGTTTCTTTGGATCGAGGACCGCTCCGTCCTTTGATTACATAACTGATGCCACACTGTCGTCAAACCGGTGTGTTTAGGAGCAGAAGTTTTTTTGTAAACTGCAGATGTAGAGAGGCAAATGCAGGGCGAAAAATTCATAAAAATTAATAGCTCTTATGCCCTTCCTGCAGAGTTTCTTCAATTTGATTATCTGCTCAGGGAGGCTGAATATTCCCATATATATTTATTTTGCAATAGCTTCTATAATAATGCTGTAAATTCCGTATATTGCACCTTTAATATCCGAGCGTGATTGAGGTTGTTGTGACAGTAATGTAAAAGTGTTATTAATTATTCATTTATGTTGTATTATTATTCATTCTAAAGCCTCAACAGAAAACAAGTACAAAGGGCTTAACAATGTCACTGCATCTCTACATCATAGCGGGTCAACTTTTATTTAAATATGATGTGCTATCGTTTTATCATCTATCGGCTGAAACACAAATGCATATTCAGACTATCATGAAAATAGAAAAACAACCTCAATACTGCTCGCCATGTATCGGGTTTGCAGATGGACTCAGTGCCAGTGGCAATGCAGAGCATTAAGATATTTTTGATGGTCTAACTCCAGGAATTTTCTGCAGAAGAGAGGATTAAACTATGGGGAGGTTTTAAGGCCACATACCTCCAGGGCCTCGAAGAAGTTAATCAAATGTGTTGGGGAAGTTTATTTATATGTCCTGGTGCGATGTATGCATCTGGAATGGCAATGCCGTCACTCTACAACAACCCATGGCTGTTTGAGCTCAACTTACTTTTTTACAGCTGGTATTCCCCGTACATTTGTATAATTTCACTACTCACCGTTTAAAAAAGCATCCTCTTCAAAGGCGGATGTATAAATTGATTGGGTAAGAGCTCTTTCTATTCCCCCCACCACAGCAATACGAAGACCAGCGCTAGGCATCAGAAATAGACCTTCTATTCATAAGTATGGAGGGAGGAAGTGTGGGGGGGGGGGGGGGGTAGAGGAGAGAAGAAGAAGAAGAAGAAGAAGAAAAAAAAAAAACATGTATTGAAACTGGAGGCCTCGCTGAATTGATGGGCACCAGGCGTGGAGCTTTTCTGCGGGGAAATCATTTGCATAATGGGAAAGTGGTTGGAGTTGGAGCTGAGAGCTCTCCTCTTGTGGGGACAGTCAGTGAAGTGGAAGAGGAGAGCTCCTATCGGAAAGAAGGCCAATACCAAGGTGCTCTGAGAATGAGATGCACGGCGGCGATACGCTCTTCTTCTTCCCGTCACTTGCCCATTTCGTCTGCAAAACAATTTACCAACAATCTCTCCGACGCGCCGCATCCAATATGATGTACTCGGTGAAATTTGCTTTTTGGGGGGGAAAAGACTGCAGCGGAGTTGCTCCGTCTTCAAATCCGCTAATGAAACCCGCACAACCGTTTCCAGTCAACTTGCCCCCGATGAAAGAGACGGGAGCCTGATTGTTTTTTTTTTTGTGTGAAAATAATTGAAACCCAGCCAAATTTTTTTTTCAAACACCAGCGTCTGTGGGAAGTGAAACAAGCCTAAGCTTCAATCAAACATGCGGGCTCACTCTATTACGCCATAAAACTCTGCTCACAAGTCATATGCACTCAGCCGCGGGTCAAAATATTGATCCATGGCCATTCCTGCTGTGATAAATACATAAATACCAAACTGTAGAAACAGTATATTCCTATATTAGGGATATTACTTCTGCACATACATTAGAGTGGTGCTCACGAGAAGTAGCTTGAAAGATATGCGGGACAAAAGCCTATAGACTGCAGCACTGAGAATGTTTCCTACTGCATTATTTATGGGTCTTTGGCTGTTTTACGCAGTCTTATGATGTATCTGTGCACTTACCAGAAAGGAGCTATGTAGTGTGGGCTAGGAATTGAGGATCGAAGTGAATGATGTTTCAGTCATACATTTTTCAAAAGGCTTCGGAGGTGCTTGGTGGTTTGCTGTTGCCTGGAAAGAATATCAACAACCGCTTTGCCAATGCAGGAAGCGTTCTCTTCTTGAGATTGTATGAAGTAAAAAAAAGTGTCACACTTAATGCTAGTATTTTGGGATTTACACCCAAAACATGGGGTCCACGATTCCATTAATGTAATATCTTCTAAAATGATAGTTGCTTTTGAAGCGTTGACCACTGAATGCTAATGACGTGACCGCCTGGTTCAGACGGAAAACCTCCCGAACCAGCTGATGCTTTTAAAGCTTATGAGCTTATATGTTGGGTCAACACCTCGTGTAAAGGTGTCACAGCTGCTGTTGCTATCGGCATCGTGCCGCTTGATCTGCGTCTCACGTGATCGTCTAAAAGTCGCGTCCAGGCAGATAAAAGCCGCTTGTGCGTTACCTCGGGAAATGTTTGGCAGCGAGATTAGAAGCATATATTTGGAGTTGTGAGCGAGATGCTGAGAATACTGCTCGTTGTCACCTCGATGACAAGCACATTGGGGATGCGGCACGCTGGTGTTACTCAGCGGCCGGGTACATTTAATGGGCGCTGAGCAGTTTTGCATCCTCTCCGGTCCTTACAGAAGCCTTTTAGCAGCTCTCTGGTGCCCGTGAATGACTTGCTGTCGATTAAAAAAAAAGGAAAAGAGCTAAATTCATTTGACCTGAGCGCTCCGGTTTGTTTCCTAATGCCTGTTTTAATCAGCGGGTGGTTGGTTCTCCGACGTTAATCAACACAATTACCGGTAGATTCAACCCAAAGTCCCGGCTGCTCACAAACAAATGGATTATATGCTCTGGGCTAGAGGTGAATATTGTGTGGCTTTTAATTTGCTCTTCCTCTGCATCAACAACAGAAAATCAGATACTGCCCGAAGAAAAAAATAAATTGTAAGTTCAGGGCATCCGCTCAAAGCTGCAATAAACCTGCAGCTCTTCATCTATCTTCATCATCATTTTAAAAGATTTTGGACATCAATGGACGGCTCGGATGGATAAACTGCTTTATAATAGCACTTTATAATAAGTACACAATATTTAGCATTAGTAAAGCATGAATAAACACTGAATTCATCCTTTATAAAGCATAAATCCTCATTAGTAACTCATTAGTAACTCATTAGTATGCAATTCATAAACACAGTTATAAATGTTTTATACTTTATAAATGATGGATTCCCCATTTGTAAATGAAATATTACGGACTTATAGATGATTTCTAAGATCATTTGTAAGGTGTGAGTAAATGATCAAAAAAAGCTGCAATTCATGATTAATTCAGGTAGTTACTACTCATTAGTTAAGTATTAGTTAAGCATTAGTTAAGCATTTATAAGCAGCCTCAAAGAAGTCTCAGTTATCTATCAACAGAAAAGGGAAACAAAGTGATAAAGAACATTAATATGATGATGCTGGGAGGCTCCATAGTTTGTTGGCACATAGCTACATATTATTGATTATGTAAGCTATGGCTAGCCCCTAAAAAAAAAACTATTGTTATGACTTTGCTCGCAGCAATCACCACGAGCGTTCTTTGATTTAATGAAGCGTTTAATTGCCCCACTACCTAAACATCTATGGGGGTTGACGGACTGCATTATAAGCAGTAACCACTGTATGAGCCCTGTGCGGTGCTGGAGGGATTAGCTCACGACGTGGACACACACACACACACACACACACACACACAGCTTCCATTTATATGACAGGTATTGAATGAAGTACTTTATTGGTATCGTTATCCCTATCCTATTGGTACTGGCTCCACATTATATTGGCTCCACTGCTGTGTAACCGCAGGGATCTGAGCAGTGATCACATTAAACATATATGAGTGGAAGCAGACTGGCCATTGCCTTCAACAAGATGTTCTGTACATCTTTGGTATTAGCCTTAGCGTAAGTGTGTGTTAAATATACATACTGATGTTCAATTAATATTCATGCCCGGAGCAAAACAAGATGTCACTTGTTGCACAGAAGAGGCACGTCACTTGGCATTAGGAACACATCTAATCTAACTATGTACAAGATTTACATTCATAGAATAAATGCATTGCTTTCACAAATCATAAATCATTATAGTCCCCCCTCCCTAAAGTACATGTACCTACAGTGCTTGACATTTCACTGCTTTTTATATGTCATAAAAGTAAATGTCACATGACTTGACATTAACAAGGAAAGACGTCTGACACACTGTTGACTAATATGCAGACACAAAATGTGTCTGCAGGCACCTCTGGCAAGTGAAGAAGTGCCTTAAATCTGCATTATCTTGACTGGCCAGCAGGGGGCGACTCATCCGGCTGCAAAAAGAAGTCTGGTTGTATAGAAGTCTATGATAAAATGACGCTACTTCTCTCTTGATATATTCCCTCAGTAAACATTGTAAACATGATTTCATGGTCTCAAACGCTAGTTTAAAGTCTTCAATACAGCATGATGCTCATTTAGAGTAAAATACGTAGACCATAAAGCAGGGTACGCTTTAGGGCGGGGCTACTATGTGATTGACAGGTCGGATTAGTCATGGAAAATAAGAACCGTGGGAGCTTTACTTCTGTATCACGTAGCTAAAAAGTCGTTTTTTCTACACATATATATGTATATATATATATATATATATATATATATATATATAGCATTAGTATCTTAGCTAGTTATCGTGGACCATGCACACACCCACCCCTTTGATCTACTCCTCATACTTCCATATATATATTCTATGTAGGGAATATATATAAATATATATATATATACATATAACACAGTAACTAAGTATTAATTCACCACTTACTTTCCTCAACAGCCACATCAGAGATTTGGAGTCTAATGATTTCTGCTGCAGAATAATAGGATCTTTCTTCACGCCACCCTTTGAAGTCAAAGAGCCAGATCGTCAGGGTAAAGACTGCCACTTATGATGTGCCTTAGGTACAAATGAGAGGCATTAGTTTGCCGGACCCTCACATGAATATCAATAGCTCGCTCCACGGACTGGCCTTAGTCACTTCCTGTTTTCTCTGGTGGGCAGAGAGTTCTCATTGAAGGTATCCAACCTTCCTGTCTCTGTGGACAGTATACGAGCACGAGGGACTTCGTGTGAAGTCACCGAGATTATTGCACATTTATTGTTTATGAACGCCTCCCGGACCGGCATGATTGCTCAACACACATCGGCTCTGCAACTTTATTGGTTCAAAGTTTGATTGCGCTGAACTGTTTCTGTACGCTGAACTTAAGTACAGCCATTCAGACCTCATGGCGGGTTTCAGTGTTACCGCTATGAAGTTTTAGCTGCAGTGATGGATGATTTCTGTCTTTAAAGAAATCCCTTTTAAAGACATCTAAAGCACCTGGATTCCCCAGTTTAGTATGGATTGTTTGCCGTTTCTCATCCATCCCTTTGTCATTGTGACTACTCTTACACATATAAAACTGCAGCACCAGTGAAATCTCCCTGCCTCAATAAACGAGAAATCAAAATGAGAGGCACCTTAAGGCTGTGTGATTTTATTTTATTCCGTATTTCTAAAGCTCGCTGCTCTGAATTATAGAGAGGTTCATGTGTGCTTCTGGGCACATTTGTATAGACTGTTGACTGAACTCGGCATTGTGTTCAATAATTTTTTGAATGTGTTTCAATTGCTGCATTAGTAAGTGCTTGTTTAACACGGAATATAATGCTGCTTTCATTTCATGAAAAATGTTTACTGGTTGACTGATGACTTAATTACATAATTTTTAATGCGGTTAAAAACAACACATCATTTATCACATGCAGCTTTAATTTACTGCCGATTGTCTCATTGCTCACCTGTAATGATAAAGTAAATTAAGGAGCGCCTGGTCGTGCATCATAATAAGACTTTGTCTGTGTAGTTAAGGCACGATGATGATAATAATAACAATAATAGTAACTTTGAATTAGTGTGGTCTGGTAGAGGGTTGACAGTCAGGCTGAAGTGAACACTCTTGCTGTGTGATTTTCTTTGTTCGGTCACCTCGACCTGAGCAGCGTTTCTGCAAAAATCACCACCAAAGAAAAATCTAAGGTATAAAAAGGAGAATAAACATCATGAAAATGCAGAAATTTGTCCGCGAATATTCAATATTCAAGCAAAGGTTCCAATAGATTCTTTGCAAGCAGAGAATATTAGAATGTTTTGTTAATAGGACTTTCTAACCAATGAAATCCAAAACATGTAATTCTAACTCAGTTACTCAGACACCTCAAAATGCTGGGAGAAAAGCAGCCGGCATCTGCATCGACAGGTGCAGGAGGAAACACAGGTGCATAAACCATAAGAAGATGACTTGTCTTTCATGTGTGCACACAACACAGACACAACACAAGCAAATGGAAATACTGTCAGAAAATAGTGGAGGGGAGGCAGGGAGACAGAAAGAGGTCCAGGGAGGCGTAGACGAACAGCAGCGAGCAGTAACAGTGAGTGTACGAGCTGTGGTTTTAACAACTGCATGCTACAGCTCCTGGAGAACCAGAGCTTTGTTTACCGGTACCTGAACGCAGCGCATGGCTGCAAAGTTAGCTACGAGTTCGCCCTGGAACAACAAAAGTAAAGTTACACAAGTTTCCGTTCAATTATTGTACTCCTTTCAGCCTCCAGCTGAGGAAATGAAATAAAAGAAACTTTAATAGTGTTACTCAAACCTGATTCCTTCTTATTTTGAGAGCTCCAAGAGTTGTAAAATATGGCTTCACCTTTAGATGCCCCTCTGAGCAAACTCAAAAGTGAAACGTTAATCGCTCTTCATGAATATTACTCGATGATTGTGTGTTTACTGATCTGTACGAATGATTAATAAGAAGTCCACTGTGACGAGAGACAATCTTTTGGCACGGGTGTCGTTAATAAGACTTTGCTCGTCAATCGTTAACGAGGTAAATTAGGAAATGAATCACGATGATATCAGATTATATCACCCGGCCCTATAACAAATAAACTCTTGTGGCCGATGATTAAAAAACCCAATTAAACCCAATTAGAGCCCAATTTATTTTCTAATTCAGGACAGCTTTTCTATCTGGAATGCCGAATCCAGAGTACCCTTAAAAAAGCAGCAGAGGTGGATAGTGGACCATATATATTTTAACAAGGATGCCCATGGACATTGGCTCGTTTTTGGAGTTAGCCTCCAGTGGCCATTTGTGGAACTGCAGTTTGTGGCACTTCCTTTTTGAGCACTGAAAGAAATCTGTAAAGCCTCATATATTTAATTTTACGTATATTTCAGTAATGCACTCGAGGGTTTTGGCTCTGCTACCGGACACAAGCACACAGCATCAGCTCATCCTGCTTCTAGAAAATACATTTTTCTCACATTAGCCAAAGGATAATTGTTCTGATCTGAACTATAATCAAACTTTAGGTGTTTATATATTAGGCCTTTTATTATTTGGATTGCCTGAAATAAAAAAGAAAATTACGCTGCACATGAAAACATAACAAATGAATACATTTATTTTGTTGCTTCTGCAAAACTTTACAAGTCTTAATTTGCAACTTCGCACTTGTAACAGCACAAAAATAATCAGCACACGCATGCACTGTTTATGTAACGGTGTGTTGCACACAATAGCAATAACACAAATGTTTATGGCCATGAGCATATTTTCATGCCCCTCCACAGGCAGCTCACGGGGACTCTCACATGTGACACGTGGGCTTCAAGTCTCTCAGCTCACAGCACGACTAAAGACTGCATCTCTGTTTGAACCTTTGCCTTTTAACCATTGCACCTTTTGGTTTCTCTACAGCCTGTTTAGCAGCAAGAGAGAGAGAGAGAGAGAGAGAGAGAGAGAGAGAGAGAGAGAGAGAGAGAGATGGGATAAGATGTAACTCATGAGGTGGATTTGCACAGATGACGCCGGGGGGTTGAGCCCGCTCCGGTGCACCTGGACAATTTACCGTGCGACCACGACCGACCGCTACTATGAACGAGCTTTAAAGGCATAAGCAGAGATGCTTATTCAATATTTTTGGGTCCGTTCCACAGCAGGGATGTGCGTGTAATGGAGAGACGCATTCGCATTCTCGAGTCCGCGGAGTAACCGAGTCTCCCGAGCAGAAAAAACAATTGCAAGCTGGCAGCAATTTCTATTTTTTTTTCTGATAGTATAATTCCATATTCGTATTATTTCTTGTGGTCTGGTAATGGAGATTGAATAGAAATATGAGACAGGCAAAGCCTCACCCCCCCTCCCTCCTCTGCACTCCCTCCCTCCCTTCAGTCCACTAGCATTAATTTAATGCTTCGTCTATCTAATATTGTAATCCTATAAAATTTTCTGCTACTGTAATTTTGCCCATCATCATCACCTCTGAGTCATGAAGCGCAGAAGTATATATTCCCTGAGCCTCCAACTCCATCAGACTCCACACTTTTCTTTCGTTTCTACAACTGCAAACTTTGTGCCAACGTGTGTGTGTGTGCGCGTGTGCGTGCATGTGTGTGTGTGTGTGTGTATCTGTGTGTGTTTAAAGCACAGGCAGGTTGAGGTGCACTGTGTTGTGAATCCCCACAGACATTAGGGGCGCAGCCTTGTGTGTACAACTGCACAGACAGAAAGCGCACACGTAAACACACCACACTGTCTCCGGCAGCGCTTCCTGTCCCTCGGGAAGTGACTGCATGACAATAAGTGAGAGTGAGTGTTTGTGTGGATGCTGCGAGGTCAACGCTGGAATAGAAGACGTTCGACAGGAAGCAAACCGGAGAACAAACTGAGAACTAGTCGAGTTTTCCCAGGGCGGCAAATTACTATCATAAAACTAGACACTCCTGGTTTTTCCAACTGGATGACTTAACCGGAGATCTGTCTCTTTCAAATATCGAAAATAGGCCGCAAATTACCACCTGAGATGAGCTTTGAGCCAGTGAGCCGGGATGCAGCCTCCCGACTTTTAATATGCATTAGATAACCTGATTTTGACATTTTATTAATAGGGAAACTGTCAGCACAGGGATACAGGATTCTTTATTTAATCATTGTTACATTACTATGGTGACTGTGTATTAAATGAAGAAGAAAAAAAGACAAATAATCAAATTCTTATGACAACGGCATATTAATGTATGCCGGATGTAGAAAGAAGCTGTCACTGTGGCCTGCGTCTATTCTGCCACCGGCTTTGTGGGAGGCCGCGCCGTCCTCGAGGCGATGGATTGCGTGACATTGATATTCCTTTAGCGAGAACAGAGACGTACAAGAGCTAAAGGCGTACGCTGGCCTCAACAGTAGAAACGTATGCGGCTCTGCCGATTTAAATCAGTAACGCTTGACTTAATGAACAAGCGGTGAAAACATCGAGAAAATGTGAGCGACTTGATCCCCCACAGGATCAAATTATATTCCACACAATACGTTTTCTAATAAACCTCTCCACAAATAAAAGGCAAAACATACCAAATGGCTTATGTTCAGGCAACAACAACTGCATAACAGTGGCATGCTAATTAAGTCCTTGGAAAATTAGCATAACAAATTCAGTGAGTGGCAGCCCCATGACGGGAATATTAGTCCAAAAAGATAATAAAAATGTGTGTTTTAGACATTTATTTACATGCATCTACCATATTATTCATATATTGCACTGCTTTTGTGAACCTAAGACCTTTGGTAAACTAATTTCGAGCACCAAAACAGTTCGTCCACATGAGTAAAGGTAAGTTTTCTCAAGAGATATGAAGAATTACAAAAACCGAGCTTCAATTTTTCAGCTTTAGGGCCATATTTTCACTTTACACTTGTGCCTCTTTATATAGAGAGCTGAGATTGTTCTGCAATGTTTGATATACAACACATGAGTATGTATCATATGCAAGTGCCTTAAAAAGGTGAATTTAAGAACCTTTGTAAAATCGAGAAAATTACGTCAGGGTTAATCACTAAAAACTGAATTAATTGTTAGTAATGGTGTTGGTGATGAGGTACAAACTCTATTTATTAGGATTCTTTGGTTTCTGACAACTTTTGGATGATTCAACATCATTGCTGTACCTTAGAAACGAACAGGAGGGTTATTAAATACATCTTCTCTCATGACGGTATAATGCCCTTGCATTCCAGTCTGTTGGGCTCAAACTCTTCTCTGGTTTAACGTGACCGTGTTCTCCATTTGCTGGTTTCTCAATCTCCTGGTCTCACTTGACCGGTTTATCAAATTTCTGGCTCTTATTTACTGGTCTAACGTGACCGTTTCTTATTTACTGGTCTAACGTGACCGTTTCTTATTTACTGGTCTAACGTGACCGTTTCTTATTTACTGGTCTAACGTGACCGTTTCTTATTTACTGGTCTAACGTGACCGTTTCTTATTTACTGGTCTAACGTGACCGTTTCTTATTTACTGGTCTAACGTGACCGTTTCTTATTTACTGGTCTAACGTGACCGTTTCTTATTTACTGGTCTAACGTGACCGTTTCTTATTTACTGGTCTAACGTGACCGTTTCTTATTTACTGGTCTAACGTGACCGTTTCTTATTTGCTGGTCTAACGTGACCGTTTCTTATTTACTGGTCTAACGTGACCGTTTCTTATTTACTGGTCTAACGTGACCGTTTCTTATTTGCTGGTCTAACGTGACCGTTTCTTATTTACTGGTCTAACGTGACCGTTTCTTATTTACTGGTCTAACGTGACCGTTTCTTATTTACTGGTTTAACGTGACCGTTTCTTATTTGCTGGTTTAACGTGACCGTTTCTTATTTACTGGTTTAACGTGACCGTTTCTTATTTACTGGTCTAACGTGACCGTTTCTTATTTACTGGTTTAACGTGACCGTTTCTTATTTGCTGGTCTAACGTGACCGTTTCTTATTTACTGGTCTAACGTGACCGTTTCTTATTTACTGGTTTAACGTGACCGTTTCTTATTTGCTGGTCTAACGTGACCGTTTCTTATTTACTGGTCTAACGTGACCGTTTCTTATTTGCTGGTCTAACGTGACCGTTTCTTATTTACTGGTCTAACGTGACCGTTTCTTATTTACTGGTTTAACGTGACCGTTTCTTATTTACTGGTCTAACGTGACCGTTTCTTATTTACTGGTCTAACGTGACCGTTTCTTATTTGCTGGTTTAACGTGACCGTTTCTTATTTACTGGTCTAACGTGACCGTTTCTTATTTGCTGGTTTAACGTGACCGTTTCTTATTTGCTGGTTTAACGTGACCGTTTCTTATTTACTGGTCTAACGTGACCGTTTCTTATTTACTGGTTTAACGTGACCGTTTCTTATTTACTGGTCTAACGTGACCGTTTCTTATTTACTGGTTTAACGTGACCGTTTCTTATTTGCTGGTCTAACGTGACCGTTTCTTATTTACTGGTCTAACGTGACCGTTTCTTATTTGCTGGTTTAACGTGACCGTTTCTTATTTGCTGGTCTAACGTGACCGTTTCTTATTTACTGGTCTAACGTGACCGTTTCTTATTTGCTGGTCTAACGTGACCGTTTCTTATTTACTGGTCTAACGTGACCGTTTCTTATTTACTGGTTTAACGTGACCGTTTCTTATTTACTGGTCTAACGTGACCGTTTCTTATTTACTGGTCTAACGTGACCGTTTCTTATTTGCTGGTTTAACGTGACCGTTTCTTATTTACTGGTCTAACGTGACCGTTTCTTATTTGCTGGTTTAACGTGACCGTTTCTTATTTGCTGGTCTAACGTGACCGTTTCTTATTTACTGGTCTAACGTGACCGTTTCTTATTTACTGGTTTAACGTGACCGTTTCTTATTTACTGGTCTAACGTGACCGTTTCTTATTTGCTGGTCTAACGTGACCGTTTCTTATTTACTGGTCTAACGTGACCGTTTCTTATTTACTGGTCTAACGTGACCGTTTCTTAATTGCTGGTCTAACGTGACCGTTTATTTGCTGCTCTAATTTGACCGTTTATTATTTTCTGGTCAAACGTGACCGTTTTTTATTTGCTGGTTTAATTAACAAATATTTGAACTTGTTTGGTTCAGTTTTTCACAGACTTTTTTATTATCTTGAAAAGATATTCGGTACAAAGATATTCAGTGCCAAATATTAGTTATCTTTTGCACTGATATGCACAGATGATGCACAGACTTCATTTGCATTGTTCTAACAAAGTGATGGAGTCTGATGGAACAATCTGGTTTACTTGAAAGTGAATGCAGTTTTTTTATTATTATATTATGTGAAAAAGCACAGATGAAGGGGTCACAAAAGGTTATTTCAATAAAATGTCAGCATTCATTCATGCGAACCACTAAGCTAATGAAATGTCCTTAGAATTACATTTAAATTGGTACTTTTTTTAAATGTGTAGGTGTCTATTCAAGACTTGTACACATTAGAAAGGATGCCAACAAGGATGTCAGCAATCCCTCACATGGTGACCGCCCACTATTACATGAGCAGTTTAGGCATGTTTTAGTTTTGCTCATTAATAGAAAATAATTTAAGAGCCTGAATTGATGAATTCATAGTTTGAGTCACATTTAATATAGTTTGTAGGTGAAATAAAGTATTTGTTCCCCTTATTGAGAACAAAGTTAATTATATAAAAGCATGTGTGCACAATCTGGATCAGTTTTGGAAACGAAAAGGTTATGTGGGAGACAGCCCTGCACCCGTAAAGGCTCAAAACCGAGAGGAAATGTGATCTGGAAAACATTACATTTAAATTCATAATGGCAGGCAGTGATGGATGAGGGTGAGCAGGGTATTTATTTCAGTCACTACAGCTGACAGTGGTATAACACATATTTACAGGCCCGTTTATTTTTTTTGTCATTTATTTTGAAATTTTTGGGAAATCAGAAGTGAGCCTTAAGTTACAAAATGTTCTGCTGTAATTACACAAATATGAATTTCACATTGCACTTTCTGAATGCCACTGCAGGACTTAGTTTATCGGCTATCGCCAGCGGGCTGTAGTCCATTTTTTAGCAAAATCTAGAACATAAAACGGCCTCTCAAAGATACAGCGACAGATTAATGACTTTGACTCATCTGAGTGAGAGTTAATAACTGCATTACTAACCCACACAGTTGCTGTATAATATTTTGGAAAGCCGCTCTGCTTTCTGCACCGTGCACTACAGGAGCCAGGATTCTTGGCTCCACTGTAGCCGCCAGATATAGCCCAATTAATTAATTAAAATGATCTTTTGATGGATCCTGTAGCGCTTATTACATAAGGGAAAACAAATAGTATTTTATGCATTGTATTTCATCAATCATGTAGGATAACGTGTGCCTTTTCAAAAAAAAAATATTCAGCTAATAGTAGAAAATTACCACTCTTATTATCACTCTCTGCTGCACTCAAAGAAGCAACCTGCTGCTGGTTTTCTGCCAAAAACAAAATTAAAATATAATTTACTACTTTGGAGGACAGAAAGAATAGCAGGCATCCAGTCATCATGTACTTGATTTGGTTTGTCACTGCTTTAAAAGTAATGCCTTTATTTATTCGTATAAGGTTATTTGAGCTGTAAAAGATCAAATAAATTAGAAAAATAACTCAAATGGTGAAAAACACAGCGTAAAAATATTTGGGGTTATTATTATTATTATTTGGGTGGATGAAAACTGAAATCTGACAAGAGAACTGAACAGAAAAAAAATGCTTTATCCATCCATCCACAAGCTGCTAGCGGAAAGTGCTCCATGGACACCGATTTGGCACAAATAAACCGGCATGGCCCATTTACATGATATAATAAATAATATAGCCAATGCAATATAAATCAAAAACAGCTGATGAATGCATTTTGCAGGACAGGGGGCAGACATTAAGGCATATAATAACTTACACATCTTGGACTGCATATATGACCTTAGTGATGGTAATATTGGTTATAATAACCGGGGTTAGCAGCAGAGAGTCGCTGGTTTTAGAGATGACTTATCACCATTGACTCTCATTGTATTGTACAAGTAATACACTTGGATTTGATCTATTTGAGGTAATAAAAAACAGACTCTGTATCCGTCTCCTCTGACTGAATTGTGTACACTGAGCGAATCGTGGTGTTACACTGAGAAGTTCACAGGTGAGTGTGTTCCTTGATAATCACGTTAATTAAGTAAATGATGTTGAGGATTGAGAATCACAAAGTGTGAGACGAATAACTAATCTCTTTGGAAACACACACACTAACACCCACCTCCACACACAGGCTTTCTCTCTATGAACGGCTTCACGGCAGGAAAAGGCAAATTGACAGCTCGAGCTCGAGGAGGGTTATTATGTCGAGTCTGGGGAAAGATTGTCCTTCCCGTGTTATTCCTTCACTTGTTGGGAGATCACAGAGGAGAGAAAAGAGAATGTGTCGCTCTGGTGAAAAGTTATTCTTCCCAGCCAGTTGTTTTGTGGTTGAAATCAGCTTGTGATGAGGACGAAGGTGCTTCTCTCATCGCCTTGTTTCCACTTCAAATGGGGAGTCACGCCGGCGGCTTCATTAACGCCGCGGGTTGATGACACGCTCTGATATCAATAATCAATCAGGAAGCTCCAAGCTACAATCGAGTCAGTTAAGCACTGGGACGGATCAATACAGTGATGAAGAGGCCCGTCCCCCAGGCACGGCCTGCTGCTTCGGTCCTGAAACCCATTTCTGTGTCTTACTTCCGCCGTGTGACGCAACTGGAAGCTAACGCAGTGTCCGGACAAACCGCTATGAATTCAAGATTAAAACCCCCCGATGGAGGATAAATATTGAGGCGACAGACGATATCCTGTCACGTTGCTAGTCTGCAGTTCACACTCAGTTCAGACGAGGCTTTCGGCTGTCGCAGCACATTTCACACTTCTTTTTTTTTAAATTTCTCTACCACTGCACGCTACCTTGAAAGTCTGCATAAGTGTTTACGTGGCCCACAGCTGGTTTAAGCTCATGTTTACTCTTTGCATGTACGTATTTAAAAAATTTAAAAAGCAGAAGTGCTTTTGTCCTGCGAAAATGCAATTTCCAATTTTTTAATGTCTGAAGTTTGAAGTGAATCGTGGCAACAAGGCATCACAAACACCATTCAATTACAGCGCCGAGTTGAAGAGATGTTAACATGTGCATACAGCTTTATGAATAATGGATTCGGTGTGCGATTGTGTGATCTCACACACACACACACACACACTCCCGCACAGTATGCATGTGAATGTGCGCATGTGCACAAGGTCGTTGGTTCACAGTGTGTGATCTGGCTCAGGTACACTCAGATGGGGTTTGACCTTGATGCTCAGCAGGCGCCAGAGGTCCGTGTGTGTTACACAATTAAATGTGTGCGTCTCTTTCTGACATACAGTTTTGTACGTCCAACGTCACATGTGTACAGGAAGTGCTGTTGATGACATTGCACACACACACACACACACACCTCTGTGTCAGGCTTGGAATACTTTATATTCGGCTTGTTTAGTCCGATTCCACCTTAAAATCCACGGGCTCGCCGCCGCGGCCTATCAGAGCTCTGCACGGTTGCCATAGCAGCGACTCTGAGCTCTTCAGCTCAGTGTCAGAAGTTGTGTGCTCATGTTAACACGAAATGGGACTCATCCCAAAATCCGTTTCATTTCATTCATTTTTGTGCGTTTCTGAAACGTGATTTTAAAAAAGGGACCATCAACGAAATGGATACTCACAGCAGACATTTCACTTATTATGGTGGGCATTATAGTAAGAAGTGTGTGTGTGTGTGTGTGTGTGTGTGTGTGTGTGTGTGTGTGTGTGTGTGTGTGTGTGTGTGTGTGTGTGTGTGTGTGTGTGTGTTCTGCACACAAAGAGATCTCAACAATAACAACGTAGTCCAACTGTTTAGCTCAGTTAACCATGCACCTTAAATCATGGCTGATGATGCAGCTGGAGGACAAAACAACATCTAACCATCCGCTGTGCTGCAACTAGCATGCTGTTGTGCGACCCTGTGATGTAGAATGACAACAAATGAACCTTCAACCCTAGACATGTTCCCGGAGAACCAAGGTTTTCCTGCCTTTATGCCTTATATAAAGCCTCATGTTTCTTTTTTTGTTGTTGCTGCACTCAAGCCTCGACCTTGGGTGCTTTGTAGCCTTGAGCGTGAACCAAGGCTATTCTACCGTGTCCATGCAAACACTACGATCCCTTATACGTTTAGACGTCCGCTTAATGAGCAGCTGAAGCAAACTCCAGCCTCCACGTCCTGGTTTTGGGTCAGGTGTCAACGCTTGCCCCCTCGCTGGAGGACAGGTAAAGCAAAGAAGGTGCTCTTGCCAGTAATCCTCTCCTTGATTGCTAATCTCTGGGTGATTTACAGTGCGGCTCAATGTGCTGCGCTCGCCACTCAATCAGGTAAACTCAGAAGGATACAGTACAGCAGCTGTTGAGACAACCGCTCAGTCCCTCCATTAGCTCAACGAGAGCTATTCATTAATTTGTTTATCAGGGCGCTCACAGGAGCAAGGTCCACGGAGCTGCAGCGGTGGGAGCGTTTTAATCAAGCGCACCCCGAACCGGCTGACTGATGTGCAGCGACGCTTGTTTGTTTATCCGGGCCGCAGCCGCCGGAGGGCAAGCGACGAGGGAATTTCTACCCTCTCCTTACACATTGAGATCAGTTAAGCGAGGGATGATGAAGACAAAGAAGAAGAAGGAAAAAAAAGGCAAGGAGGTTCTTGAACTTTTTCTAACGAGATCTAAAGCACTGGGTGTAATTAGGAGCTGTCTGGAATGAGGACAATTAAGTGCGGTTTTGGTGTCGTCGTCCCCCCACAGGATTCTCTCAATGGGCCGAATTAGAAAATGGGTGCAAAAAGATTGATGAGTTCAATGTTTTCCAAATGAGCAGCCTCATACACATAATTACACCGCGGAAATGAATGGATCATCACGATACAAACTCAGGCGAGGGTATGCTAATTGCTCATCAAATGCTAAGGCTGCGGTGTCAGCTACACAACTGCAGTATCCAAGAGTTGTAGGGGGGAGGGGGTGGGGGGGAGGCGGGGGAGGGGTCTGCTGCTCAGATTAATGTGATCCATCTTCCTTTTGTCTATGTTCATTATTCTACATTCACACTGTAACCCCACTTATCTAGCACTGTGTGCCAGTCAGAAGCACAGGGACATCGCGGTACCTCTTACAGTCCCGTAACGTGTCTCCGCCATTAAACATCTCTTCAATGCCAAGCAGGGCTCCTCGAAAAAATGGAAATGACGGATCAGAATATACGGTCTTTTTACCTCTCGCCTGGCCGTTTTCTTCTTTTTTTTTTTTGCTCCAAAAGATGCAAAAACATGGAGTAGATTTGGTGCCGACTGCCAATACGTTGATGCATCTCCTCCCGCTTGCATAATACGGTCAGCTTAACTGTCCCCGGGGTTTGCAGTGACACAAGAGTTTGTCTCTGACTAGACATCAGTAAGTAATATTCAGTGGAGTGATCTTGGGGATAATGACATAACTAATTTGAATAAATCCCCCTCTCTATATAATTATTATGAGAGGTTATGGGACTTCAGAAACAGCTGCCAGTGCAGCTGTTAAGTTGATGGAAAGAGTCCAAATGAAACTTGGTTTTAAAATGCTGGGACGTTGGACCTTTGATCATGGTTGTCTGATTTTCATTTTCCATATCCACACTTCTCTTCGCCTCTTCACTTGACTGTGCAGCTTACGCTGTGAAAGATATGCGGCGTCATCCCGGCCGTGGTCCTCCCGTGACCCCGTGTAATTACGTGAGGGATGACATTTCATTTTCGGAAATTGCATATCCAAAACAACTTTCCAGTATTTGATTTTCAGAACAAGTCTTTCAAATGAGGGAGGTCCGCCAAACTCATTTCAGCCGCCAATCGGATCTTTTGGTTTTCCTCGAAGCCTGAGGTGTTGATGTTACAGGGGACATGTTGGCAATGGGCTACTTATCAAATCCCCAGGAATGGATGGCAAATCTCTTTCTCCCCTGACCTTATCTGATATCTGTCCTGCAAGCCTTTCAGCACATTCATCCCACATTGCATTAAACCAAATAGCCTTGGGCTTACTGGGCCCGCGTGTATCCTTCCTTACCTCCTTCCTCCCACAACCCCACATGAATAAGTGAGTGTCCAGGAAGGGTTGTCTAGATCTCTTTAGATTTCCTCTGGGACGCCTGTTCTTGCCTCGTGGAACAGTCCATTTAGGGATGCCGGCAAAGGCTGCGTTCTCATTGCAATGGAGTCATATGAAGAAGTTCATGCAGATTCAACTACATATTTAATCAGTTTTTCTATGGTTCAAGAGGCATGCCGAGACACTGAAACACAGGAACTGGAGCTAAAAGGAGCACGAGCTTGAATTCGTGGGTAGAAGCAAAGGAATGGGGATTTTACATGTTACAACTAAATGGCTTCTGATGTGTTTATTGCTGCCAAGGGAAGCCAGGCTGCAATGAGGATGAGGGTTCAGTGTGTCAATAAACAGAAAATGAATGGGGAAAATAAGGAAAACAAGTCCTTCGGGGTGAATGCATCGACATATTTTGATGCTGCTAGCACCACAAAGGTATGTATGGTAGCCCAAAATCACTTAAAAAATAATAATAAGCCTTTTTTTGTATTACTTTTTCTGCCAAAAAAAAGGTTATTTTTTTATTTATTTATTTATTATGTACTTTTTTTTGATGTTCTGACATTATAGGGACTTTCACAAGAAGTTTAAAGCAGAACTAGTGGTTAGTTCAATGGTGGATGGGGGAAAAGGTACTGTTTTTACGGAGATAAGCCACAGAGATAAGCTCCGCCCCCTTTCAGGCACGAGTAAAGCCAGTAGCGAGTTAACTCACGCGAGTAATGGTGTGTTCACACCATTACCATGAAAATGCATAAATTGCTTTTACATGGTTTTCATGGTAAGACCGGCGAGTGGATGAAGGGACAGACCTGAAGTGCATTCTGGGGTTTCTGTGAAGGACTACGCGTCAGTGGAAGTGTCTACTTTATCATCACTGAAGCGAATGCACACTTCTAATCTTCTAATAAAAAAAAGGCTTATTATTTATTTTATTATTATTATTTTTTTTTGCTGGGGGAAATGGACTTCCATAGCTTTGCATCTCAAAGAGATCCGTGAAAGGCCTGGCAACAAAGACACGTCTGTGGGGAGCAGGCGTTAGGACCCCTCAAAACATTCCTATTCTTCAAAATCAAGGTCACAGCCTGAACCGGCAAGGTTATGGATCACTAGATATGAATATTTAGCCAATACGTTGAATGGGAGGCAGCGCTGCCGCACGTAAACATATTGACAAACACATAATGGAGCAGCAATCATGTAAAGAGCTCGGGTGCATTAAGAGCCGCCATTACTGAGCCGTTAGCACGATGCCAGAGGGCAGTGAAGGGAACGCTGACAGGACAAGTCCTGGAAACATGTGTCCTCGTGTCCTCGAGTCGTACGCAGCGGAGTGGAACGCGGCCCGATCAAGGACTCTGGTGAACCTGCATGATCGTATCTGATTGTGCGTCACTTTTAACCGGGGCAGACTGTCCTCAGTACACTGTCGGCAAACCCACCGGACCAGAAACACAGACCTCGTCTCCTTTCCATTGTGACTTTTTTTGCCGTGTTATCATGAAAGACACATTATTCCAGTGTGTTTATGATTTCTTTATTTACTAGAGCAGTATTAAAAATACAAAAGTACAAAAAGCGATTGTGTTTAAATTATTTTCATTGTGTTGCCTCACTGACGTTATTGAAGGTGGGCGTGTCTTTAGTGAAGGTGGGCGTGTATTTAGTGGTGGCGGGCGTGTCTTTAGTGGTGGTGGGCGTGTCTGTATTGAAGATGGGCGTGTCTTAATTGAAGGTGGGCGTGTCTCTCTGCTCCATCCCTGTTTTTTTCAACAGGAATATACAACAGAAATGTTTGAAGCCATATCTATACAACGTTTGTTTACATTAGCCACCATAAGCTACTCATACCAGAGCAGTGAAACACCTTTATGTACTGAATTAGGCAACTGAATTAAACTTTACATTTTTAAGGGCGAAAACTCTCATTCTAGAAGTTACAAAGTCTTATGATGAATGTAATGTTTTTATTTTCATGCAGCAAAGTTATGAGGGAGCTTAAAACAATAATACTATTTGTCACTTTGAGTATTCATCATGGAGTCCGGCACGGCGTTAGAGGAGCAGCAAAGCACACAAGAGTGCTTTAAGGAGACCCGTGGACAACACGGCCCCGGGGCCCGGCCTGACCGATGGATATTTAGATGCAACTCAAACTTCTTTAATTTGTTGGAGTGTGTTCTTCGTGTGTGCGTGAGAGACAGAGATCCAAAGGACAAAAGCAGTGGAGAGTAATGCAAAGAGCATATTGAGTTAATGGGGTTTAATGGGAATGTTTGCCATCAGGACCATGGACAGCACCACAGAGGAAGTCCAGCCAAACTTCAACATATTCATTGTTTTGTTCTCATTTTATCTGCAGGCTCAAGGACCTTCTGGGACTTTTTTGAAAAAACATACTTTATTACTTTATACTTTTATACTTTATTGACAAAATATTGTATTGACTGTTTTATTCTGTGCATTTGTCTGCTATTTCCTCACTGCTCTTAACCAGTGAGTAGGGCCACAAGTGGACTCCTGTCTCCACTACAGATTGGGAATGGTTCCTCTCTTGATTTGCACGCCACTGTAAAACAATTGGATTTATGTATGTTTGAACATCGGCAATCGAATCACAAACTCAACTGAGCGCTGAGGTCGGAGAGCTAGTTAGCTGAGGTGTGTTTGGCTAAGCCGGTGCCGACAGCTGCATGGATTGAAATGAGAGTGAAAACCCTGTCTGAGGGGGTGGAGGGGAATTATGGTTTCTATTTATTCAATCAAACGTTACAGCAATACAAGTTGCAGACACACCTGGGGAAGATCTGTGCCCCTCTCTAGTGTGCAAGTGTATTTATGCACGTCAGACACAGCTTTCCGGAGACCTACAGGGAACTACGTCGAAATCCATTCCATGCAGGATTTCAACAAAAGAGGGTTGTGACTAATAGTTTGGACACATGTACTCCAGCGTGTGACAACTGAGCTCCGGTGTTAATTATTTCTCGGGTTTAAGGATCAAATGAATAAACATGAGCTTTGTTTAATTATGGCCTTCAGGAGAGTAACATTCCTCAGATTGGGAGCGCATAAACTGTCAGAAGAGGGATAATCCCACACCTGCGGGATGACACATGCTCTAAATCCCGTTCACAAATATGTCCAACCTAAGTCTCTTCACTTCCTCTTTAAACAGGGTGCAGTTTGCGGTTTCCCAGAGTGGAAACAAAGGAGGATTAAAGACGGGGGACACAAATATATAGACAAAGAGACACATGAACAAGACAGACATAAACAAACAGGCAGAGCGTGAACTGTGCAGCAATCTAACCTCCAAACTTGGAAGGCTGTGCCGTGGTCGGGTTAACCTCCTGGCTTTCTCAAGGCAGCTCTTCAACTCAACGGCCAAACGCCGGTGTCTGCCTCTGAGCTTATCAGGCTTTCCCAGATGGTGATTTGAGCGCATGGAGGGAGCGAGAGGCAAACTGAAAGGGAAAGGGGAGTGGAGAGGAGTGGAGGTGAGTTTACAAAGATGAAACAGACTGTACACTTGGGGTCGAAGAAAAATCTGCGAGTTTTTATTTTTTTATTTTTTATATATCCAAGGTGTCTGTGCGCATTAATATCCGTTTGGAACCAGAACATATTGTGCATTGTGAAGTCTGAAAGCTTAGTAAAAGTGAAACGGGAGGCGTTGGTGTGTTTTTTTTTCCATTAAAGGAAAAACTAAAATCAGTCTCTACGAGCTTTTGCTTTTCAGGACAAGTAAAAGGTGACATATTACACATTCACTGAGGTGTTATAATGAAATATGTCACCCGCGCCGTTGATGTTATGTTATTTTTAGTCCCCCTGCTCATTAGGTTTTGAATGACGTGTGAAAAAAAAAAAAAAGCTCTACATCTAGGACAACTGCGAAGACAGCAGCAATTAAGCCTCCATTTTACCCGTCACCGAAACGTCATCTCTCAACTAGTTTTTGCCCAAAAATGCTAATGCAGACACACCATGAAAGTATTAACAAGACATAAAAAAAAACATGTTTGGCCGCCGCTTATGACGGCAAAACAGCGAGCGTCCTCGTGACACGTGAGGGTTCAAGTGCTGTGTTACCGAACGCGGCGCTGCGGGACGCATCCATGCCAACTGGAGAGCTAATTGACTGTAATGTCATTTTATCTGCTTCAGCAGGTTATTGACGGCAACATCCCAGAAGCCTGTTCATCCTTCTGTCAACTCGTCAGCATGGGAGAAGCCATTATCATCTCATTACGGCTCACGCTTTCATATAATCCTGACATTTCCTCTCTCTCGCTCTCTCCGTGTCTGGGCTTTGGAAGATTCCACGCTTGGCTGTATTGTAGTGGCAATAGTGGAATGTTGTGTGTGTGTGTGTGTGTGTGTGTGTGTGTGTGTGTGTGTGTGTGTGTGTGTTGGGGGGGTTGAGGATAAGAGGTATTAAAGGCAGTTTTCATTTCCTGGAGACACTCGATAGATGGTCCTTATCCATCTGTTACTCCCCTCTAACAACCTCACAGCCTTCAAATCTCGACATTCATGAACTTCAGGAACAAACAAAAAAACAACAACAACTGCACGCTTTAAAACTAAAGGTTCCTGAATCCACACTTGAAAGCAGTCTTGACTGTTGGCCGTGCTGTTTGTGGAGAGTGCAGCTTTGAATGATGCCTAGTTATTACTGAAATAACCGTCGCGCTCCCAGAGAAGGAAAGGTCACCGGCATGAGAAACGGGAGGCGTGCCGGGCCGAATGGAAAGAAGTCGGAGTGCCGTGTACGTTGGCTTTGAAACGAGTGAACATGATTCCTACTGAGAGCACAAAAGAGCTCACGGGAGAAGGAAAAAAAACAGCAACAATCAAGTTTGTGTTTGTGTGTCTTTGAAGAGGAAGATGTGTTAGCAGCTCCCCATGCGGAGGTTGCCGTTTGCCCATGTGATGCATGCTCTTTTTAAAACAGAGGTGTGCAGGGTCTGCAGACGACCTTCTCTCTGAACCAGCGTTTCTTTTCATCCGCCGTTTCCAGCAGCCCTCCGCTGTGCCTCTTATTAATCTTCCATGGCAAAGAAAAAGAAAAAAAACACTCAGTTTCAACCGAGCGCCGGGTGCACGGGGGAGATCAGAGCGATCGATGCGAGGAGCTGCTGCAAAGGAAGCGGCGGCGGGCCCCGGCGATGTGGGCGAAGGTGAGACGCTCGGTATGAATCCTGTAATTTATCCCGTTCGGGGCGGCAGAGAACAGAGGGAAAGTTCCACGTTCCCACTCGAGCGGCGGTCAAAAGCTCACGGGCTGCAGGACGGCTATTTGTAGGGCGACACGTTATCAAGGAATGTAAGCTTCTGTAATTTATTTAAACACTGTAATTTGCTTAGCGTGAAATGTATTCGGTGTTGGGAGAGTTTTGTCTAAATGATTTGATTTTAAATATTACTTTATTAGCTTTATGCAGATTTTGGTTAATGTATTTGGCAACAGAGAAATCATTGTAATGAAACAATCCATTGGTTTGTGGAGATGATATCCACGTGCCTTGCTTCAGGGCACTGCAGCAGAACTGAGGCCCACAATAACAGCTGTAAGCAGCAGTTGGGGTCCAGCAATGGAGACATGGGTGCAAAATAAAAAGTTAATTTCCAAGATCGAGCATATCTAGAAGAGGTAAATTGGAGTTCAAGGTGTAACGTGTAAGATCTGGCAAGAACTTTAGTTTAAAATGATGAAAATGTACTATGACAATGTAAAGTAGCACCAGTTTTGATATTTTGCCAAATACGTATATTTACGTATCAGGCTGCAGATATCTACTGCTCACCAGCACGGTCGGAGCGTCATTTCTTGTAATACCACGTGTTCCTCTAGAGGCGATAGAGAGTAGCTTTAACAGAAGTCTGCTTTCAGTCCAGAGACTGAAGAGCTGCACAGAGCGCTCGTCAATAATACTTCCCCAGAAAATGACCGGCACCCTCGCATTGGATTTAATATAATAAACAAACCATCAAGAGGTGCGCTGACCGCACTGCCCCTGGTTAGCGTGACAGTAAGCATACAGATGGTGAACGTGGACTACAGGCTGAGGCCGCCATTAAAGATGATATGATTGGTTGGACCGGCTCTCAGAGTTTCACCAGTTTTGATTGCATTTCGCTCAGTAATAGAAGTGAAATGCTGCCCCCTGTTTCTTTGGAGCAGGAGGTCAGCCACACACATTGCACCCTTTAACGCTTTTCTTTTAAGGAGATTTGGCAGCAAAATGTAATATTTGAATTTGAAAGAAATGATAATAATCACCAAAACAATGGGGGTTTATCAATGTGCACATTATGGAT
Organism: Cottus gobio; assembly: GCA_023566465.1. NCBI lineage: Eukaryota > Metazoa > Chordata > Actinopteri > Perciformes > Cottidae > Cottus > Cottus gobio. Next base: position 4,633,072 of record CM042226.1, read on the forward strand.
CAGTTGTGGATGAAAGGTCCATTGAATACAGAGATACACACCTTCATTGATACACACCACATTTTATAAAGGTGACGTGTGTGTGTGTGTGTGTGTGTGTGTGTGTGTGTGTGTGTGTGTGTGTGTGTGTGTGTGTGTGTGTGTGTGTGTGTGTGTGTGTGCGTGTGTGTGATACACTATGGATTTTATCATTTGGATTGGAATGGGACAAGGAGATTCAAAGTGCTTCACATGAAACCATTAAAAGCATCAAAACATAATGCAGAAGAAAAGACGATTTAAAAACAATTCAGAAAATTCATTAAAACATTAAAAGAAACGGTCAAAAAGCAAAAAATACAAAATGAAATAGTTGCAGTGCAGTTTAAGAAATGAAATGCAATAGTGAGATGCAGAAATGGATTAATATCCTTGAATCTTGTTCAATTAAAGGCAACAGCAAACAAAAAAATGAAGTGAAAAAAGTAACGGAAAACCCCATTTCCGTTTTTTTTTTTTTCATTTGGGATGTTTAACTGGGTTTAATGGCAAGATCCCCCCCAAAAAGATCGCTTTAATTTGTTTGTTTGCACACAAACGCAGATCTTTCTATTTTTCTCCGGGCAACATTACCGACATTCAAAGCATCACACGTGTTAATGCTCTGGCATTTATTTCCTCTCTGACACATCAATGACAAATCGAGGAAGAAGAAGAAGCAAAAAAAAAAAAATACCAAATATGCGACAGCTTGCCATAAATCCACACGGCATAAATCGGGCCAATTATTCTCCTCCTGTCATGAACACACAGCACACTCAGTTGACTCAGCCTATGCGGAGCTGCTGCTCATTTCTGCAGCGCCACAGAGCCGCGTGCCACAGATCTGCCAGACTGGAAGCTCGGTTAGCCAGCTCCGTCCTATCAGGAATACCAAGTGCATGTTCAGACTGCTCAGAGGATATGAATACAGATACCTCAGTGTTCAGCCTCGTATTACACAGAAACAATGCCTAATCGTCTGACTGTGTGGCTCATCAGAGGACACATGACCCCTTTGTTCCCCCCGCCGCGCCGAGGCTTTAGCGCCGGCGCCCCTTTGCGCGGATAAACGCGGCTTGAGCTCGCGCATACGGCCGTAGGGTAACGTGCACGCTCAGGCAGACATGCGGTCGTTATTGTGATCCGGAGGCGGCAGAGTGGGCAGCGCTCGGCTTTCGTACGCGAGGAAACATGAGTGATACGGCTCAGGGCCTCCAGGCCCGGCTTGTCACTCGGCTAAATTGTTGTGCTTTCCTTCTCCTGGACCGGCCATGCGTGACCTTCTACGTTTGACCTTGCCACTGTCCTCAGACCGGAGAGGCACCGGGAGATGTTTCCGAATACGTTCATCTGGGCAGGAAAGGAAAATGCAGCTTTTAATTCCGTCTTAATTATGCCTCTGTTTCTTCAGATGATCTGTAATCATCTATTATCTAATTGTAATCGACTATTAGTAAATTAGTTACTAACATCTATGGTACTGGTTCACAACATTTCTTCACTGATGTTTGTTCCCATGTGAAATATCTTTTTCAGCCGCGTACCCCCTAACCAGCTAAGAGGATTTTTGGTTGCTGTAATACACAGCTGTGCTATCAGTGTCTGATATAATATAGAATATATACAATTCAGTTTATGAACTTACACTTATTAAATAACTATTTTTAAAGGATTTTTTAATGGATGCTCATTTTAAATAAATATTTAAATCTCACGTACCCCCTGGAGTGCCTTCCCGTACCCCCAAGGGTACACGTATGATCTACGGAGCACCAAGACGAACTGCAGCACATTAGGACCGTTACGTGAATGCCTCCCCTCCCCCTCATTTATTCAAAAAAAAAGCCTCATACAGTCAATGCCCTCCTCTGCAGTCATATCTCTTGTAAAGCATCACGCAGAGCAGCATAATGGCCATACAGAGAATCGCGAGGATTCATCTCAAACCGCTCTGTATGCATTGCTCTCCAGTCCCCTTCTGATCTGACTAGGGTCAGTTTCTTTAACCCAGTGGTCCGATAGCATCTCTCCCAGGTTTGCTTATCGGCGCTCGCGGCAGAAGACTTAACAGAGTGGGCCGAGGCGCAAAACAGACTCGGCTTATTTTAGCACGGGGCTGCAGTTCAGACGTCTACAAGTTGGAGAAGAAGAAGAAGAAGAAAAATCCTTGGATGGAGGCGTGGAGGAGGGACGCCGCGAAGATCTGCTGCAGTTTCATAACGTGACTCGGTAACAAAAGACCCGATGACACGCTGTCAGACGAGGGAAGTGACTGCAAAATGTTCGCTGTGTGATTCTACGTGGGTGCCGCCGAGTTGCCGGCTGTATAATTAAAGATCTTGGAACGACGGTTTTCAGGATGTATAATTATTTAATTCCTTACAAACTCCAGCTTGTAAGTTGGCGGTGCGCTTGAGCGTGCATGAAACTGAGTGTCACTGTTTTTCGGGGACAACTCATTTGGGAACCCCGTTGCAAACAGGATGCTACATCTCAAAGGGGGTGCGTCCTTCCTGAGACGATACATCTCTGACAACTTGGAAAAGGCATCTGTCGCATGGCCGACCTTCCTGACTCGGTTTCGTTCATGTTTTTTTGCCCCGCAGAGGAACTTTTTCCTCACCCGGAGCGCGGTTTATAAGTACTAGCAAGGCTGTTACATGCTGTACACATTGTAAAGTCCCTCGAGGCAAATTCTTTGATTGGGGACATTGGGCTACACAACTCAAAAGGGGGTAGGAAGTGGGTTGGGGGGGCAGGATGAGGCGTCCATGTGCGGCCCAGTCCTGTACTCAGCTGCTGAGTGCGGCTCTCAGGTTGCTATTTGTCCATCTCCTGCTCCGGGGAGCTGACGGAGACTCCCTGCAGCAGATGGCAGAGTTACGCTCTGTAGAGGTGAGAAAAAGCCCATTAGCCTGACCAAAATTACAGCCCGCCTCCTCTTTAGTGCTCAGTCTGGAGTACACCTGAGCAGATTGGGCATGTGCCTGACATGATCACTCTGTAATCAGACTGTTCCTTTCCTTCCCTGTAAGCACATCGATTCAATAAGGGGAGAATCGCTGGGAATTAATAACAATATTCATGCAGGATTGAGGGGGCACCGCAGAAAGGTTTTTCGGCAATTAGAGCCCATTAACGCACGCCGTCTTCCCCCCTCGGCGGGTGAAAATGCCCTTCAGCGGAAATGTTGGGACCGGCTGGAGGGAAGACTCAGCTTTCCGTAAACAGGAGCGGCGACATTAAACAAAGCCGGTCGTCAGCTAATCTCGAAAATGTCGACGTCTCGAATTCAATCCGGACTTAAAAAAAAAAAGGTTTATGACCATTAGGAAACTTTATTTTTGGACGTACACCACATGGAAAATAAGCAATCAGTAAAAACGTAACCATGCCCAAGTGACATTTACGACCCTTGGACGCAATAAGAAAATACAAATGACGCTTTTGTGCCTCGTAAAATGAGTCCGCTGTTGCCTAAACGATCTAATCAGTTGAGAAGAACGGCCAGGGCACACTTGAGAATATGTAATCATTTTGTTCTGCAGGAGTTCTTCAAGAGCAGCGTGTTTCACGGAGTCTCTTTTCAAATGGGAGTCTTGGCACATCACTGAAATAACATTTCCATTCATACTTTGGATATTGCCATCGGAGAGGGGGAACAAAAGGACGAGGGGACTCGGGAAGACTTTTTTAATGCCCTCCCATTCACGGAGGAAGGTGAGACTTGAATTAATGCGGCGGCTTTTTCCAAAGCGAAAAGACGCAGCGTTACTCGACAAGCGTGCACGGATTAGCTGCCGTTACACCGAGAGGAGACAATCCCAGGAAGAATTAAACAGCCGGAGATCGTAAGAGCTGTGACACCTCCGACCGTCTGGGAGGAGCCAGCAGAGAAACACACCTTTTGATTACACTGTTGTCATATTTATGAGCCTTATTTTACATATTTTATTATACTATTGGCATTTATAGTTTTTTTGGGGATTCTTAATTCTAATTCTAATCTCTTTTTTTTTTACCTTAAGTTTATTATATGTTAATTCTGTGTGTAAGGAGGACCTAGAAAAAAACTGTTATCTGTGCATATGACAATATACATATCTTGAATCTTTTGTGTTTTTTAATCTATTTGTTTCTCTCCAAAAAGATTAAAAGTGCCATTTCGGTGCTGCTGTAATAAATGATGTTCCCTTCATGAATATATGTATGCCACTAAGGTCAGCTGCATTAATGTAACAGGACGTTAGAAAGGTCAATGACAGAAGAAAGGCAGGTGTCAAAAGATGATAGATCTTATCAGAAGTTAACAACAACAACACCGGATGGCTTCACACTGCAACTCTTCGTGACTCGTTAACTCCGGACATCTAGTCGAAGGACAGGGATTCATATGTGGGCCTCCGAGGCAAATTTGTAATTTTGGGCTATAAAAAATAAACTGAATTAAATAGAAGTACCAATGCATGTATTAAACACATGACTTACATAGTAAGCTGAGCAAACAACAGTAGTCCAGTGGGCAGTGAGCTATTGAAGGACTCGTTAGCAGCTCCACCAGAAACACAGCAACAAGCAGGACTTCTGCTCCGGGAAACATCCACAAATTACAGTTTTAGAAGTAAACACATTTGGGTGGATTCCAGAATGTTCCCTTGTTCCTGGCACCAACACCTCCTCCTCCACCTCCTCTACCTCCTCCTCCTCCTCCTCAGCTTCTTATCCTAGACGACGTTTTGACCAAAATAACCTTCGACGTGTCAGCAAAAACATCCACAGAGGGATTTTTAACAGTTAAACCTCCAGCGAGCAGACTTTTATCTTCATAAATCATCTCTCTCTCTTTCTCTCTCTCTCTCTCTCTCTCTCTCTCTCTCTCTACGTTCATGGGGGTTCAAGCCACATCCCCTCTGCGCTTGTTGCTGCCATGGTAACAGGAGTTGGTGGTGGTAACCAGTAAACTCTCCCAGTTCAATGTTTCAGTCGTGCAGGTTGTGAGTCCAACTTTCAAAATAAACTTCACAGTTTATCCGTCCATGGATGGATGGATGGATGGATGGATGGATAGATGGTTGGTTGGATGAATGGATGGATGGATAGTTGGATGGATGGTTTGTTGGATGGATGGATGATGGATGGATAGTTAGTTGGATGCATGGATGGATGGATAGATGGTTGTTTGGATGTATGGTTTGTTGGATGGATGGATAGAATAGATAGATAGATAGATAGATAGATAGATAGATAGATAGATAGATAGATAGATAGATAGATAGATAGATAGATAGATAGATAGATAGATAGATAGATAGATAGATAGATAGACACTTTATTAATCCTGCAAGGGAACATATATGTACAAAAACAATATATATTATAATGATTATATATATATATGTATATATACATATACATATATATATATATATAAATGGACACATCTTGTTGGTGAAAATAGCAACAGATAGTAAACTGTTATAGCTTTAAGGAAAAGTCTCTTTCTTGAGAGAGAAATATAAAACTGGGGGAGCACAAGGGTCCAACCATCTTTGAGTGAGTGTCATGACTTCACTAAGTAGTGTTTCACTCAGTCATCACATGCAACACGAGTAAAACCTGTATACAGGTGAGGGTTTGGGTCTTCTCTTATATAACCAAACAGGTAAATACTAGCTAGCAGCTGTGTCGGGTGATTCCATTGTTTTGACAACCATGTTATGCAAACAGTGCACCCTGAACAATTTGCCTAATTAGTCATTACAATACTGAAAAGTAGTCAGTGACAGACGGGTGCACGAAAGCCTGGAATTAAATTTGCAAAAAGAAACCAGATTTTGACAAAGTCAGGTGCATGGATTGAACCCGGAGACTCCGGCGTCTCTGGTTCCTCTCCGGGAATTTACTAAATTGACAGCTGGATGGCGAGCGCTGCCGTATGAACAATCAGCGTTCATGTTCGGTTTCCCTATACCTTTAATCTTAGCGACGGACTTCTAAGGCTGCATTCATCTTACGATGTTCTTTTTCATTAGAGGAAAATAACTACCCATGGTCCATATCTTTCACTGTTTGTGCTTTGATTATTCCTGATGCCATCTGATGCAATGAAGCAACGTGAACATCACAAGAAGTGGCGTACATGAAAGAAAAACCCGATATTAATAATATATTCAATAAGTGAAGGTCGTGAAACATACTCAAGCAACAATCCTGACATATTAAGGAAAAGCTGTATGATTAAAGACGTGCAGTAGCCATGGAATATATTATCCGGCAGCACCGGAGCTCAAGAGGCGGTAACCTACATAACAAAGAAAGAAATAACAGATAAGAAGACAAAGGCTATATATTTCCCCCGGGCTGGATACCTGTGCTGAGCTAAACTCTGTACCGCACCGCTGGAGGGCTCTCGCTGTTCAACAGCAGCGGGAACTGTTGAGATTAACATTGCAAAGGAGAAATGGACTTGCACTGCAGCTGTGAGGAGGCACAACGGAGGGGGAGCCGAGGCGGCTTTCAGTGGGCCGAGTGAAACAGGAGCTCAGCGGTGGAACAACAGCAGCTCGATGGGGCCGCCGACGACCCACAATGCCGCTGAATGCCCGACAAAGTGAGTAGTCTTTGAAATGTCACCGTCTCCCTGCTTCCGGGCCTCCTGCGTGGCCACACACACACACACACACACACACACACACATATACGGAGGCCTTGAGCCAGTCAGGCCACCGTACAGGCCGGGAAATGATGCTGAGAACGGAGGGAAAAAAAACGAAAAAAGCACAGTTTTGGCTCGGACGTCTTTTTCTGTACATCCCAACATGACGTATGTGATTAAGTGAGGCAGGAACGACGTGTGCAAAACAATGTGTTCACCCCCCCCCCCCCCCCCCCCCCCCCCCCATAATAGGTTTTATGGAGCTAAATATGTCTGGGCAATTAGAGAGTCAGCTCACTGGCAGAACGGGTTGGATGCAAGTAAATGTGTAATCATGACGGTTTGCAGGAAGACAAAGGGTGACAATGTGCAAGGCATATGCAAATTCAACCCCCCGTCAGAACATGACATGCGTATAAATACGCATGGGAAGGGGCTTCTCGACTGCGAGCATGTGATCTCACAATAGGAGGAAGTTAATCGTCGGACTTGACGATCACAATGTCTGACACGGACTGTGGCTGGCTGGATGCAAAAGCTGCGAATGCTCCGTGGGACTGTGCCAAATCTGTATTTCTTCTTCTTCTTCTTCTTCTTCTTCTTCTTCTTCTTCTTCTTCTTCTTCTTCTTGTGTTGCTGATTGTGGGATGTTCGGCAGAAGCTCAGAGTTCCCTGTCAAAACTTTGACATCCGTTAGATCCCTGATGGTTTCTATCTTTTAAATGAAAGGGCCGTTGGCAGTGGCATTTCTTTTCCCCCGCTGTAATGAAAATGTACCCGACTGCAGCTCAGACACTGGGCTGTTCTATCACCGAACGCCTTTTCCTGAAATGTTCAACTTCAGCTGGGTACATTTTGTTTCATTTGTTTGTTTTACTTTCACGAACAACGTTTCATGCCTTTCTTAAATTGCCTCAACCGTGGTCGGGCATCCATTTACAGCGTATTTCTTCTGGTGAGTATAATTTTTTTTTAAAGCAGCGGGGTTGAGAAAAGGTGACAGAAGGCTTTTTTATTATATTTATTATTGCAAGCACACAACAGATGAGCTGAAGCATTGAATCCACATCACTTTGGAAACCCACGCAGCCTGCTGGCGGATGTACATCACAATGTCCCGCCCACGTGTGCAGGTTGGTTATGAAACCTTTCACACGAGTGTTTAAAGAGTTCAAACTCCCTATAGGGAGAAGGTTGTGTCACTTTAGCCCCATGTTTCATTTTCTTGACCTACTTTACTGTGAGGTGCCACGGGGGTCAGACGAGAGCATGTAGGAGGCATGAGTCAGCGGACTGAGCAGAACCACAGCGCCGGTGTGCAACCCAGTGAAACTAAACCAGCCGTGCACGTAAACACACGTGCATTCAATTCAGGAAGTTCATGCGCTGACACGGAGGGGTTGGCAAACATCACAATCGTAGACTCGGCTTTGATTCCGAATCCACGGGGAATTCGTGCGAAGCTTTTTACGTGTTAACTTCTATAAAAAGAAACAAAAGACGTTGCCTTAAAATCTGTCTGCGCCCGGGTGTGCACTGTGCGTGTACACCTGTGTGAGCATTATCTGTTCCCACATCTCCGTATGCCACTGTGAACGCCACGTCGGGGAAGAAATATTCTAGTTATCATGCGGGATTCATATCTGGATGAAAAGCGACAGATTCGCCTTTGAGGATTCTGCAGCTCAAATGCTCAAAAAGGAAAAACGTTCATCGGGCTCTAATGTTAGGCCGGAAAAAAACTGAGGCCGGCCAGCACACGTAATCTGAGCGGCAACAACAGAGCGTTCCTGTTTCTAGTTGGAAATTCTCCGTTTTTCCAGGCGCTGCTGTATTTTCAAGCATACGCCACTTTCCCCGGAAAGAAATCTAATTAGGTGCTCAACCTGAAAGAGACTCCTGAAATACCACGAACCCAGTGAAACACCGGATCCTTTAACGAGTTGCTTTTCATGTCCTCGGGTTCCACCGAGACTTTCAAAAGGGGAGATTCCCTTTGGAGATAACAGGGGAGGTGCCCACTGACGCCGACTTGTCTCAATGTCCTCGCGGTCGAGTTAAACTCCAGTTTGAACCCCTCTTTCAGTGGGAAACCTAAACATTTCAGTACTTTAGAAGCATATCTGCTGATAAAGTTGCCCGGTGTTGTGCGCATTGATTTGCTGTCTGCTGAGGTCCATTCTATAGAGAGTTCACCTTTTCTCCTCCGTACTTAAAGAGGCATCATTCACTTCGCTAAATGGCACAAGAACCACGGCTGCTGGTTGATATTTATATTCCATGTTGGGTCTCACTATTCGGACATCCCTGTACACACTGCAATCATATATGTTCCCTCGCTGGTGATCAATATTTCTCTTGCTCTGTATCTCACTTATCAAAAGTTCATAAGATCCAGTTACTGTTATATACTTTGAAGTCTTGCATAGCCAGACCTAACTCATATTACAATCTCAAGGAATATTTTGGGCTTTTTTGGGCTTTATAGCTGTGACTGTGCTGTGATCTGTGGGTTTCTGTCTGACGGTGTTAGATCTCAGCATTTCTCTGCTGGCAGCATACAATGTACTAAAGTACTCTGCAGTGTTTGCAAAATGACATCCCAGACAGTGGGTGGGGTTTAGGAGAAAGAACAAGTAAACCACCAACGGCAGAGAGAAATACAGATGCGTCTAACTTATATCATATCACTGCATTGCATGATTATCGGAGATCCATAGTTAGCTCCAGAAATATTGACGTAAAACAAGGAATCAGTGTGCAACACTTTACCGTGTAACGATTAGTTTCTTTCAGGAGCAGCTGAGTGAAATATCACATGTACAGCTTTAAATATGGGGGTCGAATGAAACCTCCTATGCAGACATTTGAGTTATGTTAAACCTGCCATAACGGATTATGGATTATTTTTTTGTTCACATAAAACTGACATGGCACTAGAACAAATAGGTCGTCACTCTCCTTTTAGCTCGGTTTTGGTCTCCACCAACTCCTTAGCGAAGTATCTCGCTCTTCGCCCTCTAAATGCGTATTAATTTAAACAGTAAAGTGATGTGATTTTCTGGGATTTATCACATCAAGTAAGCCCTTTCAAATACAAATAGTCATTTGATCCATGTTGATATTTATATATTGATTAAAGCAGCTTTATCTAACCTTACCAAATATAACATGAAAGCAGAAAAGTAAACCTTTTAAACAGGATGTAGAAAATATGAATTTCCTGAAACCGTGATAAACATTGCAACTGGACCAAGGACAGGAACAGTATTGTGTCGCTTGTGGCTCCTTTTCAACGTTGCAGAGATTCTCTGAATATGTTTAATAATCAATCACACACTCAATTGGTCACAGTCAGGGTGGAGCTGTTTACTTCAGACACGAGTATCTGCTCTATTCATCTGCTTTGCACTCCATTTATTGATTAGAAATCATCCTTCCAGCATCTGTCTCTCCTCACACAAGCACAGACAAGCACACACATGCACACACAAGTACACACAAGCACACACAAGCACACACAAGTACACACAAGCACACACAAGCACACACATGCACACACAAGCACACACAAGAACACACAAGCACACACAAGCACACACAAGCACACACAAGCACACACAGGTTTTGTTTTCTATGCTACTAACACACAAAGCTTCCCTTCACCCAACATCTCAAATACCATAAGAACAAAATATCCACATGTACAAACCTAGTTTTTAAGAAAGAAAAGTCAGGGTTACATCACTGAACGGATGTCTGACGGATTATTTTTTAATAGTTTATCTTAATAAGTCGTTTTTTTTGGTGCATTCTTGTCATTGGATTCCATGACGGCTCTGAACGTGACTGATAACTAAAAACATCAATATTGGATTATTATTGAATAATAAGCCTTCAGAAATCAGTCTGCTCCTCATCTGCTCTGCACTCCATAAATTGATCCAATCAGCTTCTACATCGTTATTCGCACTTACTCACACACACACACACACACACACACACACACACACACACACACAGGGTGTTCACCATAGTGTACACATTGTTTTCTAACACACACACATCTTGCCACCTTTATCAGTAGACAATGCCATCATCGTAATTTCCATTAAAAGAAGAAGAATAAAAAAAGTCAATAATATATATTTATTTTTTAAGCATCTCCAAACAATGTGTCATCATACCTTCTAATCATACATGGCATAAATTCATATGAGGGTTAATCTGGGCTAATTTCCACAAATCTTTAACAATAATATCAGTCCTTTGTGTGTGTTTATTGACCGTGGACAATGTTCATTTTGCTTTCCCTCGAGCGAGGGGAAGTTACCAAGATGCATAATAAGCCCCTCCCACGGCCCCTATTAGGACGAGTGTGTGATGAGCTGCATTCTTTGAATCCAGACTTGTTTCCGTCCACGTCTCCACAGTGCCCTCCTCAGGGCTCCAGCACGCTGCTGTGAATGCCGGATGCTGCTCACACTCATCCTGGACTCACATCGTCGTGTTGTCTATCGTTGTTGTCTGACAGCGCTCACAATATCGGTTGTCGTCGTTGCTCCGACCTGAAGGAAGCCGAGTGTAGAGACGATGCCGCACATGTTTTTGCTCTTGTTTGTCTGGTTCGGCCTCAGGATGCACACAACTTGCCATTTGTTTTGGGTGCTGCTCGATATGTTTCCACGGGGAGTTAAGCGCTGCTCGTGCATGCCAACTGTGCACAGCGAGAAAGCAACGAGGAAACAGGAAACGTTCAAATCTGAACACAGCAACGTTGCGCGGGCTCGGAAGCTTTTAATCCGAAGAGTAAACATCGCACGATCTGAAATACAGACAGGAATTAGCTTCAGGGTTTTACTTTTTCCTTTCCTCATCCACCAGAACAAATCACAGCAGAAAAAAATAGTTTTTTCCATTTCATAAAATAAACTTTGATCAGAATCTTCATTCTGTGTCTGAATCCGGGCAGCAAGGTGGCTGCAAACCACCATTTATCAGGATTAACTGCATGTGATGGTCCCGCCTCCAGCATACGTACCCACCCAAACTAAACACGACAACTAAAAACCCATTAGCTTTATATGAAAAATACACATGTCACACAGCTTATGTTAAATCAGGAAAACTAGCCTTGCGTCGAACACACAACCCTCCATTCCCGACAATGAAGTCATGAATTGAGAGTTGAAGTGAGTGGTAGGGATCGACCGCCAGTGTTCAGGCCTTAACAATGATGTACGGGCCTCAATGCATGGCCCGAATGCCAATATAATAATTGGTTGCAACAGCTGCAGAGAAACACATCAAGCTGTGTCCAATTTGAGTGCAGGGCCTGATGAGATGGCCCCTCCAGGGATCATCAATTTACATGAGGTGTGTTGTACAGGCCCGTTAACCTCATTGCACACAATTAAGTGTGCGCTTTGACCACTTCCACAGCGTCTTTTCCTTTTTTTTTATTACCTTCGGAAAGGCTTGATAGCCTTTTTGTGGTTAAGACGTGAGTTCAGGGTGAAGCGATTCGAAAGGAAATATCATTTGCACAAGAGTCCTAATTGAAAAAGCTTTTCACTGGACATTCGCCATCAAATCAACCTCAGCATCCGACTGCAAAATCAATACGTCATCAATACAGAGGGCCGGGGATATTTCATCCGTGAGGACGGCCTGTCTGCCGATAGCTTCTTACAGCACCAGAGCTAAAGTTAATGCTGTGTGATTGGTGTCATAACCGGCGTTGGTGAACATATTCCAAACGGACATTAGTGAAATGTCTCAGATTTATCTGCTCGCGGATGCATTACTGGGTTCAGGGCTCCTGATGGTCGGGGAGCGCTGATGAGTTTGTCTTGCCTGCTCAGCTGATAATCAGGTCCTGGGTTCAGTGATCATGTGCGAGCGAGACCATTACCAGCGTGGAGGTGGGCAGTGGAGGGAAGGCGGGAAAACAGCGGCGAACAGCAGCAAACCCACTGCAGATCATTAATAATGAATTTTTTTTCCCCCTCTGAGAATTTTGATGAGTCCGCTAAAAGTATGCGGACAGCAAATAGTCTCTACAGTTTATTTGCACATTAGATAAAGTGTCTAGTAACTAGTTCTCTGCGGTTACAGGGAACTGAAGATGTGAAGTTATGGGCTGTAAAAGCAAAACAATAAGCTGAAGGAACTCGGTACTGCAGAGCTGCTTCATGAGCAATGCCTCCCACGAGCCACTAATATGAAAATATTGATGATAGCATATGTAATTGAACCGATCTACCCGTGTTACAGAATGAATCAATCAATCACTCCAACTTTATTTGTATATTTCCTTTTGTTCAGCTCAAAGTGCGTCTCAGGTGATTGACAAGCGGAAAACAAATAAGACAAAAGTACTTTTACATCTGTAATTATGACAGTCCAACTGTTGCTTTTTGACTTTTTTTTTATAAATAAATGTGTCAGAAAATGTTGCTCCTTTTTTCAGGAGAATTGTAACTTTCAGAATCTGACAAGTATCTGTTATTATTATATGTTATAAAGGCAATTTGGCAGTAAAATGATAAAATTAGAATGAAATAGATAATAATATAATAACACTAATAGTATTAAAACTATATTAATAGCATAGAATACCGTTGTAACTGAACTTACATACAATACAATAAGTGATGAGTAAAATAGCAATAAAATAGAATAAAAACATACTCCAGGTACGAGCAGGTCGTTACATGCAGTCATTTTACAAAATTGCAAACCCTTCACAGTGTATTGTGTCTGCGTCGCCTGTTATTCTCAGTTATTCCACTTATTTCTTTGACTTTCTCCTCTCGGCTCGTCTTTGTTTCTCCCTTTGTGTTGCCCTCCTCTCCCCCACCTCCCCTCCCCGGCTCCCCGCTGACAGCTGGATTACCATGTTTCACCGCAGTGCCAGAAACCGGCTGCCAGACAAAATCATGTTTTGTCTCCTCCTTGGCCGCGGCGGCGGCGCGATGAGGGCCATCAGCATGCGACATCGGGGCCGAGAGACAGGACGCCAGGTGTGACCACGGACAAAGGTGACGGGAGGCGTCCGTACACAACCATGTGTGTGTGTGTGTGTGTGTGTGTGTGTGTGTGTGTGTGCACGCTCCCCCTCTGCAAATGTGATGACAGAAACTAATCAGCGGCACAGACAACTCATGACGGACGGTTGTAATGATGCGATGATTCACTTGACGTGGTACATCATTGTGTTCGTACAGATCCGTGGAGATGTGCGTGTGCCTCTGTGTGATGTCTGTTCCAAAGGTTATAAATGCTGATAGTCCCGGAGTCCATCGTGAAATTGCAGAGCGATGAGAAAGATGCTCGCTGGCTTGCAGGGCTGAATATTGGATTTTTCCAAAAAGTCAATAAAGGGCTTGATCATTAAAGTGAATAAATATTCTCTCTTTCTCTCTCTCCCCTCAAAGCTATTTCAAGACTTACAGTTTCCTATCGCTACTGTGGCTCTTTTATTATTTACAGTGTTGTGCTGACACACACAGTCTTACTGCATGTAGTGTCACAGGAAGCTCAGAAGAGGTGCACGAAGGGAAAGTTGCCAATAATACAGAGACAGTCTGTTAAAATGGATTACCTCTCTCTATCTCTCTCTCTCTCTCTCCAAAAATAATGTGTATGATTTCTGTCAGGGCTTTTTGCAATAGATTGACTTTTTTGTATATCTGTTTCCCAGAGGAGGGGAGGTTATTTTGAAGCATTTGGTGGATGTGGAGGAGGCGCTTTGCTGAGGAGGTGAAAACAGCATCATGAGGGAATACACAGTATTGCAGTCATTATCCGCTCCCCGTATAGCAGACGCAATTAGTTACCTTTTACTGCTGCATCATGCTGATATGAGATAATAAAGTCTACCAGGTAGACTGTAATTCACTGTGACGCTGACAAGCAAACTAAGGATTTAAAAGTTTAAGAAGTGTTGCCTCAAGATCTTCTTCGCTTTCTACTGAATCCGTCTTTATAAAGGATTAATAACTTGGAACTAATGTCGCAGTTAATCGTTAAAGTTCCCCTCCAGACAAGCTTTAAAGCAAAACCTCTGCTCTGATTCACATTTTGTTTAAATATACGTATATATAAATGAAAACCAAAGTCTTAAAAAAAAAGGTGCTAGCTAGAAGCACATTTGCTCTTTCTACCTTATTGAGAAACTCTGGATCTGAAAGACCAGCAGGTTCGATACCCGTTTGAGTATGTATGTAATTGCATCTTCGTTCATATATTTGTCCCTCCTCTCTTACCGTAGTTAGCTCCTTTGCTTCTGATTCTACTGAGAAGACATGCTGCAGCTGCTTTTTACTCGTACTGTTTGATAGCCTTTGAAGAGCTAAGTATGTAAGTATTATGCAGCATGTAAATATCTTCTATAATATGTTCTCTGTGTATTTACTGTTTTATTATAACCTTTGTGTTGTAGCAATAGATGCTAATCGCGATTAGCATTTCTCCATTAACATCAATGTTAAAATTAGCTTAGACGCTAACTGGTCAGGCAAGTCTCATGTTAATGAATACTTACTTTTCTGGCACGATGGCTTTATGCTAAATCATAGCTTTATATTCATGTTTATGGTCAGTTTTTAAGGTCATTTCATGTTATGTTTCCACAGTTTTATAAAAATCTAGATTCTCACTAAAGACCCTAAACTCTACTCTGCATTCCTGGGTCTTTATTTCATGGATCTGCTGTTAGCTATCTGCTAAGCTAACTTCTAGAAGCAAGAGAAGAATAGTAAGTGTGGTTAGCATCTTTTGTTCATGTTGTTGTCTTGTGACTGGAACATACAATAATATCGAGTGGGTTCTTTTGGTAGAACGTGGAAGAACCTTTGTTCTCTCTGCACTGGAGGTTCCAGGTTTCTGTTTCCCTCTCAATGTGTGTAGGCATTTGTATTTCGGGGAGTTATTTTTATTTTTGTATTTGTGACGTTTGAAATCTAGCTGGCCCCGGGCACACTTGGATCTCAGATTTTAGGGAGGTGCAGGGATGTGGTAGAGGGGTGTGAAAGCACCTCTAGTGACCATTTTCCACAAATACAAGTCAGTATAGTCGAGGTCAAACATCTTCGGTGACCCCGACATTATAAAAAACCCTGAAATGAAGAAGATCTTATATATATTAGTATTTACTAATACTTTATTAGCATTTAAGAACAAGTTGCCAAAAATCCCTTCGGCTGCTGTATCTTCTTCCAGGCTGACATATTCCTCGTCTCTCTTTGCTCCGGCAAGCTGACCTCAGACCTTCAGAAAAATAGTTTTTGCATCAACAAATTGTATTAAAAAAAAAGGATTTTGGTCAGATTCCTTGCAGCTCTTTTCCAGGCGTTCAAAGGACATTAGCATAATCTCCCAGATGAATTAAAGAGCTAAAAACAAAAACCAAGTGGTTCTTATGGCTGGTTTGTACACCTTTATGATTTTAGCAAGCGAACATGCTCACAATAACAAAGCCAGCATGCTGATGTTTGGAGGGTATAATGTTTCCATGTTCAACATTTTAATTAAACAAAAGGGAGAGAATAGGACAAAAGAAAACACGGCAGGGAAAACTGCCTCAAGAACCGTATCTTTTGTATTTATTTAATAAGGTACACAGACTTACTGACAGTGAACCAAAGGTTTTACTAAAACATTTGTTTTGAATCCAAAAGGAAGGGACTGGAGCTGCTGGGGGTGGAGGGGGCAAGCATGTTGATGAAGTGAAAATGACTGAAACCAATAAAGGGTTTTAAACAAAATCTAAAACCACCAGACAACCCTTCATCACCTAAAATTGCCAGTGCGACATAATCTAAGCAAAACTGGAGAGGCAGACTACGTCGAGCAGTGCTCAGGTGCAAGCCCGTAAAAATGGTGCCGTCTTCATTCATCAAACCACATCTGGTATTGAGGCATTAACACACAGAAGGCAGGCTGGACAAACACATAATGATCAGCCAACTTTTGTCAGATCAAAGCTAACAGAAGTCAGTCAACTAGGTATGCAGTTGGTGACTTTACCTGCATAGGAAAAAAACAAAAACTACCAGCCACCACAGAGACAGCGGCCAAAAGAGTGATCATAAAGCAAAAGGTGCCTTTTGTAATCTGGCCCTAATTCGGTAAATGGTTGGGGGAGGAGCCAAGGCCGTGCATTTACCAACACTACACATGATGCTGTATTAACTTGCACTATGGGAGCATTCCCCACGAAAATTAGCAGCAAACATTTTACCTTTGAATCATCAAAGTTATTACAACACATCCTCAAAGACACATTCATGCATATGCCAAATGTCATGGCAATCCACCCATTGGTTGTAAACCTACAATGTCAACGCTGTGGTGGCGTCCTCACAGAGGAGCGATGAATAATGAATCCATATGTCAAGATATTTCACTGCAGGACTGGGTGATATGTGGTAAATAATCATCAGTAATGTGTACATGATGACTTAGTGGTTAAAGGCAAATAATAAAACAGCTAGAACTGTCTGGTAAATTAAATATAATTCATATATATCGCCCAGCCGTTTCACTGAAAAAATGAAAGCTTTGGCGAGCTGGTGGAGCTACAGAAAAACCAAAGTCCTTATGATTTATTCTCAGCAGATGAATAAATATCTGTTCTATATTCCAGGACAATCTTAGTCTGGACCAAAGGGGACTGAAAGACCGGCGTCGCCATCCCTTAAGCAATGACACCAGCTTTGCCAAAAAAAAAACGAAATTCGTTGGACCTTTTACTCGTGTATTTCTCTCTTCCATTTCAAATCATCTTTTCTTAATTATCTAATAACACTTCACTATCAAGACGCCGGCTGATTAGCAGTTTGGGAATTTGCATGACTTCTTTCAGTAAGAACCACAAAATGTTTGATAAGAATCATCATCCCTGAAATAAAGCCCCTTGTCCCTTTGGCTGAAGTAGGATTTCCATCATATCTTCCTCCCACCGATGACTAATGCTGTCATGGGAACGCTGCCCAAACTGCCCATCCCCGTATCTGCTGGTCCTGTGTGATATCTCTACTTCCATTTGTTCGCACATTGTTTCTGGTTATTTACCGAGCTGCAATCCCCTAAACCCAGACAGACAGGAGAGGACTTCATTTGTATTCATCTGGACCTCCTCACAACCTGACAGTACGGAGGGAAAGGAGGCGTGAGCGGGCAAGAATATGCCAGCGTATGTGTGTTCGGGATAAATATCTCCGAGTGCATGTGCACGTCCAGGTGTGTGCTTCCCCGTGAATATTTATATGTGTGTGGGGCAGCTTATGTCTCCTTCACACACCCGGTGCTGCTCGAGTTAATTAGTTTATTTATGAGGGAGTCGAGCGGCAAGAGGAGGCAAATGAAGACTTAGTATTGTTACTTATCCTGACAGAGCAGGATAGTGGAGAGATTAACCGAGGGTCCAAGATACAGCTCTTGTGGATTGATGACTCCTGAGCAAGTGGGAGTCCGACTCACTCAACTCTGGAAACTAACAAACTCCCATGAACATCTTGTCAGTGGCATTCGCTCAAACTGGCATTCGTCGGTTTCCGTTGTTGTGTCAACAATGCACATGTCGACAGGGGCATCGAGCCTGAGCTGTCAGCTGTTGCATCCATTTAAATTTGGTGGCGCGATAAACATGCTGAGGTGTTTCCAATGGTTTGTCTCCATCCTTTCCAGTAGGAGGTTTTCGGGTCATGATTGGTAATCATTCCTCTTCTGTCCATTCAAGGTCTTGTGGCGTCCCACAAGGCTCCATCCTGGGGCCCCTTGGGTCACATTATCAGCCATCCCAATACCTCTTTCATTTGTATGCAGATGACACACAGTTATTCATTTATTTTCATCCTAATGTTTTCAACAAAACATTGATCCCCCACCCTCATTGTTTTCATCACATTATGAAATGGATGGCCAAAACCTTCTCAAGATAAAAGTTGACAAAACTGAGGATCATCTCTCCATCGCTCATTGTCAAAGCAGTTCAGAAATATTTCGGTTCTTTAAATAACAGAATAATTGTGTTTTGATTTAAACTGGTCCAGTGATAATTCCTGCTGTTAAATAATATTGCAAAAAACATGCATCCATCCTTTGACCTCCTTAAGCTCTCGGTTAGACCATAATGCACTTTTTACAGGTTTTCAATTACAAGCAAACAGCTCCAGCTTGTTAAACTCTCCTCCAGGCTTTTAACTATCACTAATTAGTTCACACACATATTTCCATTTTAGCATCAACACACTGAAAAATTGTTTTAAAATCTATTTTTAAAATTCTTCTCGCTGAACTGCTGCAGCCTTACATCCATATAATTGTTTTTATCTGATCATGTGACTCTCTTACTTTAATTGTCGAACACTTAAACCTGTTAAGAAATGCTATAAAACAAAAGTTAATTATGATTTATGTCCACCGTTTTCTTGCTCATACACCAATTTCTATAATCATCCAACACGTATGCCTGAACAAAATATAGAAATCAGCCATGTATTCAACGTTTTACATCCTTTCACAGTCAGAACACTTTAAAGTGTTCACGTTGACATGTGCTGTGCTGTTCATCATCACATGGGCTCTTTTTCTCCATCATCCAGCCTTTCATCCTCCATCTACTCTGCCATGTGCCCCAGTTTGCAGGATGCTGTTAGCTTCCTGAATTAAGAAAAAAAAAAAAAATCTGCAAGCAGCAGAGCATTTTCATCCCCAGTTGCTCATCTCTGGCACCAAATCCTGTTGCAATTAAACTCTAGTGGAAACCCTCAAAAACTCCCAAATTAAACACATTAATTCTCACTGTACTCATAAGACAGACCCTAATGCCGTCCAGTTTGTGGATATATTTCAGACAGCATAGATATGGAAACCGGGTTATGGACTTGGTTATGGTCGCCTTTTTAGGATTGTGCAATTTGCTGTGCTCGCTGTATTGTTGATTTATGTTGCTGCATTCGTATTAAATGTTTCACACTGTTCTCTCCATATTTAAACAAGTATCTCAATGACAACAAGTTTTACAAACTGGTCCTTTTCGAGCAAACTGTACAAACTGTATGTCCATGCTGGAACACAAGCCTGATGATTTCATTAACCTTTCAGTTATTGACTGTGTTACAAAACAAATATATTGGTCTTGAATCAAATTAACACAAATTGCCTCACAGTCAAGCAGCCGAAGAAGAAGATGCTGCCTCATTTGACCGCAGTGCTACTTTCTTATAAATTATCTCCGCTGCTTATTGTTTAACAGTGACGCCAATAATCGAATGCTCCTGGGCAATGAAAGGAGCCACGTCATAATGTATTAGCAATCACGTAATCGTTGCCCAATGTTGCTAAAATACCATAAGATAGATTTCTGATAGACTGCATTTTATGAACTTTAATTTCCCCTTGTAGGCCATCTAAACGTGGATTTATACACATACTGCATTCATGATGTAAGGCAGTTTATTTAGCTGTCCCCCCTCGCTGCCCTTTCCTGCTCCAACAAATGGCCGACAATTGAGACTCAACACTAATAAGAGCCGCTGTGGCGTGATTGAAGCGCTCCCTTTTTGAGGCGGACAACGGCAGTGTATTTAAGTTAATGCTGTTGAATAATTACCCACCCTGGTGAACAGGCTCAATAGCAACTGCCAATGTTTGCATTCAAATCGTTTGCCAGCCTATTACTCATTATGCCAGGACTTTAAGCCGAGGAGCTCCGGATGAAATGATCAATCAATTCCTGTCCTTTGCGGGCGCTGAGATCCAGCCCGCTGAACCCACAGTACATACTTTAGAGACTACTTGGAAAAGGTCTTTTGTTCACATGCGGCCATCTTGGTTCAGTAAGCGTAGCAGTAAATGTTCCTCTCCTGGCCGTTGAGCTGCGGGAACAGCAAGTGCTGTCATTCAGTGCTCTCTATATCCATAATAGACCATTTGTATTCAGGTGGTACAAGTACACACACAGATACACACACATGCAAACACTTGACACTTGAGAAAGACACAAACTCTTCAATATTCAAGGCCATTGTCAGAGGCCTGACGGAAACACCATTGCTACAAATTACTTTAGAGAAAAGATAGAGTTTGAGGGTATGGTTATCCTCCCACTCTCTGTTGTAATGGCTTCCGATGCCTGATGCATAGGAGCCGGGTAATGACATGCAAAATACACACTGCAGAGGCAAGGTAATAGATCAAATCTATTTTCTTGTTTCATACATGCCAATTTGGAGTTGCAGGAGTGAGCTTCTTCGGCTGGAACCGTCTATGGTTAGTAGAACTGACAGTAATGAGCATATCAATAAGAAAGCTAAGATCTGCCCCCTCAGCCCTCCTGTCCTTCTGATGAATTGAAGTCTTCAAAGACACTCCCATCTGGGCCAATTTATGGCTATCATATGGCTTCCTCAGGTTCCAACCAATACTGCTGAGGGGCTGCTTTAAATGCCTGTGTATGGATGAAGAAATAAAAATATATGTGCCGTTCCCATATAGGGTTCGAGAATAAAGAGTGATCTTCTGGAGAGATTGGTAATCCCATCGGAAACTGAAGGCATGTTAGTTGCAAAAAGGGAACAAGTGGCTGAAAGAGGATGCAAAACGCCATCACGCTATTCAACCTGTATATTTGCACATAACTGTGGTGTAGTTTGTTTAAAGATTAATATTAGCTGCCGATTGCATACATTAACAGTGGTGTTCATTTTGTAGATTTAATTGTGTTGGTATAATTACCTGTGTTTCTCTTATTTTCTGCAATATTCCCAAATCCAATGGAAAGAATCCCATTATTGGTACGCTTTTGAGCTGCTTGCGGGTGTGATTTGTTGCCATAGTCTTACTGCTAAGCTAAGCTAAGCTAAGCTGTAGCTGTAGCTTCATATTTACCACACAGATATAAAATGTTCTCATCCAACAGTCAGTGTATCGCACATAAGTGTATTTCCCAAAATGCAGACTTCTTCACAAACAAGAGCAAATTGTGTTTTATTCCTTCTTACAACATTTGTACCATTGAATATAATACAATTATTAAAAAAAAGACATTTGTTTCTTTTGGAGCCCCGTTACCCGAGTACTTTCCATTAGGGTCAGACGCAACCGTTCATAACAGTTTGGCTCATGAATCACATTTACTGTTATAGCCAGAAAGGTGTCAGTTCTACATGGAGACATTGGGACCATAAAATTGATTTGTTTGATCACAGAGCGGGCTGTAAAACCGCCTGTCACATTTCACATATTTATAACTACCGCCTGACTTTACCCATCAAGAGCAGTCATGTCCATAAGTTGTGTAGCATGTGTGAGTGCAGAACCCCGCACACACATGGTATAGTCGGCACGCAAATAACAAGGGAAAGTGACATTTCATTCCCGAATGGGCTGCCAATGGAGCAGTAATGGCAATAAAGTCATAGCGATAATGAAATCTCATGCAGGGGCTCAAACAGAGTTTTTTTTTTGCGGCTGCATATGTGTGACTGTGTGCACTCGTCCGCTCATGCACTCAGGCCCACAGAGCACATCTGAGTGAAATTAATATCTTACCAAAGAAGCCTCCAGTGAGTTCTGTCTGGGTCTGTGTCATCCGGAGAGGCATATGCAATCAGGCACACTGTAAAAAAAAAGTGACATTTCACTTAAGCCCGCTGCCGTGTGGCCGGCTAACGTATGCGCTCGCGTCAGAAGAAGCACCTGTCACGGCACTCAACAGAAAGCAATATTTCAGATTCAGCTCCGTTCTGATAAATGGATTAGTTCAGATTAGCCGGTGTCCACTGCAGCAGATCCACCGAGGGTTGATGGGCTTCATGGCTCCGCGGGAAAGCGCTCCAGATGGCACTTCCTGGATTTTTGCAGCGTTTGCAACGACAGTTACAGGTTTGATTTGACATATGGTGGACACGCCTAGTCACATTAAATATGAGAGATGTGTATGCATGTGTTTCACTACTCGATGCAGAAAACTAATCAGATTAAATGCTTTCTGCTCAGGAAGTAAGCTAACTATAAATCTAGCGTATACTAAGATGAAGCCCCGTGTCTTAAAGGGACACGTAGCGTCAGTTACCATCTCTGTTCTCTTATGCAAATAGGAGCCCTATCTTCTTATAGTTGTCCCCAGTTTAATAATGATACCAATTAAGGATTCAGGTCAGGTAGTTGATTGAGCTGTTGTTATCTCCATTGGGTAAACAAGGTTTCTTTCTTCTCATCCCTCGGCTTCATTAGCAAGCATAACAACTGGTTGCATCCTGCCGCCCACAAAAGCCTCGATCTATAGCTTTGGAGTGCACTCCAGCGTCCACGTAGTCATACGGAAACATAGCCACAAACACTGGATTTTATTAAATACAGACTATACATCCTACGTCCTACTCCCGAAAGATAAATCATCCTCCTGCCATACAGGGTTACATATTTTTGGATTTCCCTTCCCCATTTGTTCCTGCAACCCTTTTGTGGATAGCATCAAAAGATCTGTGGATTACTTGTAATTACATATAAGTAGTGTTCAGGATTTGGTTTGATATGATATCAGTGATGAAACAAACCTTTGGGATGTGAAAGGCATGAAAAGCAAGGACGATGTCTTTCTTCACGATGGATTTATCCATTTGTTCAGTGTCCGGCTCAAGCTGTCGGAGGGGCCAAGGGCCAAACAAATAAATAAAGTCATGTTTTCTCCATTTGATGGCCCCCATTAGTGAACTGCATCTGGTTTTCCCCACTTGAAGGGCATCTATCATGTTTGATCCACAGTGGAGGCATCCGAGAGGGCCCTAACATTGGTTTTCCCCACCAGAGGGATACCCTAGAGGGCACTTTACCACATTTTCTCTTGTAAAAAGGCACCCCAGAGGGAACAATATCATTTTTAATCTACTACCATAGGTGCATCCATGAGGGTATTTTGGTTGCCCACCCCCCTGAGTCCATTTTGGACGAATAATGAAAAGGTACAACTCATTTCCCGGTCATCTTCCATCGATGAAAAGCCTTCACTCTCGAGCTCTCGGTCGTCCCTCTTACCTAAAGCCGACCCAAACCTTAACGATCCTGCTCTTTCAAATAAAACGAGGACAGACATTCACCGTTAATGGATCTCCATTTCTCAAACACACGACTCAAACAGGCACCTTCCTGTTTTACCGCCGTCCCCCTCCCTCTCCCCCTCTGTGTAAACTGGGAATGCTTTTCATGCTTCATTAAGGATAGCAGCGAGTATCCATTTAAATCCATTACTTTGTAAAGCTCAGCGATACACAGTGGTGATGATCTGCTCATAACCCCATTCAAGATTGCGTGGCTGCTAAAATGCGCTCTGGTGTAATTCATAAGTAATAATGGCGTTTGGAGCCATTGTCACTGCAGCTTTGTGCCTCTTCTTGATTTCGGGCGTACGAAGCAAAGTCGACAGGAATGCCTCATCGGAAAAACCTCTTTGGAAGCGTCGCTGTTAATTCTGCGTACCACCAGCGCCCATGAGAGGACGCCCGTCCATTATGCCGCCGATCAACTGCTGAGAAACACGTTCATAAAAGCAGCATCTCCATCATTCCAAGGCACAGAGGATTTCAGTGCCTGCATGTGAGTAAAAAAGTCCATTTGGACGATTGAAAGCCCCCCCGGCTGCCCTTCCGATTGAGTTTGCAGAGGAGGAGGTGGCCGTAGCCTTTATTAACACTGAGAAACCTCTTACCTGTACATCCCCATCCCCTCTACCTCTTAATAAGCTCAGTTCATCTGAATTCCATTTGGTCACAATCAGTGACTTCGCTCTCTAAATTACGCCTCGTACATCATCATTTCCTCGAGCCCAAGCAGATGCTCCGTGCGGCATCAGGTTGGGAAGGGTGCATCGAATTAATCAAAATAATTGGTCTTGTTTGAGCGGGCTCCCACGCTGATCTCGGACGGCGTAATGAAGTTGCGACCTCCCTCCCCTCACCCGAGCTGGCCAGTTCGGGTATCAGATGAGGTGAGGAGCGGTGCAATGACAGCGTACCCCTGACCCCAGCAATCATACATCATAAACTCTATGTCGTCGCCCTAATCTTTATTATAAATAACAGCCTCAGGTCCAGGGCTGCTGAATTATTCATGTTGTACTAATAATAGGTATTTAAAGGCATCCTATGTTCCCTCAAATGTATAATGTGCATAATTACACTTGGATGACAGGCACGAGCAGAAAAACAGAAGTAAAACCCAACATGGGGCAAAGCATACAATCTGGATTTTTTTTACACACAAAATAATTGTGTTGTTATTGTTAATGTGCCACTTACACCTGCTGTGAAGCTTGATTATCGAGGAATAGTCATCGTTTCGGTCCTTAATAACTTTACTCTTCTGCTTAACGCAGTTCTGTTCTACTCAGGCAGCAACATCCAGGTCGCGAAAAATGCCTTTAACCTTAATTATTTCTAATGGTCATCAAGGGACGACTGCTGATTGTAAAAAGATCTATTGTGTTACAGGCGGAAAGAAAATGACCCTGTTCCTCTCTGGTCTTTGTACTTTAACCCAGTTGTTAAAAGTTAACCTTAAAATGTCCTAATCAGTGTTTGCTTGTACTTAGCTCCACCCGTGATGTGATTATCAGAATCTGAACCATTTATTGACATGTTTGTTTTCACATTCAAGGAATTTGTCCTGGCGGAAGGTGCATAACATTTAACATTTAACAATAAACATTTAATAGACCGATGTGTATTCTGGTTTGAAAAAAACAAAATGTCAAACTCAAGGCTTCAAAACCGTTGTCCACAAACCGATGGGTGACGTCACGGGGACGACGTCCACACCTCCGAGCCCGTCCTTAGGTGAAGCTATACCTATTGGAAGTATAGCTGGTAATTCAGCATTAAGGAAGTTATTAACTGGTACTTTCAATAGGTTGTGTCCACAGAATGGTTATTTACATGTAACTAATAATCTACAATATCAAGCTAATCGTACTTTGATTTGCTGAGGTACGGATTGCAGGGATTTGACCAATAAACACATTTTCGATATATTTTCCTCTTTCGATATCTTCCCCTTCGCCTACCGATACAATGGATGACGTAAAAGTGAGTCCATGGGGTTTCAGAAAACGAAGGACAAGGGAAACTGAACATACAAAAGGACAACTCCCCAGTTTGAGCACATAAAAGTACGGATTGATTTTTTTTTTTTTAAGAATAACATTGGAAAGTCACAAGTAAAAAATAGAAATATTAACTTATGGTCTGTACCACTGATGGATGTTACATCATTCATCTGTTTGCAATGAAAAACAATAATTATGACCATGTGACATAAAAAAACACACAAAATAAACCTTAAATAACCTTTCTAGAAGTAATAAAATGATAAATGAAGGAATGAATGGAGAGCGTGTGCATGTTATACGTGGAGGCAGAAAATCTGCTGCCCTTTTATTCCCTCAGACATTTTAGGGGATTGACCTCTTGATTCGAGGAAGGGCAGTCTTGAAGAATTAGCTCACACAAGGACCCAAATGCACTCCTGTGTCAGGGTCCAGCACCACATGCACCACATGCACCACATGCACCTCTGCAGAGGGTTTGCGTTGCTATATTGCCCCAAAAGCCGATTGGGCAAAGTGCATATGAAGCAGTGATTGATATGGAAAGGCTGAAGCAGAGGGGAGGGGTGAGGACTAACTCGGATGATCAAAGAGATGTCGAGTGGAGAGGCGACATGGGACGCTTCCCTTTAAATTACTTTAATAAATAAGACTTTGAGATCCCCTGAACCTTTTTGTCATCGCCCCACGGTGATCCTCTCTGACAGTTATGAATTAATAAAAAGACAGCAAAATGTCAGCATATCTATTTGTAGACCCAGATAGTATTTGTGTACACTGACGGCACTCTTTGTGCAGCACACACTCTCTTTGAACACACACAGGTGAACGCATGCTAAGGCTACAATGGGGAACACACATTTTCTCCCTTTGGTTTGCTCTCTCCCTCTCATTGCCATACATCGCACACACAGTAATATAACGTCAGCGGCTCTAAATGAGGCCGCTAAATGCCGTGTACCAGATACATAATGAAGAACACACTGTGTATTCAGTCAAAATTACCTATTTGGTTTCCCCCCGCACCGTGAAGCCTGAGAGGCTTTGTGGATGCGTGGAGGGAGCAGGGGGAGAGAGATGCATGCTGGGTGTAACCGTGATTTGCTATGACAGCCATGCCCCGGCGCAGCGTTCGTTCAAAGCACAAAGTAAGCTTTGTCCAGTTTTGTCTGTTGGTGGGCGCATGGGGGGTGGCGGGTCGGTACAGGGACTCCATGAATGCATGAAAGTGTGCATTCCCCCAGCCAGGTGGAGTCAAG
This sequence comes from Cottus gobio, assembly GCA_023566465.1. NCBI lineage: Eukaryota > Metazoa > Chordata > Actinopteri > Perciformes > Cottidae > Cottus > Cottus gobio. The sequence continues at coordinate 4,660,118 of CM042226.1, forward strand.
ACAGGCTCTTCTTTAAATGACAGACGAGCCGGGGCGCCATCTACATACATCATGTGTCGCTAGACTGATCAGGACGACGAGACGGGATTCGGGAGTTAATAATTTCATGAGAGGCTGAACACTGTGGGAATTAAACCAGGCGGAGGAGAAGGAGCCTGCTTATGCTCGGCACCAGTTGGATTGCATTCCTGCCCAGTCTCCCTGACGGCTTTTTTTTTTTTCTGTTGAAATAAATCACCGGGTCAGACTCCGAAGCGCCGTGCTATTCCCTCCATTTTGTCCCATCTGTTAAACATGGCGCTTTACTAACACAATCAGCGGGTCCTGGCACGCTGTGTGCCAGATACTTGTGGAAACAACTGCCACAGAAAACCTGTGTATTTACACCACATTTCTTTTCTTTAATTTCACTCGTGTGTCAAATGATTCACTTGGACGTTTTCGAGCTCCTCTCTAATCTGCTGCTGTGTGACACCCCCACCAGGCTGCTTTGGATTGAGTTCCCCTACTTGAATCCAATAATACGTTTATGTTCTGAGTTCCCCCTTTAAAAAAAGAAATCACAGTATCAACTGCCGGGTTTCAGTGGTGATTTGCGAAATGGTATTGCACAATTAAAAATGTCTTTGCTCAAGACTGGTATAATGTGAAAGATCTGCAGCGCCATCCAATCATAAGCAGACTGTGTCAAAATAAGGTCACTGCAGCATTAGAAGCTACTTATCCTACAAAAAAGAAGCACTATATTAAACCTGCATGCCAATTCTTGTTTTTGTTTTATTTTTTCATATGAAATGAGAGGAAAATATCCAATTATGCTAAGCTAATCAGCGTTTTGGAATTGAGGTACTGTGTTATTTTTTCCAATGTAATTCCAGTTTATTTATTTGTGTCTGTCAGGTAAGACGTGGAAGATATCCATTACATTACATTTCATTTCATTTAGCTGACGCTTTTATCCAATGCGACTTACAATAAGTGCACTCAACCATGAGTACCAACTCTGAACAACATAAATCCAGAAAGTAGAATTTTCAATACATTTTCAATAAAGTTAAACTGCAAAGCATTATAAGTAAGTGCCATTTTTTAACCAACTGCTTTATTCCTCAGTCGAAGCATCATGTGTGAACAAGCGAACGTTACTTCTGCCAGTTAGTCCCGTTAGCTAGTTAGCTAGTTAGCAGTGTAACCCTCGTGACCTTGTTAGTCTCCTCTTCCCCTGGGGTAAACTTCCAGAATAAACCATGGGTCTTACTCTTATTCCTTGCCTATCTCGACTTACTAAGCAAATTCATATTTATTTTCAGATTTTTTCATGCTCAAGAAAGTGCCGTGTTCGAGAGGTTTGATCCAAATAAACCAGTTGCCCCAGAATGACACCAGACCGGGGTTAACCCAGTCAATGTTGTGACTTCCTCTCTGTTGTGTTTGTGCGAGCCTTGTCTGAATTCCTCAACCTTTCCATCTCTCATGGCGCCGGCCACGTCCGTGGCTCTGAAAAACCATTTGTTATGCAGGTTCATGAGATCAAGTGGGTGTTTGTCATTCCCGAGCACACTCCTTCACAGTGGTTGGCTGCCTGTCTCCCCGCGATACCGCGGCGAGGGGGGAAACCAGCATGACACGCACCACGGTCATCCGCCTCGCAGGAAAAAAGGGGAATGCGCGGGGCCACTTCTCATACGTTGCTCTGATTTGCTCCAGTGTTACATTGATTTCCCCGGCAAGATGGTCAGGCAGACGGTGTTTGCTACAGCCGTCTGGTTTCACTGTCAGTCATGCAGCAGCTGCGCGTGCTCTGCAGGAGATAAAAGAGATGCACGCTGGAAAGGAGCACACACACACACACACACACACACACACACACACTTCGACAGTCACAGCAGGCAGGAGTGTGACCCCACAAACAGGGATGAGGTCACTACAACCGATGCAGCAGGAGCTGGTGCCTGGAGGCTGTGCAGCAGGGAAACAGCAGCGAGTACAGCGTGTTCTCCAGAAAGGTCAGAGGTCGGGACGGGCCCGTCCTCGGCGGTGGAGACAGAGGACAGGGAGCCGGTGACATCGCACGGGGCTCGCTCGCAGTGACTCACAGACACTAATTATGGTTTCAACCTCCTGCTCTCGCTCGGTTTGACTCCTCTTCACCTCACCGCTGACATTTCCACCTGCGACATTTTGGCGGTCCCTCTCAGATCTCACGTTCTCTCTTGCTTGAACTTTTTTCTCTCACCTCTCTCGACACACACACACACACACACACACACACACACATCCATGTATGCAACGGTTAAATACAACGGCAGAAATTATATTCCGCTTCGTCCCTTTCTCCGCTCGCTCTCTCACTTTCCCTCCGTGGACTTTGGCCCCTTTCGGGAAACCAGATTTTTCAGCTCCTGTGAGAGCAGAGAAGCGATTTTGTGAACTGCAACTAGAGGAAATACACCTAATGGGGCTAAAACTCGGCCACTTGACTGCAGAAAAAAATATGCTGGGCTGAAGCTTTCCCTTTTATAGTGATGGGGATGATTATTCAGTAAAAAAAAAAAAAAAGATGTGAGGCGGCGAGAAGCTGGGAATGCAACCATAAACTTTGTAAAAAAATAAAAACTAAAAAAAGCTCTATATATAGAAAGAGGAAGTAATACGAAGGGTTTGGTGGGTAGTGGGTGGGTTTTTGTTTGCGCTCCCGGTTAGCTCTCAGCTGGCTGATATGAAGGATCCTTGGCAGAGCAGTCAGCCAGCAGCCAGCACACCTGAGGAGTAAACAGGCCTGATGCTGATAGACCCTGACACCGACTGATAAGCGCTCCCCCACAATCCCCCAGTGCCGTCCACGGTGGTGCAGAAACCTTATCGTGCGGCGCACCGTGCCAAAGCTTCCTTCCCCTCGCATCGCCACCGTGGCAGCCACCCCCTGCGACCACCCTGATAGGCAGGCGCCACGGAGCGGTCCCGCCTCCCAGGCCGTGATGCAGGCCGAGGCGAGGCTCACCCCGACGGGGCTGGAAATTACACTTGACTCCTGCGATTATTCATCTCATCTTGGTAACCAGCATATTTTATTAACATCCTGAGGCTTGATTGAGCACCACTCCAGATCCAAGTGTAATGATGGAGAGCGGGGCTATCGTGGGAAGAGAAAATGAATGATGAGATGCCAAAGTTACACCAGTTCTATGCAAATTGGCTAATAAAGATATCTATGTATAAAATGATGTGTAGGCTGAGAAAAGAAAATCAAGTCAGACACACGGGCTGGTTACTGTAAAACGCGTCTTTGCAGGGCGAGGTAGTAGAAGAAGTATAAGTGCACCCAGTCACTCATGAAAATACATAGTGATAGCAGTATTAGTCATAATAACTGTGCATGCGGCCACGCTGGGAATAGTAATAGGAGCCGTAAAACTGAAGGGCATTTTCAGGAAGTAGATGTAAAAGTCCTACATTTAAAGACAAAGGAAACATGTCTAGTTTCTACTAGCCCTGCACTCAGGTATATTGGGGTCCAAGAGCCTTACGCTGTACCGAAGGTGGTTTTATTAATCATTATTTTAATGCTCGAGCGGGCTCAGACCCCCTCTGGCCGTACACGCTATCAAGATTTGCTCCAGCCTTGGAACACAAGGCCATTTTCCACTTCTTTCCCCCGGTGATCTGTCTTTTCCCACCATGATATGCATCACACACAGATAATTCAATCTGAATATGAAGTTATTTTGTGTTTTATTCATTTCCATAAACTGAAATAAGGCCTTGGTGTCAATCCATACCAGCTCTTAACTCTTGGTGTCGCACTCCGGTGCTCGTTAAAATGCTTATAATTTCTATTGATCCGTCTCCATTGATCTCTCTATCAGTTTACACACACACACACACACACATGCCTAATCAATCGTAACCTGGCTCTAACTGATCCCTATCACTCTCAATTACGCCGATCACAGTTTGGTCTGCTGATACCCTCCGGCCTCTAAATATGTGGACTCTGCATCGTGTTAACCGCTATCGGATCCTCCGGTGGGCGGACAGGCTGGAATCGATAAGACGCCGAGAGTCTCCCGGTGCGGCCGCGAGTGGGCAGGCCGAGCCGGCTGCAGGCCGAGCCGACAGCGAGTCCACGGGGGACGGAAATATCTCGGCACCAAACAACAATGCGCCGCGCTATCCTTCTCTATGACTTCTCAATCCTGCACCCGCTGGAACCAAGTGATTTAACCTCTCCAGGACCCTGAAAACCCATAAGTTATAGTGAAAGGAACATGAAGTGCTCTCAGGGAATAGACCGGCACAGAGTGTGCAGTAAATAATGGCGGGCGGATGATACATTACGGATGTATATAACCCCTCATCTGAAGGACCGTCCCTTCGCGAGAACACGGCGTTACCCGGAACATTACGGCGTTGAAAGGCTGTCGAGCTGACGTGGAAAGACTGCTCTTAGCACAGGTGGGCTATCCATAAAGGGAGGCGTTGGCTTCACGGCGAGGTAATCAGCGGTGAGTGCCGAGAGGTCAACGCGAGGCCGCTCGCGCGGAGACGGCACGAGGCGGCAAGCGGCGCCGGTCTGCATCGTAAACGCGTCGCTCAAAAAGCTGCTCAACCGCAGACCGGAGGTGTTGTGCTCGTCTGGAAGCAGCGGGAGGAGGAGGTGGAGGTGGGTGGGCGGACTTGGAAAAATTAGGCGACACCACCGCTGCATTAGGCCTGTTTGTCCCAAAAATATCCGCGGCGCTCCATCCTCCCATTTCACTCAAGAGGAAAATGGCCCTCTCTGCGATGATGGCATAAGGACCGCGTGTCATATTTAATGCCAGTCATTTTCTGACATGTCGGCGGGTCCGCCACAGATGCTGCGCGTAATATCCAGAGGCATAATGGTTGCGGGTAGGAGTGGGGTTAATAAAGAAATGAGTGAGAAGGGCTGGAGCTGGAGTGAGCAGGAAAGCCGGCTCCCCGAGCCGCCATCTGAGCCGCTGGGTTTTATACCACTCTCTCGCTCTGATCCTCTCCGGCTGCATCATTCGCACATTCATCCTGAAGAATAGAGCTGCATCTGTCACATTGTCGCTCAGTGAATCATCCTCCGTCTGAATTACCTCCTTCAAATATTCAAAATGGAAGAGGATGGGGTGGGAGGAGGGGGGTTTTGGGGGGCTCATTTTCTCCCCTGGATTAGAAAAGCTGTCAGCCGGAGAGGCCGCAAAGACGCCGACATTTCTCCCAACGGTGCGAAGAACCGGCGACCACTAAATAAGATGGCAGATGTTCACTCACCGTCCTTGAACATCTGTTTATCATATCGTAACAATTTGGGGAATTTTACAAGTTGGGGGGACGAATCCTGCAGCGGCGCGTAACAAATGTACGAAAAAATAAATGGAAAACGGCATATCGATCCGTCACTTCTGCTTCTTCTCCTCCTGTCATCCCCCCATCTCCTCCCCACCCCCCTCCTCCGGCGACTGCCGTCAAGCATACTGAAGACGTCCTGCTTCTTTCATATGCACTACAATATGATGTTTCATGCAAATCCCGTTAAATATTGGCTTCCTCTCAGGCTGTCTCGGAGACTCATGAATGTGGGTAATGAAAGATGTTAGCGTGGGGTCATATTCAGGCCAGGCATTGTGAAATCAAAAGGTTAACACCCAAACCAGTGTACAAAGGAGATTGACAGGCGTGGTTATGGGCTGATATTTCCCTATTTGCATAAAGAACTCAGGGTTATGTCTCGTCTCTCGGAGGCGTGCTGGCCCGATACCCATATTCATACCTTTATACCTCTATATGTGCATGACGGTAATGGGAGATTATAGCAAGAGACCAAAGGAAAGCAGGCGTACATGGTGCGATTGCCCGGCCGTGACCTGTGTGAGGAATAAATGATGGAACATCTTCCTCGTCGCCCGAGGAGAGCTGGAAGAAGAGGGTCCCGCGCGACACCATTTCTCGGCGGTTTTGCTAAATGCCACTATTTGATCTTTTCCATTTATGAGTAATATTTCCTCCCAAAGCCCCGTGTCATGAGCTGAGCCACATAGGGCAGGCCGGTCAGATGCTGACCTCCGCCATCGGATCTCCGATGCACAGGTTTCTGGCTCGTTTAACCGGCTCGAACACCTTCCCATTCGGGCCCCGAAAATGGCGTCCATGTGGCGCCGCTTGTTTCCTGAAGCCACCCTCGATGACAGACGCACAGCTTCCCACGCCGTGCGTGAAGACAGTGGGAGATGTCGAACACAGAGCAGAGATCAGGGCTATCTGTTTGAACATCGGCTGCGCTCCCTCTTCGATTTGTCTTTTTGTTTGCCGAAGGCTGCTCTCCCGCTGTACAGCTGCTCCAGCTGTACTCTCAACTTCAAATGGCATGGCGTATTCAATTAGATATGCCCCGAGCTGACAGCCCGATCGAGGCTGCTTCTTCTTTTTTTATTTCTTCTCCATTTTGCATCTTTCTACTTTCTCTTTCTTTTTTCTCGCCTCCCCACTGCGACTGGAGAGCTCCTCCCCAGAGAGCAGCACAACACCTCCTGTCACCTCACCTCCCCAAATGCTCCATGCCTGCCTTCCCGGTCTCAGCAGGCGGTGCAACACTGCCCCCACAGGTGGGTTCGGGCACTGCGTCCTCTTTTCCACGAGACGCCGGAGAGCAGGCTGTGTGATGTGTGTCGGAAAAGCCTCTTTTAACCGAGGGAGGGGACCCGGAAGTATGGAAGTGGGGGTGTTAAATCCCATTTTTATTCATAGGGTAGGAAACTTGATTTATGATCTGCGTGTAAATCTGTCTGACACGACCTCTGATGCGATCCATGAGGGTCAAGTGGAGCTAAGAGCTTTTCATTTAGAGACAAAGTAATTTATGTACAGGACATTGATGCCACATGCGCATGGCTTTGAAGGAACAAAGCTAGCGCTGTGCCAACCAATGCAGGACACGCTGAATACCCAGTTTTAAGTGGCATGCTTTCTTTTCAAGGTAGGCCACTCATTTCCGGCTCTGCACTCTCAAAATGTGAAATTACACAGTGAGTAAGAGGTGGAAGTGAGGACAATCTGGCCAACTTTTTCATATTGCGTCCTTACCTGTTGGTTTAGTCCGGGCCATTAATTATAATTTGTGTTCAGGTTCATGTTGTTAGACAAAAGCCTTTTGTGCTTCGTGGGTCGACCGTCTACTTTCTCGTTGGTAATCTTTGGAAACTGGAAAACTGTGTCGACCTACGAAGTCTCTATACCTTTAAGTGCATTTCATTATTCCCCTTGAGAAAACACATGTGAATGTGGGATTGCAAGGTAAACAAAAAACTGACTTTCCCCCTTACTCATTGCTTTTAGATGCACTTCAGCCAAGCAACGGGTTATAATACATTAAATAAGCCAGATAATCACCCGCCAACTGAAGGAGGGAAAGGACCCAGCGGTGCACCACCCTGAGATCATCTTGTCCAAACAATCTAAAATATTTCAAAGGTTCAGCATTGGTCACGTGGTGTCAAGTGGCTCTTGTGCCGCTGCAGAGCCACACTCAAGACATCAATTTGAACAGCGGCCATTTTGACTGCGTATGGGGAGAACAGGTGTAATAACACCGAGGATGGCTCCGTTCCACTGAAGCCTCCCAGTGAACATGGAAGTGGCTCACTTGAAAGGAAAGCCACCACCGTCGGTGTTATTAGCCGCATCTATGCGGCGACAGACTTTTCACTTTGACCTTTTTTTACGTTGACCCCCCAACAAAGACCACGGACTTCACATTTCCCCCCGTCGTGCGATTGCCTGAAGCAATTTCTCCGTTTCCGTGATCCGTCCTGAAATCTTCTGAGAAACGAATGACTGCCAGAGTCATCTGAGCCCAGATTGAGGCTTTGGAGCCGGAGGAGGCTTATTCTACAGTGGTTTGAGAGTTAGGCCCTGTTTGACTGGAATAATTGAGTCAGCCGGCGCTCCATGCCGGACCGCAATAAAGCTCAGTGTAGTGCCCGGCTCGCTTCTGGAGGGAAAACACACAAACGGGGGGGATACTAGAGCCCAGGTCTTGGTGTTTGCTGTTTTCTAGTTTAAAAAAATTGATTATTGAGGATTTTCTTAACCTCCCCGGTAACTGTTGCCGAAAGAAAATGGGGGTATCGAGAACAAAACATCCGGTAATTACCAATACTTAGAGCTGCTTACACCACTGCCTCTTAATCGCTGCATAATTTCACCGTGAGAATAAACCGCTGCCGCCTTTTACTGTTGCCTCTTTCTTTTTCAATTAATATTTATATTTGTTCTCTCCGTCCCCGGCTGCTGCTGCTGCTGCTCTCTTTTCCCTATTTTCTTTTATTTGCCATCACTCAGCCGAGGCCCACTCAGGCGGAAATTGAGGTAGAGCGTGAACGAGTCGTGCGTTTCCTCGCAGCTCTTTTTCGAGGAACCTTGCGGCGAGAAGTGCCTCTTGGTCGAACAATTGAAAGCAGGTAAACCCGGAGGAATGTTTCCATGCCAACAGTGCGCCATCGTGACATCTTCAATACACTTATCTTCCCTATAATCTCGGGCGGCGGGTTGGAGGCCCGTGTGACGTGGCTGCCTTCTGCGTGTGTTTCAGTCTGGTTTACCTTCCATGTTGGGATGTGGTTGCGGCCACAGTGTGTGCGCACTAATATATTTATAAGGGAGCATGTAGCAGCACATGGGCGCACTCGTTCAGGACATCGATTTCTTTTGTTTACATCTGTGTTGCTGCAGAGTGGCCTCGTTGAAAAAGGGAAAAAAAGAGGAATGTGATAACACTTGTCACATTCCTCGGGCGACCGTGGCTCAGTGTTTAGCAAGTCAGTCTTTCAATCAGAGGGTCGGTGGTTCGATCCCCGGCTCCGGCAGTCTGCGTCGTTGTGTCCTTGAGCAAGACACTTAACCCTCATTGCTCACCGTTGCTGTGTCTACGGTCTACTGTATAGCATGTAAGTCGCTTTGGATAAAAGCGTCAGCTAAATGAAATGTAATGTAATTCCCGAGTCCGGCAACGTGATGCGCTGAGGAGGAGGCAACAGCAACAAGAGCATTAAGACGCCGGCGAAAAGAAAAGAAGGATTGAAACTGAACATCAAAGACATCAAAGACAACACCTTTCGGCCTCCTCCTTAGTGGACTGATGCAACCCGGAGCTCTTGTGTGTTCAGCGCCTCTCGGTCCAAACAGCCCCGGGCCCTGCACACACACACACACACACACACACAGTCCTCGCAAACTCTCCTTTTATGCATATGAGTTAGGGGCTTATGTAATACGCGCAGCACACACATCTTTGTATGTACATGGACTACTTTCTATCCCCCCCTCATGATGTATTTATTAATGTGTTTGATTTAAAGTGCACACACACACTGGATGTCTTCGTTTCTTCTCCTTTCAGGCAGAGTGTATATGTGCATTTCATCACTGGCTGACATTCACTGGATTTCCCGGTAATAAAAGGTGCCGCGACCCTTAATTCTTTTTCATTATCGCGTTCGAGCAGTTTGCTTCCGATGCGCTGAAATGGTCGGTTGTGCGTTTGTATAACCTTCACTTTGCTGTGATCTTATTTATTCTTTGCCACATTCCAATTTCCCCAATGGGATCATTAAGTTCCCCCGTAATCCTTCTGAGCACAAAGAGATCTGTTATTTATGATAAACAAGACTTTGCCAAGCATCATTTACGGATGAGACGGGAGCGAGCACAAACCTCCGACTGATAAATCATCAAAGCGCAACGGCGTGAGGTAAACACGCACAAAGATGAATGTTTTCAAACTAATTATATATATATATATTTCAATCAAAGTACCAGCATATCTGAATATATATTGTCAGTGCTCTTCCAACCTCAAATTAACCACACGGTGACGGACAAGACCTTAATCTAAGCTTCTATAGCCGCTTGATGAGATGTCTATATGATGTATAAATGGCATTTCTCAGTGCTGTTGCTATTTTCATCGACCCTGCTGTTGAATCGTGGACGTGAAGTGCTGCTGCCACCTAGTGCTGCACACTTAACCTTCTGCTTCAGAGAGGACAAAAGATGAATGAATTTAGTAAATCCCACCTGCAGAAGTGCTTTATGGAAAACAATTGATAGAAATGAGAGAGAATAAAACTATTTCTGAGCTAAACGTAACAATATTTAATGTTCGGTAGCCGAAGACACTTGGCACCAAGCAATTAGCCGCGGGGACCTATCAGATTTCATTCATCTCGAACCAGAACGATATCCCAGCACGGTACCAATTCCTGGATGAGGCGGGGGGGAGGGGAGGGAGGGCTTATCGTTTCATGCGACTACACGCTGACTTAGAAGAAATTAGTTTGCTCTTTACGGCGGTGCCATTTCCAATTATGTACAGCTGCAGGGATCAATTGTTCTACCTTCGTTCTTGTGAAAGAGCTCCGCAAACGGCCTTTTATGGGTCATTAATAAATCCAGTTTTTTTTTCTTCCACATGATAGCTTGTTTTTGGTCAAATTAGAACAGCATTTATATTCTTTAGTTTTCCCTCCCCATCGATCGGGTTGAATCAGTGCATTTTCACCCAGGAGTTATGCCCCAATTATGGAGACGCCAACATACACGTTAGCCAAAAAAAAGTGAAAATAAGAGCCAATTTAAAATGTGATGCTTAACAGGCTTGAAATAAATGTTTTGTACATTACCACCAGTGGATGCTGCACTTTGTGACATTACCCAAGAGATTTAAAGACTGTTGTATTAAACTGGCAAATACTTGAATGTTTCCATATATTGAATATTACACCATCATTGAATACTGTATAAGAGGACCGCAATGGCATTCCACCCCAAACACTAAAGGCAACAAAATGAGTTTTAAAAAGTGTCCCTGCTTAGTGTTGTGCTCATCCTTTTGATAATGTAATGTCAACAGTCGACAACCATGTACATTCCTGAGGATCGGATTGACTTGGAGAAATCTTATTGTGTACAATGAGATCTCCAGAGATAAAATATGTGTTTAGATACTAATGATCAGCACAAGATGCTCATTTCAGTTTTGTAGACACACTACAGTGACCATAACTGACACTTGTGTACAATTGTGATATTCTCATGTTAGTCTTTACATCTTCCCTGCATATTACCAACAAACATCATACATGATAAAGAAAAAAACAGAATACATTTAGTTTGGACAAAAAAACACATTTATTTGCAGTGCTAAATTATCCCATCGTGGCCAGCCTTCCAAAGATCACTGGACCCGTACGAGGATGTGACATTTAGTCCAGCTGCGTGAAAAGAGAGCAATCAAGGCATCAGTTAAGGTGACATTCAGCATCATTGTTACATATGTACATGTGTATTATGAATAAATTACCAACTTAAGGATGTAAAGATGCTCTACTAAACTACTAATCCCTCACTTAACCATTAGCATTAAAGCAGCTTGTAAAGTAAATTGAAATAAAGTTAGTTTCACCTGCAACATGGCGGCAAATACGTTGTTGACATCATGCCGGTATTTGACCGTAAGTACTATGTGGTGACATGTAGTACAATATATTTGGATGACTAGTAGAGTAATAAAGGTGGGCAATACTACTTACCTTGCAGAAGCCGATGTCTTTAGCGTACTGCCTGAAGCACTGGCGGCACATGTTGAGTCCATATTTACGGATCAGACCATGTCTGTTCGAGCAAACCCGGCTGGAAAAAGAGAGATTGGGTTAATAAGTAATACATAATAAATTTACATGAATAAAGAGGTTAAATATGTATTTAGTTCGCATTCATCCACGTAAACTAACGTTACAAAGAGCGGAAGTTCACGCAAACGCCGCAAAGTTAGCTAGTTATCCTTTAGTCCGCGGATACCGGTGCAAACATGGCTACCCTGAAACACAACAGTTAGCTTAAATAGCGTTACGCCAAATTACAGTTTAACCAGATCTCTGGTTTCAACTTGCTTCTAGCTTTCGTGAGACTCAATAATAGTTCCGTTTCAGAAACAGCGAGTGGCTAACTGAAGCTTGTACGCTCGCGCGGCGCATCCTCCGCCGCCATATTGGCTAAGGCGCAGCTCCCACGCGGTGGACAATTTGTGATAAATTGTTAAGTATGTTGCTTCGCAAACATATCGAAACCCACTCGCTTCGGCACACGTATCGATAATTGACCGATTTGAGAGCAGGACTGACCAGGATCGGGATCCCTGACCGAATTTTCGGGGGTGACTCCAGTAGAGCTGCTGGTGGCCCATCTTGTCTCTTTCGCTCGAGTGTCGGAAAGGGAGAAAGATGGTTGCGCGTGCGCAAATGAAACTCTCCGGTGACGCGTTTCCGGCCGCGGAGGATTTGAGTGGCGCCACCTGGTGGTGGAGAAAACAGCCTGAAGGTGGCGCTACAGCCACAAACATAAGAGGTTCATGAGTAACGAAAAGAAGCATTTAAATCGATAGGAATTATGGCATTAGAGATAAGAAAGCTATTTTTTTTTATCAAAAAAATAAATAATTGGGTGAAGTAGATAAACAAAAGACGTTTATGTGGAGGAAAGTTGAATATGGCAAAAAAATTAAATTTAAGAATATATGCAATTTGTTGATATATATTGTTAATATAGTTAGTAATTCAGCCCCAAATAACAAATTGTTCTTTCCATATTATCTACACAACAGTTTTGATCCTAATTTGGCACATTTGAGTGATCAAATGTTTATAGATCATTACAAATTAACAGGACGCGGTGGAACTCATCATGTTGAGGGTGTATTAACAACATGTTTTAAATGATTAACCTACAAGACAGGAGTACAAATTGAAAGAAAGTGTTGTCAGACAGTGCCATATATGGAGCACATTGTACCACTTTGGAAATAGGCTGCTGAAGCAAATCATATTAGAAATTCCACAGGGAGACATACTTACGTTTAGCAACTCGTGTGTAATCATGCAGGTTAGAATAATACTTTTATAAAGTTTTTGCTTTCCAGTGTTTTTTCTAGGATTTAAATCAACAAACTTTATTCAATCAAAACCATGGAGAATGTTGACAATGTAATATTTGTGTAGATGTTTTTACTTACCTGTATTATTATGTATAATATCATTAAGCCCTGGTATTTGTTAAATATTTAAAGGGATAGTAACCCAATCCCAGCCTAAGACGAGACACCAGCAGCGATATATCATATCTAGGGCGTCTCGGGTGCCCCCCTCTGGCCCCAGTGCATTGTGGGACATCGCCAAGCAGTGGTTCCGTATTTGGGGGGAATCTTTCTATTTTTTTTATTTATATTTTTTTTAACAGCCAACGCTAGCTGGTGGTTACGTCTCCATGCAGCCTGCATGAAAGGTATGGAGGAAAATGGGACGCCGCCGTACTGATGTGTCTCGGTGAACGGACCCGCACGGCCCCTCCAGTTGTCGGTAAGCGGCGTGAAACGCGGTTGTTCGTGTTGCCTGTTTTCCGCCGTCGGACGTGGTTGTTGACGAGGCTTCGGTCCCGTGCGGGGCGGCCGGTAAGTTGCTAGGAGGCTGCGCCGTTGCTAACTTGCCGTTAGCTTTCTCGTGATGGAGCGAAGCTACGGCGCCAACTGCCGTTTATTATTATTTTATTATTATTAATAATAATATTTTATACGGGAACGTTTCGTATCACGTAGCTAAAACAAACGGGAACGTTTATCGCATGTTGGGGGGGGGGGGGGAACCGAGCGACGACGTTAGCTGGCTCGGTGTGACCGACAGCAACTAACAGCTGCCACAGCAACGCAATGCATATTTACACGAGAAGGAGGACATTAAACGCACCAGCATGACGTTGTGTGGATTAAAGCAGATCATGGTATAATAAAACACATGTTAAATAACTGCAGTACTTTCAGCTGCACCGAAAACCCGTGCAGGGGCATGTACACGGCCACAAAGTACTGTCTTCAAAGTATATATTTATATATACATATGCTTATTTAACATATAGACAATCTTACTATGTTAAAGTGCATATTTATTGTGATTTTATGCCAGGAATATATTAATTGTCACAGACAGTAGCTATCAAATGCCACGCAGGGAGGACACTAAAATAAGTACTAAAGGGGAGACCATTTAATAAGGAAGAAAAGATGGAGGTTTGCTCAGCAGATCTGAGCAGAGAGGGGGGCTGATGATCATTATTGATATTGCAGTTGAGGACAGAGATTTATGCAGAGGGAAATCTAGAAGCACAGGGCGATAATGAACATTGATGATATAACAGAAAGAGGAGGAACTGAGGCAATAAGCAGCAGTCAGCATGTGTTGGACCGTGTTTGTGGTACTTTTTCATCGTGACCGGTGTGAAAATGTTGTTGTTTGTTTCTATTAGAGCTCATAATGATATGATCTCACCATGTTAGACAGGTACGGATTTCTGTCCAAATTTAATTCTAAGAAAATTGGCTATCGGATTTTTCTTTGGCCCCACAAGTTTATCGGTCCTTTCCGCGGCTCGCCGCCACATTTCCAGGTCTTCATTAGCAAATTGAGTTGGCTTCAGTTGTGGAGCTGAAAACAATTAGTTGATTATTTGATTAGTTGGACGGGAAACAAATCAATAACAGTTTGGATAATCAGTCAATTGTGTAAATGAGGATTTGTTTATTTTCTCCACTTTGTTATTTTAAATGCCATTGGCGTTTCTGCATACATGTGCTATATTGTGATTTTTGACATTTTAATCCAGAAACAATGCTAATCAAGATTGCTCAGCCCTGACTGCCTCTATTGATTTATTTATTCTCTCATTTAGGTGGTACATGCACACTGCTACCCTGCTGCCTCCCGGCAACCGTCATGCCTTATGGAATATTCATCCACCATCAATGACATTCCAGCGAGACCCATGTTTACAACAACCGTTCATTTTGCCAAAAAATAGCCTCATATCAGCTTCTATTGAATCCGGCTCGCTCCCTTTGCAAAGCACACAATCATAATTGGGTTTTTTTTCCCCCGACCCCAATCAACTTCTCTGCCTTCGCAAAGAGGCTGAACCCCCTATCATGAGATTCCGAATCTACAAGAGGAAGGTGGTGATACTGACGGTGGTGGTTGTCATCTGTGGCCTGGCTTTCTGGAGCAGCGGCAGGCAGAAGAAGAGCGACGCCGGGTCGCCCCCCAAGGAAGCCGAGACGTCGGCGAGGAGAAGCAGCAGCAGCAGCGTTAGCAGCAGCAGCAGCAGCAGCAGCAGTAGCAGCGTCAACAATCATATCCAGGCGCCGGCTACACCCGCGGTCAGCAGGGCGCCTGCTCCGCCTCCTGTGATACAAGCGAATGACACGCACCCGGAAAAGGCAAAGGACAAGGAGAAGATACCCAAACAGATACCCAAGCAGATACCCAGACCGGAGGCCGACAACACCACTTTAGTCTACCGCGGCATCGTCTTCCAGCTCAACTTCGACCAGACGATAAGAAATGAGGAAAGGTTCAAGGCGGCGCGACGGAAGGACGACCTGGTCGTGGTGGTCCAGGTCCACAACCGACCCGACTACCTGAAGCTGTTGGTGGACAGCTTGCGGAAATCCAGAGGCGTGGAGAGCATACTGCTGATATTCAGCCATGATTACTGGTCCCCGGAGATAAACAAAGTGGTGGCCTCTGTGGACTTTTGTCAGGTTCTTCAGATTTTCTTCCCCTTCAGCGTTCAGCTGTACCCCCAGGAGTTCCCCGGACACGACCCCAAGGACTGCCCCAGAGACATTCCCAAAAAAGACGCCTTAAAGCTGGGCTGCATCAACGCCGAGTACCCCGACTCGTTCGGCCACTACCGCGAGGCCAAGTTCTCGCAGACCAAGCACCACTGGTGGTGGAAGCTGCACTTCGTGTGGGACCGGGTCCGCGTCCTGAAGGAGCACAAGGGCTCGGTGCTGCTGATCGAGGAGGACCACTACGTGTCCCCGGACTTCATCCACCTGTTGAAGCTGATGGCGGTTCTCAAGAGGGAGCAGTGCGCCGACTGCGACATCCTCTCGCTGGGGAGCTACAGCCACATCGGCTACTCCAGCAAGGCCAACAAGGTGGAGGTGAAGGCCTGGAAGTCCACTGAGCACAACATGGGGATGGCTCTGAGCCGAGAGACCTACCAGAAGCTGATCCAGTGCACCGACACCTTCTGCACCTACGACGACTACAACTGGGACTGGTCCCTGCAGCACCTGACGGTGTCCTGCCTGCCCTCCTACTGGAAGGTCATGCTGAGCGAGGCGCCGCGGGTCTTCCACGCCGGAGACTGCGGCATGCACCACAAGAAGACGGCCTGCATGCCGATCAGCCAGAAGACCAAGATCGAAAACGTCCTGCAGGCCAGCGGGAACCAGCTGTTCCCAAAGAACCTCCTGATCACAAAGAGACTGCCAGCCAACGGGGCCGGGGGCGTGGCCCCGCATGTGAAGAACGGGGGCTGGGGGGACATCAGGGACCATGAACTCTGCAAGAGTTATGTTCGATTACAGTGACCTTAATTGCTACTATTATATATTATTGTCTCTTTTGCATCCTCTAAAGAAAAAAACAGCCTTTTAAAAGTAAATCTTTATGGACTATTCTTCCTATTGCCTGTTTTACCGGACTGTTAAAAAATAAAGACGAATGTTGGATTTCTGGCTTCTTTAACACAAATATGTCTTCACAGCGAATCATTTACATAATTCCTGCTTTGTTTTGTAACTTGTAATTAACAGCAAAAATATACCATTATACCATATTGTTGTGTTTTCTCTCTCACAACTTTCGGATCGGTTACCAAAATTGATAACAAACTCAGAAATGGCAGTGAGCAGGCAAGTGCTCATCAGGGCGGTCGTGAATTTGGTAAATTTGTGGATTTAGCAATCCCACTGTGCATGCATAATTAATTGGAAGATATTTATACCACACAAATTTGCTGAGATCAAAGGAGATCCTTTGAGACACCTTGTTCCATTTAAATAATCCCCACTTATCTTATTTTCAACAGGTTTTCTAGAGTCTCATTACTGCAGAAAGGGGGTGTCACTTAAGGAACATGCGAGTGACGCGTTCACGGCACGGGAAAACCCAGCGTCTTAGGAGATCTGAGTTGGACAGACCGGTCAGTGCAGAGTTTTGGGATTTCACAGGCGGGTGCACACGTTTGCGTCTGGAGAGTTCCCAAGACAGCGATACGACTTTGTTGACGGTGCATTTACGTTTTAAGTGCTCAGACCTCGGCTCGGTATCGATGGTGTCTCCTGAAGCTGCATTGATCCTCCACCGTTCCAGAAATGCTTAACAATCCCCTCTGCACACTTTTCAAAAATCTGAAATAACTGCAAAGGTATCGCTGACTGGACTCTCCAGACATTTCATATTAAATATGTCCTCTGGCTCTGCTCTCAACAGAGGACGGAAACGCTGCATGAATTAAACATATTCCATATGTACGGCATGTATAACCACGCTGATGAAGCCTGTGAACAAGGCCTCGGCCTCACGATCTCCGCCTCATAACGTAGGACCGCTGTGCCGAGGTCACGTGACACATTGTGCAGCTGCTCCCGCGGTGGAGGCCAAACAATTGGGCCCCGCACCTCGAGGGAAATGGCCGAGAATAGAACGGGGAGCGGGAGGAAGTGTCGCCGTGCTCTTGATTCTCGGTGACTAATGGCGAGCCGACGCCGGAGCCTTTTGAAAGTGTAACGCGCCCCGACGCCTCTGGAAGCGTTCTACTTGTGTGAGGATTTGAGGGCAGGAAGAGAAGAGGAGAGGAAATAAAAGAACACTCTTTAAGTCGTGCATGAAATCCTTTGATGGCCCAATTATCTGTGCTGTCTGTTAATCGACAATTAGTTATACAACGTGTTTTGTTTTTACACTGAAATCAGACAATTGACTAATGAAATGGAGAAAACATGCAAAACTGAAGCATAAAAATACAAATAACAAATTAATATTTCAACTTTTTGTTATTTATTTAATCCAAACAGGTTAAGAAGGCTGTTAGAGATGATGCACAACTCAATTATTTAAATCAATCTCATCACTTGAGGCCGCCACGGGGCTCTAATCAATCCTCTGAATGTGGAAAAAAAGCCAATCAATTGTATTTTAATTGCATAATTGGAGACATAAGACATATGTCATAATATGACCACCGCCCTGCTGTGCTTCAGTGTCTTGCAGCTTATTGTTTTGGTCCTATCAGCCTGCTTGGTGCAACCCGGTCTGCAGCACACAGCAGAAAAGTATACCGTCCCTACTTTTTTTTTTTTTTTTTTTGTCCTATCCCTACTTCCTGCAAACACCGGCAGTTATCAAATTATGTTAATGCACAAGGTGCTTTGTATACAATTACCAAGCCCACGCTCTCCGTGTTGCCAAATGCCAATGCAGCCATTTTTAGTATTCCCATCATTGATCATCCCGGTCATTATCCCAGCTACTTCCTGACTCATAACTCGGGCCGGTCTCAACAATGGGATAAATAAGTATAACCCTGTGGAATCTGTGAAAAAAACATCTAAATAGCTTAATTTCCATAATCTGGATGGAACTGTTTGCATTAATTTTCTTTCACCGACACCTTAAACTGTCTGCTTATTGCAACACTGCTGCTCATTCTTCAGGCCTAAAGCTCCGAGATAGAGAGTATTAATCATTCATAGCCGGTGCACACATTGCCAGGTAAACAAAACTCCGGGTCAATATATAGAAGCATGCAGACGAGGGAATTGCATGAGTGAGAAACTGATTAAAGCAGGGCCTTACAGAAGCAGGAGGATTCGCTCTCAATTCATCGAATTCCAATCAAGTGGGACCCATACCCCCCCGAGGATGCAAGATAAATGCAGTTGTGTGTCTCTCTCTGCGCTGCAGACCTTTTGATTACTATTCAAATGGCCCGTTGGATGAAAGGGTGGCTGGGTTTGTGTGTCATGATGGAACATATACAGCATGTATTACAGCCGGTGTGATGTGTTTATGTAAAACAGCTGACTGAGCACCGGTCCTGATTGATACCTGCTCAGCTCAGGGGGGGGGTCAGAGGCCTGACTGACACCCAGAGGACGAGGATCGGGCCTCTCCAGCCCCGCTCATCCCCCTGTCCGCCCTCTCCCCCGATGCCACAGGCGGCGGGTTTAATGGCTGCGAGTGCTCGTGTTTCCTTCTAAAAGTGACTCATAAATTATGCAGGAGCAGTTTTATTCCCCCTACTTGGAATATAAAATATATATGAAGTTGTGTGGCGAAGTATTAGGAATGCATTGAGAGAGAGAGAGAGAGAAAAAAGAGTGAGAGAGAGAAAAAAGAGAGAGAGAGAGATGGTTGTTATTATTGCAACTTCACTCAATGTGCGGTGGGGAAATAAGCTCTCATTTGACTGGGCGACACTGTCACCTACTGGCCAACTGTACGTACTGTATGTTCCACAAACTGGTATTGTGGGATATTACAGGTGCAGGTGGCAATGTATGTAGAAGAGAAGAAAACAAAAGTTAAAAATCCAGTTCCCCATTGATTAAAAACCACTTAATTTCAATGATTCCACCTCTGCTTAATTGCATGTACTGTTCTTTGTCTTTCTGCTGGTTGTATGTATACATCACCTTGATCATTCTCAATAAAGGCTCTACGCACCTCTGGTCATGTCATGTTAGACCTCTTTGCTTAAATCTTCTGGCACATGTCTTGCAAACACCTGTTCAGGTGGGACAAATTCCACCTTTTCAATTTTTTTTATCAACATACATATTTCAATATAATTTAAAAAGTCTAATCAAGCTGAATAAGCAATAAAGACCTGCGTGAGGATTCAGGGTCTTTGATTATTTTTTACTTTCAGTATTGTTGCACGCAGTGTGGATTACTGGGACATACTCTTGCTCAAATATATATACTGTATATACTTTGTATTTTTTTCTGGCATATTAAATGTTATATTAACTGTATTAGACTGCACACTTTGCACGTCCCAATACGTAATACGTGAAATGCAGTATGCCCAAAAATTACCCGGATGTCCCGCGGCATCTGCGCGTATTTTTGCAGTATGCACACCGACATGTTTCATCTATTCTTACCCACAATCCTCCGTACAGCGGACACGTGACTAGAAAGTTCGAATTCATACTTAAAGCGTAAAAAGAAATAGTCTGCACCGACACAGACTGTCTCGTGGGGAATAATTAGTTGACTAGCGGACGCTGGCTGAGCTCAGCCGGAGTGATGCGGGTCACCGTGCAGCGGGAGCCCCGGTAGGTCCATCCCCCAACTAATGACACTGATCCATGCGGTGAGCACGCACGCACGCACACACACACACACACACACACACTGAATAAAGTCACACAGATGGAACATGTAATCTGTCAAAGCTGTTTTAATAGGCGTCACATGGAGGAAAAAAAGAAAAGAAAAAGGCTCCCACTGTTAATTAAATATCATGTCTTGCTATGTGGGCGTTTTTAAAAAGGGAAAAAAAAAATAAAACACCTCGTGCACACACCATCGCGCGCGCGTGACGTTGAGTTAGTTGGTTTTCAACACAGTGTCAAATGTTTGTTCAGCAAATGTACTCACAGAAAGTCAAGACTCAGATCGCAGCACCGTCTGCAGAGCATGGTCGTCTCAGTCTTATTTGTTAGTTAAAGTGACGTCACACACATGTTGATGGATGGGACTAGTGGGGGGAGGAGGAGGAGGGAGGGGGCGGGGCTATGCCAGCGTTACTCTTCCTGTGGTTTACCTGAGCTCGGAGTGATGGCTGAATTAGGCCGCTGCGTCTGCGCATGCGCCCGCCTGCGTCGTAAGAGGAATCTACAGCGACAGGCCAGCTAGCGTTCAGCACTACCTGTTAGATAGGAGTTCATAGACGTGTCCTATACCAAACGGTTCATTAATAAAAATACACCTGAATTCTCTTTATGTACAACAGAAAAGAAACATTTTCACCTGCATATTCAAGAGTCATTTAATATTAGGTATAGATCTTCTGTATTAGAAATATCACTATTTTCTGAAATAAGGATCTTTGCACTAATGTAATCATGATCATTTCACCCATAACTCATTGAAGTACAATATTTACATATAATACAGAGCCCATTTAATCTGAAACAATATTAAAATAAATGTTCGATAGATACAAAGGTTTTCTTTTTAAATTCTATTTATATTTCAACCTTGTCAAGGAGTCCTTACACACTCCAAAAAATGTAAAGCCATTCTCCTCTAACAAACTACTAAGTGCAAACAATTTTTTTCCCATATATAAAAAACTATGATTGCAGCATCCAGCGTTGAGACAGAGGGCAATAAGAAGCCGTTTCCCCAAGTGCTTCCAAAGCGGTCTTCAAAATGTTTTGCTTGTGTTCCACAGTCACGAATTCAAAATGGGGGGAAAATAAACAAAAAAAAAGAAAAAAAGAAAAGAATCTGTGCAAATACACTTTAAAGTGTGACACTACTGATTAAAACATTTGTAAAGGAAGTGAAAGGCTCCAGTTTATCTTGAACAGGTGTTCAGGGACTGGAGCTGCACAAGAGATCGCCCAGGAAGTGAAAAAAAAATAAAATTAAAGAGATGTGGCTGCTGCTCCCAAAAAAAAAAAAATTCCCTCATCTAATTCCCTTTTTCCATGAATACGTTTGAAGAAACAAAATATAGGGAAAGATCTCCGAATTAAACCCACACAAAAAAAGGTCAGGTTGAGGCATCACCACAATGCTTACAGCATGTCTAGTCTTTAAAGATCTACAGGCACAAAGGATTGGGTACTAGAGTTTGTTATTTTTAGACTAGACTTGATATGACCATATATGGTACAATGAGCCAGCGAACCCCCCCCGCCCTCCCATAAACCTCCTGGACGATTTAAAGCTTGCCATCTTACTTCCAATAGCACCCTTTTTTTTCACGCCCAGACAACAGGGCGTCGAGATTCGAACCTGTGGCTTGGCCAACGTCGGTTGATGTGAGCATGAGCGGTAACATCGGGATGGCGGTAGTGATGAGCATGGAGGTGAACACTGGAGGTCGTGTGGTGTGTGTGACAGTATGTGAAGAAGCGCTGCAGGACC
Organism: Cottus gobio; assembly: GCA_023566465.1. Taxonomy (NCBI): domain Eukaryota; kingdom Metazoa; phylum Chordata; class Actinopteri; order Perciformes; family Cottidae; genus Cottus; species Cottus gobio. The sequence continues at coordinate 4,682,188 of CM042226.1, forward strand.
TTGGCCTTGGTCTTCCCCGTCTCGGTTGCATGGAGCTGTCATTAGCAGCGCCAGCACTGGGGCTATACTACTGTTCCACTGGGGGAGTTGGCTGGGTTGTTTTGAGATGATAGCAAACCCTGCGGAGAGACAGATAACACACATTGATAACAAACAACAGTGTTACTCGAACGTATTGAAAAAAAAAAAAAAAGAGGCAGAATAGCGAGGCCGCGAGGTTTACTGACGGAGAAGAATGTGCTGTTAACCATCAAAATGTAAGACGGCCTAGTGTAAATCTCGCGTGAAATAACCAAAACCTTTTTTTTTTGGCTGCACAGAGTGGCGACAACGGCTTCTGAATGCAGAGGAAGAAACAAAACAAAAAAAACGCCCGCGCTCGAGACAATGCAAGGCGTCACATGACAGTGTCCTCGAGAGGCCCGTCACTCACCACTTTCCCGGGCCTAGCCCATGTGCAAACGAAACCCTCCTGACAGGCTGTTACCAGACAGTCCTCAAGGAAGATTAACACAGTGAGTCTCTCGTGAGCGATCTTCTTGCACACCAGCGGCTCGAGCAGCGGCACGTCCTCCATGCGCGGGCACAGCAGGGTGCCCAGAGTCTTGGCGGCCTCCGCTTTTGCCGTCCGTGTGGAGCTGAGCTGGTTGAGCTTGTCGCTGCTCTTGCTGCTGATGTGACCCATGCTGTGGTTGCGCTTGTGGTCCTTCTCGTGGCGCTCCTTGCGCGAGTCGTGCAGCGACAGGGTGGCGAACTTGCTGACGCCGGTGGCGATGAAAGCGCTGTCGATGATGCTGTTGGCCTTGGTGGTGGTGGTGGTGGTGGGGGGCGGGGTGGGGGTGGCGGTGGTGGTGGGGGCTGTGGTTGTGGTGGTTGTTGTGGTGGTGGTGGCGCTGCTGTTGCTGCCTGTGTGACTGTTGGGGGTGCTGCCCCCTGTTGGGTTGGAGGAGTGTGGCAAGCTGTTGGACCGAGGCAGGGTGTTGGGGAGGGAGTTGGGTGGGTTGCCACTGGTGCTGCTATTACTCGTATTGTCTTTACCATTGGTGCCACTGGGATTAGTGGCGGATACAGTAGCGGTAGCAGTAGCAGTAGTAGTAGTAGTTGTTGTTGTAGTAGTAGTAGTTGTTGTTGTTGTTTGTCCAGTGGCTGGAGGGCTTGTAGCACTCATAACATTAGTGTGAGTCCTAGTGCGGGACAGAGGGAGGTGAGGGAAAAGAATGTCCTCCGTTAGGTCCCACAGACACATCTGGGTGTCCTGGCCCACTGAACCGAACCTGTAGGTCACACTGACGGGCCTGCTGTCCGTAGAGTTCCTCTTAGAAAGCCGAGAGTGAGCGCTGTTCGCTCGGTCTCGGCCCACGCCGAAGTGAATCTGCTCGTGGAATTCCTCGTCGCTGCCGCTGAACTCGGCGGGGGGGTCACCGTCCTCCACGCTGGTGGTGCAGTGGTCGAACGCCACCACGCTCACCCACGACTTGTGACCGTGGCCCCGCGCGATCACCCTGCAGTCCGAAAACGACCACACCGTCACCAGGTCGTCCTCCCCTCCCGCCACGATGTACCGGCCGTCCGGGCTCCAGCACACGCACAGCAAGCCGCCGAAGTAGCTCTTCATGGTGCCGTGCAGCTCTGCGGCGTCGAAGCCGAACACCCGCAGGAAGCCGTCCTGGCTCGCGCAAGCCAGGAACTTGCCGTCCGGGGAGAAGGCGAACTCATTGAGCGCCCCTTCGCCCACCGTCCAGCGCAGCAGCGGGTTGCGAGCCGACTTGCTCTTGCAGGTGTGCACGGCATAGTTTTCGCCCTGCTTGAGGAGCTGGTAGTGAGGCGCCGTGGTGCCGCAGGTGTTTTCCACGTTGTACAAATACATGCTGCCACTGGAGTGAGCCACCAGGAACAAGCTCTCTGAACCAGGAACCCATCGTACGCACGTTACTCGTGACTTGTCTATAAGTCTCTGGAGGGAGAAAGAGAAGGAAAGACACTGGTCAGCTGGTTATTCCAATATTTACACACGGTGGAGAACTGAAACTAAATATAAGCATGATTCAAGTTGTCTGTATTTTAGTTGGCCTCAGCATCAGAACACCTGACGCTGAAAGGAACCCACCTCTTCATTGAAGAGTTTGCTGGTTTCCTTCTTTATGGGGTCGATGAGCTGCACCTGGCCCGCTGAGAAGCCCACCAGCAGGGAGACGCTCTCTGCTGTGGCCGTGATCGGGTTGAAGTCATGACACGTGGGCTGCGTTCCTTTGTATATCCGCTTGTCGATGGGCTTACTAAGATCAGCAGCCTGGAACAATGAGGAAAAACACATAAATGAGTGGAAACAGGTTTAAGTGTCCTGTTTTCATACAGCTGAGAAGGACTGAAGGATACTCACTTAGCTACGATTTACTTTGTTTCTAATAACTATTTTCAGATATTGCCTATATTATTTTATTGTAATTGAAGATTGACATATAATCTATTTAAATTGCCAAATTTAAATTTGATTCTCTCAAGCCACCAGGGGACAACTTACCCCAGATCGCAATGCCAGAAATGGGGTCACCCAAACTTATAGTCTACAGAAAAACACCACTTAAAAAAAAAAAAAAAAAAAAACTCAACTCCCTAAATACTTGCTGGGGACAAATATCTCAAGAGCATTGTGGGCCGCCATCTACTCTCTGTAGACACTGACACAAAGTGCCAAGTGTTATGTGTGATTATGATGTATTGTGACACATGGGGAGTCATTATCCAAAAATAGAGAGGACGAGCAGCCAAGCCAGACCATATACTGTCGGTTAACTGTTTAGTTTGTCTTCCACCGGCTGGCGGTTGAAAACACAACTCAATTACAATTTACATCAAACGTGATAAATAAGCCAGCTATTCTCCCATATGACACAAGTTTGAATCCCGTTATCTTTAACAGAATGAGATATCATTATCAGCAATCATTACAAAACTGAACCTAATCATCAAAAGTCTCATCAATATTGAACCAATTAGCTAAACCTGTAGTAGGTCTGAAAGGAAAATGATATATATACACCTAATGAACATAACTGCTAAACCAGCAGGAATGCATCTGGCACTGAACCAGTGAAAATGTGATATATGAAATGCTTTATGTTTTACTGCTGCAACTCTCTTGTGGTCTATTTTAATGCATTAAAAAAAAAAAGGAGGCAGAGAGAAAGCTGAGGGGATGTATTTAAAAAGCTGTCAAAGTGAAGCTGCTCTAAATTAAATAAGAATCTTTGGCTGACCTTAACATTTTAAATGCTACAATAATGATGATAAGCTTCCCTGAATCGCTACCAAAACCATTTTATACAATAATGAGATTTTATTAAAAAAAACTATTTTTCAATTAAAATCAAACACAAGATGGGTCTAGACTACTGGCTGGCTGTAGAACAGTATGATTGTGTAGTTCAACTCACTGCGGGAAGCGATTGTCTAACATTAAAATTAGAGGCAAGACACATTATCAAAATATAAATATGTATATAAGAAGAGAGACTGAAAGAATAGATAAGCAATGTTTCCTCAGCTACTGAGATAACTGGGTGGGCCCCACTCATGTTGACAACTTGTTCAATAATCCACACCAACAATCAGGCCGCATGATTGATCAGCAACAGATAATATTCTTGTTTTCTACACGTTATCAGAGCTGCAACCATACCTTAAATGTTAGATACCATGCAAACTCATTATTCAATGTGAAGTCTAGTTGTTGACAAACATTTATCCTTACTTTTTTGTCAAACAACCAATTTGAAATACTTCAAGGAGGAAGACAATGGACAATGATCTCATATTTTGGCTGCTACCAAAATGTTAGTCTTAAATTTTGGTTCACAGCTGTTGTATTATATGCAATTGCCCTAGAAATTAAGTATTTAAAATATAGAAAAACCTTAAGTCAGAATCTGCATTAAGGCAATGCTGTAAGATCACTGGTGCTGAAGCTTAAGTTCACAAGCTGATCCTGACTGATGCAAAACATTTTTTTTGTTGCATATTCCAAAATAAAACCCTCTGTTTTTGTTCTGCCTTTGGCTGGGGTCGAGTCGACAAGAAAACAAATCAAACTTCCTCTCAGGGTTTTGACTGCTGTGAGCACCTGGACCGGATCAATAGCAGCAGAGTTCCCACATAGATACTAGGCTGCTGATTGGGTATTCTGCTGCTTCAGGGACAACCACATCATCAGCACGATAACCACTGTCACCATCTCTGCTCAACAAGACCCAACGTGGCTTGCAACAATGACATCATCACTCACTTTGTGCAACCAAACAGAGGATCATATTGTATTACATCACACACACACACACACACACACACACAAACCCTGACAATGGAGTGGGCACATCATTAGATCGCGAATAGCAAACAGCCCCTCCACTGCCATTCTCCCACAGCAATTGCAACGTGAACACTTAGCTCTTTCACCAAAACTAAAAAAAAAACAACACCAAAGTTGACCCTGGTGGTGAGCACGGTTGACAACTTGTCACCCGTATATGGCTTTAGAAGAACCAGGATAAACACACCTCATACGACATGACAAGACCAGGCTTCCCCCCCGCCTCCCCCCTCCCCCAAGTTGTCCACTTTACTGGAAAATATGTCACAGCTTTGACGCGGAATAAGCGCTCAAAAAAACTGGCGGACTCTGAAGCGCACACGAGTCTCATCGAGGCAACAGAAGAAAAAAAACATCCAACTGTGGCGATGTTAGCTAAGAATGCTAATTAGCCCCTAACTTAGCTAGGTCTGCAACATGGCCTTGTCTTGACAACCTGCGCACTTCAATGACAGAAGCTAAGAGAGTTGACAGCCAGGGTGCGACACGTCTGAAGCCGCCAAGTCAACGGGCAGCTCCCGGACTGCGCGGGCTTCGTCGCTGCAGTCGATATTGTTTACCTTTCTCACGCCTTTGTAGATATAAAAGTACAGTTCCCGGCCCACATTGAAACAGATCCTGTCGCCGTTGCCGGACTGGTCGTTTACATTGACGAAGGAGACCTTGACGGGGTTGGAGCCCTGCGAGTTGAAAGGCACCCTGTTCGGGCGGCTGTATTCGGAGTGAGTGAGGAGTTTGTAGACACCTTCTCGTGTGGTGAATTGAGTTTTAATTTCGTTCATCTCCTTCCCTCCTCCCTCCGCCGCCATCTTGGAAATTGGCGTTCATCCTTGTCCGAGCCCCGGATGTTACCCACTGCGCACGCGTAGAGCTGTTGGCCCTGCAGCCATGTGTACAGAGAAGTATATAGTCATGTGAGGTAAACCTAGAAAAATAAACAGATCATATAAGTGTAGAAGCCGCATTCAAAACCAGTAGCACGCACCAAGTAGACTAATTATGCATAAATATTACACCTTATTGACACATTATACATATTTAATGCCGTTTCTTACTAAAAACAGACAAACTAAGCAGCTGTAATCATGTAATGTTAAACATACAGCATGATTATTTGAATACTGGATGATAGAAATGCAGAGACGATTAAATTAAAGGGCAATATAAAGTCACAGTTGGATTGAAAATTATAAGGCAAGCAACACGTTTGTTTCAAATGTTTAGATTCACTGAAATTGTGGAGGATATTTCTCTTTACCCAGTGAAACATCTGCAAAAATAAGCACCCTTTGAATGAACAAAATACTGAAAAAAAAAATAGTTTAGTATATTATTGCTGAAAATAAAGAAATCCATGTAAATACAGAAGACATGTTTTCATAGACCATGAATCCAGACTGAGATTGACTTTGCTGTAAATAAATGATTAAATTAAGGATATCCGATTACGGACATTCCAGGATATACACCGGCATCATCCAGCTCTAAATTCCAGGAGCATCCCTTCCTGTATCAATGCTCAATTCCCACATGCATCAACTCACCATCTTATTCTGGCAAACTATTAAACCTATATGGGGAATCTGGCTCTCCCCTACAGAAAATATTGGATATGTGATCGCATCAGTTCTCCGTGTTTCTCAGTTACAGGAGCTGCTTCTAGTAGTGTGGAAACATTTCGATTACGTAACAGATCTGTAGCACATTAAATATACTGCCATCCACTGGTCAGTTGAAGAAACTCAGACCCACACTGGACCAGATCATTCTAGTCTTCTATCTTATACAATGATGTTTACTGTGTAGTCCCATGTTTGAAAACCTGGTGTCTGAGTTGTTTATGCTATTGGAAATGTAATGGGGGGTAATGTAGTGAGTGCACCTTTTCCCTTCTCTTGTGGCTCTGATGGTTCTCATCAATACACTGTTTTGTTAATTTGCAAATCCTAATTATGTGGAATTGCTATTCCCTGTGGAGCATCCGCCAGATTCCCTAAGGCTTGTCTTTTGTGATTGTCGGCCCCGCCCCTAATTGAACCTGCCTGTGTCTAATCACCTACACCTGCCCAGTGTATTTAAACACCCGTGTGTCTCCTTTCTCAGTGTTCTCAGATCCTGCTTTTCCCAACAAATCAAAGTTTGCAACTGTTGCCAATAAACTCATCATGTGAAGGTGGCTGGTTCTGGTGACGAAGGCCTCATGTTGGTTCCTAAAAACACAACTTTTATTTTTTGTTCTACTATGAAACTTTTGAGATTTACCCCACTCGTGCACGGCAAAAACAAAAAAAAGGGCCTGCTGTCCACAGAAAGCCCTGTGGTATGTCTGTGTGTGGCAGCTGATAGCAAAATCACTTCACAGCTGTGACGCTTACAGGGGGGTATGGGGCCTAAGAGCCGGACAAGCTATCAGGAAAGCGCTCCGTTTGATTGACAGGCACTCCTTGTGACTCTGCAGCCCTACAAGGGCACATACACTTTAGGGCTCTGGTGTCTCACTCGCCAAACCCCCCTCTTTCCCGGCCTTTCCACAACTCCCCCCTTAACGTAGTGAACCTATCTTGTGGAAGCTTCTGAATGGAAGCTTCCAGAACCCACCCCAAAGTATAAAAAGACATTGGTGTATCGTGGGGGCCTGCATAGATTCACTTGAACACACTACTCACGGGAGGAGCAGCGGTGCATACAGTTGGAGCTCTTCAAGAAGAGAAGACAAGCTCTGTGATACTTTTGAAGACTATCATCAAGAGGCAACTGATCTGAAAAGATTGTATTCAAGGTAAGACTAAAGAGGACATTTTCATTATACTATATTAAAGTGATTACTTTAATAGGAGTAAAGACAGAGGGGTAAAAATACTTGCTGCAAATTAGAATACATGAAAATGAAACAACTGACAGAAATGCACAAATATAGTAAGGAGAAATACACATGGGCAAGCACATGGCAAGCAGGGTGACCCCGGGTGTGAATGTAATGGCGGATGAGCAGGGAAAGCCGGTTGGCACAGAGCGGATACTGCAGTTTCCCATCTTTGTGCAGAGAAGTATCAAAAACATTGCGATAATAGGGGGCGATGTTTAAATCTAATAACATGACAAAGATGGCAACTTTTGTATGGTTTCATTTAATCATGAATTCAAATGAGAAATAGAAGCAAGTTGTCCTTTTTGAGGCAGATTTATTCAGTTTTGAATGCGGAGGCCTCACTCATGACAAAAGATAACAGATCATTGCTGCTCTACAGTTGAAACTAGATTGTCTTCCATTTTTGATTTTCTAGCTGCTGTTCCTTCCTAAACTTGAAGGTGTTGAGTGACACATGGTGAATGGCTCTGGGGTGTTGGGCAAAGCGTCCCAACTCCGCCCATTTAGCAAATGGCAAGCCTTTGATTGACAGAAGGAACATGTGTTCGTCTACCATCTGCACTAGCTAACCTCCTCGTGCCACGAGGCTGCCTTTTTAGAGAGGAGATTTTAAATGTAACGGCAGGAGATTAGTTTTGAGATATCCAACATTCATTTATGAGCAAATTTGTATATCTAAGCACAAGAAGCATAATTATATTTAAAAAAACGTCCTTTCTTTCAGATGCCTGCCCCTGGAACAGTCATGGAGGAGGAAGTGGAGACCTTCGCCTTCCAGGCTGAGATCGCTCAGCTGATGTCCCTGATCATCAACACCTTCTACTCAAACAAAGAGATCTTCCTCAGGGAGCTTATCTCCAACTCCTCAGATGTAAATACAAACCAGCACTTCATCATACATGTTTCTTTTGCAAATATACGCAGCGCTTGCGTGTGCAAACATCACAATGTTAACAAGCTCATCCCTTCCTCACAGGCCTTGGACAAAATCAGGTATGAGAGCTTGACAGACCCCAGCAGACTTGAGTCCTGCAAGGACCTGAAGATCGAAATCAGGCCCAACGAGCTGGCCCGCACCCTGACTCTGGTGGACACGGGCATCGGCATGACCAAGGCCGACCTGATCAACAATCTGGGTACCATCGCCAAGTCTGGCACCAAGGCTTTCATGGAGGCCCTGCAGGCCGGAGCCGACATCTCCATGATCGGTCAGTTCGGTGTGGGTTTCTACTCGGCCTACCTCGTGGCTGAGAAGGTGACGGTGATAACCAAGCACAACGATGACGAGCAGTACATTTGGCAGTCTGCGGCTGGAGGCTCATTCACAGTCAAAGTTGACACTGGTGAGTTTCCTCATTGTTATAATATTCAATATTTGTCTCGCAGCCGGGCTCTGTCCTCATCATTGTTTTATTGCTACTTTTAGGAGAGCCCATCGGCAGAGGCACCAGAGTGATCCTTCACCTCAAAGAAGATCAGACGGAATACTGTGAGGAGAAGCGCGTCAAGGAAGTTGTGAAGAAGCACTCTCAGTTCATTGGCTACCCTATCACACTTTATGTAAGTACCATTAGCAAACCTAGTAATAATCAATGATATAGAGCTATTGACATGTTGCGACAAACCAATTCCTAACCCCCCCACTCTTTCTACATATTCAAGGTGGAGAAAACAAGGGAGAAGGAAGTGCCCCTTGAAGAGGGAGAAAAGGAAGAGGAAGTTGACAAGGATGCCGCTGAGGACAAGGACAAACCTAAGATTGAGGACGTGGGCTCCGACGAAGACGAGGACACAAAGGAGAGCAAGAACAAGAGGAAGAAGAAGGTCAAGGAGAAGTACATTGACGCCCAGGAGCTGAACAAGACCAAGCCCATCTGGACCCGTAACCCTGATGACATCACCAATGACGAGTATGGGGAGTTCTACAAGAGTCTCACCAACGATTGGGAGGACCACCTGGCTGTCAAGGTAAGCAGAGTCTAATGACGATAAACGTCTGACTACCTCTTTGCAAATCTGATCATGGCTTCATGTTTTTCAAGCTAAGCCATTCACGCTTCCTCCTTGTCTCTTGCAGCATTTCTCAGTGGAGGGCCAGCTGGAGTTCCGTGCATTGCTCTTCGTACCCAGAAGGGCGTCTTTCGACCTCTTTGAGAACAAGAAGAAGAAGAACAACATCAAGCTGTACGTGCGCAGGGTCTTCATCATGGACAATTGCGACGAGCTCATCCCCGAGTACCTCAGTGAGTAACATAAGTTTGTTGTATAATACATTATGTTCTTCTGGCTTTGGAAGGCTAAGCATTTATCTTCTCTATTCAGATTTCATCAAGGGTGTGGTGGACTCTGAGGATCTGCCCCTGAACATCTCCAGAGAGATGCTGCAGCAGAGCAAGATCCTGAAAGTCATCCGCAAGAACCTGGTCAAGAAGTGCATGGAACTGTTCACCGACCTGGCTGAGGACAAGGACAACTACAAGAAGTACTACGAGCAGTTCTCCAAGAACATCAAGGTAGGTTGCTCCATCTGAATTTATGTCTTTAACTCTTAACGCTTCAGATAAAGTAATCTGAGGTTTAACGTTGACGATTTGCAATGTTTTTCCTGTATCAGCTTGGCATCCATGAAGACTCTCAGAACAGGAAGAAGCTGTCTGAGCTGCTGCGCTACTACACCTCAACCTCTGGAGATGAGGTGGTTTCCCTGAAAGACTACGTTTCCCGCATGAAGGAGAACCAGAAACACATCTACTACATCACAGGTTAGTAATTCCTTTTCTTCTTCCAATTTTGCTTCAAAGTTTTCTCAAAAATGGATTCGGCAACTAGCTTATTGCTTCAATAAATTTAACTTCCACAGGTGAGACTAAAGACCAGGTGGCCAACTCTGCGTTCGTGGAGCGCCTTCGCAAAGCCGGCCTCGAGGTCATCTACATGATCGAGCCCATCGACGAGTACTGTGTCCAGCAGCTGAAGGAGTATGATGGCAAGAACCTGGTTTCAGTGACCAAGGAAGGCCTGGAGCTGCCAGAGGACGAGGACAACCTGAAGAAGCAGGAGGAGCTCAAAAACAAGTTTGAGAACATTTGCAAGATCATGAAGGACATCCTCGACAAGAAGATTGAAAAGGTGAAGAAGACTTATCTCGTCTGTCTAAATGTTGCAGTACAATTGTGCTAATGAAGCACGGACGATTGTAGTTTGATCACGACAATAACTCAACGTTTTATTATTGACAGGTCACGGTCTCCAACCGCCTGGTCTCTTCTCCATGCTGCATCGTCACCAGCACCTATGGCTGGACCGCCAACATGGAGAGGATCATGAAGTCTCAGGCCCTGAGAGATAACTCCACCATGGGCTACATGACGGCCAAGAAGCACCTCGAGATCAACCCTCTGCATCCAATCGTTGAGACCTTGAGGGTGAAGGCAGAGGCCGACAAGAACGACAAGGCTGTGAAAGACCTGGTCATCCTCCTGTTCGAGACCGCCCTGCTCTCCTCTGGATTCACACTGGAGGACCCACAGACGCATGCCAACCGCATTTACAGAATGATCAAGCTCGGTCTTGGTAAGTTTTATTTTTCTTGCACCTACAAGAATTACTTTGTTCATTATATGCCGCAATGAATGGCTTTTGTTTGCTAATTAAATGCGTTTTCATTCACAGGCATTGATGATGATGATTCTGCTGTCGAGGAGCTCATTCAGCCTGCTGAAGAAGATATGCCAGTCTTGGAAGGAGACGATGACACATCAAGAATGGAGGAAGTTGACTAAAACACTGGAATGACTGTTTCCTGCTTAATGTTTTTGTAATTATGGTACTTCTTCAAATCGACACGTCACTCTGACACAACTCATTTCTCATTAGTCAATGCAGCTTATTTAATGGTATTAATGTCTGCCACAGTGTGGCTTTGTCTATCAAGCTGCTTATATACAACTACTGACAACCATTAAGAGAGGGATATAAAGTCACTGACTTTGACTGATGTCAATTTTTGTAATGACTACTTTTTTTTATGAAATGCATTAGAATTTGTAATAATAAAATAATAATTCAGAAATAAGACCTGCTATCTGCACTTTTTGAGTCCATTACCTGTTTAACTCCACACAAAAAAATGTATCATCAAAGTTCTGTGATTTCCAGGAAACACTGCGTTGGTTCATTCAAGGTTGTCCACCCACCTCCACCCTATTTCCCTTAGTCCCGCCTCTTTGGCGGGCGCATCGTGATTGACAGCCCACGGAGCCTGTCAGCGAGCCTCACGAGCTGCGTCGCGAGGAGGCAGGAGAGTTCCAGATGGTTCTGGAAGGCTCAGGACAGGATTTCTCGAACGGTCGGTGACGGTAGAAAAGCCGCACAGCTAACCGCTCAGACTCAGCAATAAACACGCCACGAGCCGGTTCGTCCACAACTGCTCCAACCGCCGCACAGCTCACTCTGGGGGTTTCGTTAAACTAAGAACCAAAGACCGAGGACCAAGGTAAATAAATTGTATATCTTTTATACAATAAAAATATTAATTTACTTCGGGATGCCAAGTGTTAAAATATAACATGACACACTTTGACATAATATTAGCTCCGTGTTTGTATAATGTTGAAGCTTAACCGTTGACGTCGGGGTCGATGGTGTATTTTACAAAAACGACAATTTAAACCCATTCTGGATGTAACTAACATGGTGAGGGGCTGTGAGTAAGTCTAGTTCATGCCCACTGCTTTACAATCGGCTTATTACAATACTATAATCATAGATAATTGGATTTAACATTAAGTAATCTCCCTAGCATGTCAGCGTTATTAGCAACCGTCAAACTTTTTCTTCCCAACATAATTTTGGCAGCTGCACGTTGGCCCGCCCACATCACCTTTGCTGTCACTCAAAGCCGGAGCGATAACTGTCACATGGCCCGCGTGGTACATTTGAGGTGCACTTGTCAGGCAGGAATAAATAAACCTAAATCCGATTTTTTATTTTATTTTCACTGTGCAAAGTTCAGGGAAGTGGAGGACGGTCATTCACAGAAGAGAAGAAGAGGAGGAGAGTTCAATTCCCATGGAAACTGCTAGAGTCCCGTTAGTCTCTTGGTACCTTCTAGAAACGTGCAGTTCACCCGGTAAACCGACAGGAGGAGACATTTCTTTTACTGATGTGTAATACAAGCCACGCGCTTCTCTCTGATAAACTAGACACCAATCAATATCAATACACTGTCGTGATCGATCTACATTGGTGGGCTAAACAGTTAGTTTCATATTTTTAGTGAGATCTGGGTAGCTTTACCTATTAATTAGTTTGAGACTATCTAGATTTGTAAAACAAAAAAAATATGCTAAATACAATTAACTTTTGAAACTCTCTCCTCCATATATATATATTTGCATTTGCACAAAATAAAATGTTCATTATGTAATTTCTGTAAATGCAGAAGCAGGTGGATTTGGTCTGATTCACCAAAGATGGATTATAGACAGGTGGAGCACTGAGCAGAGCCGGACAGTCTGTCACACCACCTGCCCGCACACCATCGATGCATCCTTATACTAACCTATCACACCTCCACTGACGTTAACTGAAACGGATTACTCAGTGTTTTAACGACACTGACGGACAATGTTAATGGTTCATTACATTTCATTTAGCTGACGCTTTTATCCAAAGCGACTTACATGATATACAGTAGACCGTAGACACAGCAACGGTGAGCAATTAGGGTTAAGTGTCTTGCTCAAGGACACAACGACATGGACTAGCGGAGCCGGGGTTTGAACTGCTGATCCTCTGATTGAAAGTCAGACTTGCTAACCACTGACCCACAGCCGCCCCCGTTCATGTTACTCATTAACATAACAGCCATAACCTCAGATTGTGCCAGAGGTATTGATTCAACTATACGATGTAGTTTTGTGGTGGTGTTGATTCGATTCTATTGAGCTAAAATACAATAATCTTTTATTTCTCCCACAGCGGGAAAATGAACAGTGCAAACTAAACGAGAGATATAAGTAAAAGAAAAAAACAAATGTAATCAAACACAGTGAAGGTATTGTGTGTGTATATATAGTAAAAGACAACTAAAATATATAATTGGAATAAATTGTTTGTATTGCACAGATTATTGATATTGCACATGAATGAATAAGGAATTTGTCTGTTTTTGCTCTGTGCGGTCTACTGGGAGCAGTAATTCTATTCAAACCGTATATAGGAAGGTTTAACTTTAATTACCAGCACAGTACCCGAGGGGAACTGGCAGTGCTGTCGTTGTCGTGGGTGTGACAGCGTAGTGACTCACTGTGCTGCAGACGATCCACAGACCAATGCACACGATTCTGCAGAACAGGTTGCGGACATGCCTGCATAACTGCAAAACCAATACATGAGAACTAGTGAAACTACTGGGTCAGACTTTAGCTGTATGAAAGCGTCCAACATTACTCCTTGTGGCAATGCATCCCGTTTTCTAATCTAAATAAAATTATTTTGACAAATTCTGCCAGTTTATAGGATATACATTTGTATTTGTGTGTGTGCATGTGTCATCCATGATATAAGCAGCATGTTAAAATAGTAATTTGTTCCCTCTCCTTAGATGCCAGAATCCCACGACCAACCAATGGAGGAGGAGGAGGCTGAGACCTTCGCCTTCCAGGCTGAGATCGCTCAGCTGATGTCCCTGATCATCAACACCTTCTACTCTAACAAAGAGATCTTCCTCAGGGAGCTTATCTCCAACTCCTCAGATGTAAGTTTGTCATAGTATTAACCTAAAGCTGTTTCCCTAATCTCATGGTTTGTCCAAGATGTTTATTGAGCTTGTTTTTAAGTTTAAGTGTTGTTGTGTGCTTTGGTTGTAACACATTGCACTATACTGATGATCAAGGAACTGCAAAAAATCCTGCATAGTTTAAGAGGGAATTGTTTACATTTCTTTCAAGGCCCTGGACAAAATCCGCTACGAGAGTCTCACTGACCCCAGCAAGCTGGATGATGGCAAAGAGCTTAAGATCGAAATCATTCCCAACAAAGAGGAACGCACCATAACCTTGATTGACACGGGCATCGGCATGACCAAGGCCGACCTGATCAACAACCTGGGAACGATCGCCAAGTCTGGCACCAAGGCCTTCATGGAGGCCCTGCAGGCCGGAGCCGACATCTCCATGATCGGTCAGTTCGGTGTGGGTTTCTACTCGGCCTACCTCGTGGCCGAGAGGGTGACGGTGATAACCAAGCACAACGATGACGAGCAGTACATTTGGGAATCCTCTGCTGGAGGCTCATTCACAGTAAAAGTGGACAACTGTAAGTATTATAAAAGTCATTGTTTTGTTGCTGTTTAAAAATTCAGTTGTGTTGATGAAGCGATACATCTAGGAGAGTTTACTCTATCGCTAACTGACCCATCTTTCCCCCATATAGCTGAGCCCATGGTACGTGGCACCAAGGTGATCTTGCACTTGAAGGAAGACCAGATAGAATACATTGAGGAGAAAAGAATCAAAGAGATTGTGAAGAAGCACTCGCAGTTCATTGGCTATCCCATCACTCTGTTTGTAAGTACTCATTTAAGTTGTTTAAGTAATTAATTCACAACAGTTAACCTGGGTAAGAAAAGTAATGCAAAAACCACGGCCATTGACTGAGTGCTTTTTTTGTTCAGGTGGAGAAAGAACGCGACAAGGAGGTGAGTGACGACGAGGCGGAGGAGGAGGAAGAGAAGGAGAAGGACAAGGATGAAGAAGAGGAGAAGGACGATGACAAGCCTGAGATTGAGGATGTTGGGTCGGACGATGAGCATGACCACGACAAAAGTTCAGACAAAAAGAAGAAGAAGAAGAAGATCAAGGAGAAGTACATTGACCAGGAAGAGCTGAACAAGATGAAACCCCTGTGGACCCGTAACCCGGACGACATCACCAATGACGAGTATGGAGAGTTCTACAAGAGTCTGACCAACGACTGGGAGGACCACCTGGCGGTGAAGGTAGGTCTCTTCATCTTGTCTTTGTCCATATCAGACATAGATGAAAATCGACCCTGCAGCTGACCTGATCAACCCTCTGTTTCGCAGCATTTCTCAGTGGAGGGCCAGCTGGAATTTCGCGCCCTGCTCTTTGTGCCTCGTCGTGCTCCCTTCGACCTCTTTGAGAACAAGAAGAAGAAGAACAACATCAAGCTGTACGTGCGCAGGGTCTTCATCATGGACAACTGCGACGAGCTCATCCCCGAGTACCTCAGTGAGTAACATAAGGGACACATTACTAATCATTCATGCACTATTTCTTCTAATATATTTATGGCTTTAAGATTATGCAGGATAATTGTTAGTAAGGTTCTTCTGGCTTTGGAAGGCTAAGCATTTATCTTCTCTATTCAGATTTCATCAAGGGTGTGGTGGACTCTGAGGATCTGCCCCTGAACATCTCCAGAGAGATGCTGCAGCAGAGCAAGATCCTGAAAGTCATCCGCAAGAACCTGGTCAAGAAGTGCCTGGAGCTGTTCACCGAACTGGCCGAGGACAAGGACAACTACAAGAAGTACTACGAGCAGTTCTCCAAGAACATCAAGGTAGGTGTCCTCATCTCGCACGGTGTTCCTAATCTGGTCTCATTTCGACTTTTGGCAGACACCTGGAATTGCAGTTCACGATTACTGTTTGTTGCGCTGACCTTTGATGCACTGGCCATCTGGCTGATCCTCTGGCCATATTGTCCTAATGAAAAGCTGCTTTGAGACTCGCTTGGTGCTTCATACTGTCGTCTTCTTTTGAAATGGAGGCGCTCTGGTAGACAAAGCTTGGAGACCAATACCAGTGCTTTTACATGTTTCGCCAAATATCAGTGTTTGTATATTTTTAACTCTGATAATGTTGCAATGTAATTTTTATCAGAATGAAATGTATCCACTGCAACTTCTCCTTCAACTGCATGTTACTGACATTCAGTCTTATTCATCTATCAGCTTGGCATCCACGAGGATTCTCAAAACAAAAAGAGGCTGTCTGAGCTGCTGCGATACTACACCTCGGCCTCTGGGGATGAGGTGGTGTCCTTGAAGGATTACGTTACACGCATGAAGGAGAACCAGAAACACATCTACTACATCACTGGTGAGGATGCCAGGAACTGTTCATGTTTAATTAGAATTAGGCCAACTGAGATAATGACAGTGATATTGCAGATATGCGTGACAACGTTGCCCTGTATTTCAGGTGAGACCAAAGACCAGGTGGCCAACTCTTCCTTCGTGGAGCGCCTTCGCAAAGCCGGCCTCGAGGTCATCTACATGATCGAGCCCATCGACGAGTACTGTGTCCAGCAGCTGAAGGAATTTGAGGGCAAAAACCTGGTCTCGGTGACCAAGGAAGGCCTGGAGCTGCCGGAGGACGAGGACGAGAAGAAGAAGCAGGAGGAGAAGAAGGCTCAGTTTGAGAACCTGTGCAAGATCATGAAGGACATCTTGGAGAAGAAGGTGGAGAAGGTGAGAAGATTAGACCATTACATTACAGTACAGTTCATTTAGCTGACGCTTTTATCCAAAGCGACTTACATGATATACAGTAGACCGTAGACACAGCAACGGTGAGCAATTAGGGTTAAGTGTCTTGCTCAAGGACACAACGACATGGACTGGCTGAGCCGGGGTTTGAACCTCTGATCCAAAGACTGACTTGCTAACCACTGAGCCACAGTCGCACCATGAGTTGTTGTATAACTTAATGTTGTGTAATCCCATGTTGTGCAATTAATGATTAATAATATTTTACCTCCACAGGTCACAGTCTCCAACCGCCTGGTCTCTTCCCCCTGCTGCATCGTCACCAGCACCTATGGCTGGACGGCCAACATGGAGAGGATCATGAAGGCCCAGGCTCTGAGGGACAACTCCACCATGGGCTACATGGCTGCTAAAAAGCACCTCGAGATCAACCCCGACCACCCCATCGTAGAGACCCTGCGGCAGAAGGCGGAGACCGACAAGAACGACAAGTCCGTGAAGGATCTGGTCATCCTGCTCTTTGAGACCGCCCTGCTCTCCTCAGGATTCACCCTGGATGAACCCCAGACCCACTCCAATCGCATCTACAGAATGATCAAGCTGGGTCTTGGTGAGTATCTTCCAAGACATCTTTATCGACACTTCTTGCACATTTATGAGCGACAAATGAGTGCAGTGACATACTTTTAACTGTGCAACACGTCTGTGAAACAATAGTGTTTTAAAATAAATAATGGCTTCTTTGATTTTCTTTTTTTTTTAAGGCATTGATGAAGATGATCTGACACCAGAGGAAGTCATCTCTGCTCCCATTGAGGACATGCCCCCGCTTGAAGGGGATGATGACGACACATCCAGGATGGAGGAGGTGGACTAGGCCTGTTTCTACGGCCTGCTGGTGTTATATAAATTGATTATATATTTAATGTTGTAAATGAGCCTGGGATGACCCCTACCCCTCAACTTCTTTTTGACCAAATCCCCGTTAATTCCTCTTGCATTTACCTTATGCAGTTCAGATCCATTCCTTTAGAAGTTTCTTTTTTAAGTTGTCACTTTTTGTAACTTGAGTTTTATCAATGCATTTGTTTTTTGTATTTATTGACATTACAATGTCATTCTTTGTGTTACTTACTGTAAATGTAAATATCTCAGAATTGATACTGTTATTTCAAATGGGTGGGACCCAAAAATAAAGGTTAACCGTGTTAACAAGTCATGTTTTGTTCAACCTCACTGATTCTGGTGTAAATGCAAATGTTTTTAAGGACGTGAGCTCATAAAACAACTTGAAATAAAAAAATTAATGTATTATTTCAAGGCCATCAACTCACAGTCTCCCACAAAATCATTAGAATAGGGCAGCAGCAGGTATGTTTGGCTTGTCATAGGAGGAAAAGCACAGGTGTCACTAATAATCACTAACAATGGCTCTGCTCTATTTAAGTGTTCATGCACACTTCTGAGGATTTATTTGATTACTCACACTTGTGCTTTTCCCTATGGGCCTAATATAAAAGCAGGCCATATTAACATTGACAGAGGCAAAAAATAACAAAAACATTGGTGGGAGGGGACTGAAATTGATGAATGAATTCAAAGGGCAAAATATACAGTGTAAGAGACAGTTAAAGTCCATTAGATGGCAGTAATACAACAAAGATTGTCAGCTGCTATAATGAGTCTGTGGACGGGACAAGCAAAAAGAAGGCTCGACCAAGCTCTTCACATATTTTAGAAAAAGGTTTACAAGTGAAATAGATTAGCTGAACATGCTTTTTTGAATAATTAGAGATTTTCAGCAAATGACAAAAAACACTCAGGAGGTGCAGACAATATTAAAGTCACAATGTGCACTTAAAATTAAATAAATATTGTCTACATATCGTCAAAAGTGACATTCAAGCTATTTTTTATTTTTATTTTTGCCGTCCACGCTGTATTGCCAGCCACGGAGAGACGTCATTCATCCTGCTGTCTCGTGCGGTGTAATGGCTACCCGTCACCGACAGGGAGCTCCCGCTGACCTGGCAAACGGTTGGCGTGTCACTCTGTGACGTCGTAGTCAGCTGACCTGCCGGCAGCCAATCACGGGGCGAGGACGGGCTGCACCTCTTCGGCTTGCTGCCCCGAGAGTTGTCAAGGTTTCTGGTTGTGGAGTATCCGAGAGGGGAGCAAGGGCGGCAACGGTTGTACGATGCCGAATAAAACGAAAAAAGACAAGGTGAGTTTTACGAGCGGGAAGCTGGCGACTGTGCGAAATGCAGTTTTTATTTATGGCTAAACCGGCGTTTATAAAAATAAAAAAAAGACATTTTACGCTAATATAGTTGGCTGGCGACCCATTAACGTTTTGCAAAACCGGCACTCATCACCGGTTAGCCGCCGCTCTGCCAACACGTCTTGTGCTGCCTTGCTATAAATACATAGCGCCGGTATGCAAATGCGAGGTTGTGTACTTTGAATGTATATGCTTATGAGGATTTGTGAGCGTTTTTTTTAAGTGTTTAAAGTGTAAATAGCATGCAAGCTAGCTGAAAGCCGGGGTCGTGAGACTTGCTAGTGACTCTGAAGTAACGTTAACAAATGTGATCAAATTGCACAGGCAAAAAAAAAAGGAGAGGTAATCTTTAATTCTCCTAAACGAAAAAGGACAAAAAACACTAGACAGGATTTGTGTGTCACAAGTGAATCGACACCGCTCATAAACTTTTTATGCTTATCTACATATTATCCTATCATGTATAATAAAACAGTGAAAGAAATGGTCATAGTCTGACTGGCCTTTGACTTTTGTGGTTGCATCTGGATTGGGTCACATCTGGAAAAGCTAAAGGGGTTGCTTCAGCCCACATTACAAACATTGTGGTCTTGCCCTAGCATAGGCATCTGGTGTGGATCATTGCGTCACATTATTGCACTGCATGGTCCTGAGCTGTATTTGTAAAATAGTATGAGGGTGTCCACTGGTACCAGGTGCACAGTATGGTTTCAAACACTATGCACATGGTTTTTCCAAGATAAAATGCATCTGTCACAAATAATAATAAAAAAAACATCAGATTTAACTTCTTCTCTGCAATTACCATATAAATATCACTGAGCCGTTATGGAAAGATTCAAATAACTGGATGCTTTTTCCAAAACCTTGATGCATTTTTTTTTTGTATGACAGCTGACATCTGTTTGTGCAGCAAAGTACAAAGCAAAGTGGTGTCCTCCTCTTTCCTAGACATTTAATATTTATATTGTACAGGCTGTTGACCACCTGTTCGTATTTTAGTGGCTGACGTAATACACAGTCCACTTTGTCGTAATATGAAAAATGCACACTATAAGGCTCAGAGAAGTTAGCCGCTCCATATTTTGAATCCCATTTAAAAGACAAAACTGTGTGTATTTTATTTAAATCTCACAAATAATATCCAAAAAAGTGCATTTATATCCTTTGTCCTATTGCCAGATGGTTATTAATAATATAGAAGCACTTCCCCCCACTGTCGACCTTCTGAATTCTTCTTTTTCAGCCTGTTAGCTGGGAAATACCGACCAATAGCAGCAGGCAGGGTTGCTGTTGAGTTTCTGCAGCCATGCGGCAGATCATCCACTGCCCCGACATTGTGTCAAATTTAAAAATTGCTGGGCTGGAAGCTGCTGTGCCACCCGCCGCCCTCCCTTTTGCCTCATACACTCGGTAACCAGAAGTGTGTGTGTGTGAGACTGAAGGGAATTTATTAGAATTGATCCAAAAAAAACGCTTCATTTTCTGTCTTGGTACAAATAATATCAGTGAGAAAAGCATTTAATTAAACAAAATCCTAGTTGGCAGATGTTTCTACTTTGGTTTAATGAACTTA
The DNA here is from genome assembly GCA_023566465.1 of Cottus gobio. NCBI lineage: Eukaryota > Metazoa > Chordata > Actinopteri > Perciformes > Cottidae > Cottus > Cottus gobio. The sequence goes on from CM042226.1 coordinate 4,702,796, forward strand.
CAAGTAGAAGAGTTAATTCCCATCTTTGTATTACATGAATACATAATCTAGTTCCTAGTAGAGGCCGGCGCAGCTGTATTACCTACTTTACTAGACAGCTTGCTTGTGGCCCGGCTCTTTTAAGCTTGTAGTGCTGCAGACTGTGACCAACTTTAGCTGGGTCTTAACAGAATTGAATAATTCCCCTGTGACTCAGACGGCTCCACAGAGCTGCATCTGGTGAAGTAAGCTGTGTGTCATCAGGTGTGTGTGTTGATGAATACATCCCGGCAGGCAGGTGACACCCGCTGTGAGAAACCTGCCATATTCAGTGGATCCCACATCAGGATTATATCCAGCCCCACTAACCCTCGTTTTTCTTTTTTTCTTTTTCTTATTTGTCTGAGAGACAGCCGGGTGGTTTGAAGAAACACACACACACACACACACACACACACGTTGGGTTAAGAGTCACAGGTTCACGGTCTTAGTTCTATAATTAAATACTGTTAAGTAAAATGAGGACGTAGTGTATATAATTAAAATGTCCTATCTAGCGTATGGCAGCCAGTAAAACATTCTTATCAGATTTTTAAAGAGGTACTTGCACCCTCCTTTCACACTTTGTACTGTACTTGTCATGCCTGTGTCACTGATGTGGTTTATTTTTCGTTTCTCTTGTTTCAGCAGAGCTCTAACAGGAAAGCCAGCAATAATGTTCCTCCCACCACTCAGCTGCTAAAGGGGAAGCAGCCAGGTTCCCAGACACCTGTCAAAAAGGACAAGAGGCAGAGCTCCTCTCGTTTCAGCTTGAGCAACAACAGGGAGCTGCAGAAACTGCCTGCTTTCAAAGGTATTTACTGAGAAATTCACAAAACACTCTTTTTTTTTTCTCAGTTGTTGAACATGCATGTAAACACATACAAGTGCATCTAGTAGAGCTGCTCTTCCAGGCTGGTAGGTTTTGCACTTGGTTATGAATTTGTAGACAATGCGCCTTTTTTGTGGGCAAAAATAATGAATTTACCTGAATTTTTATTTTCCTTCAGTCAGGATGAGAAATCCCTGTGATCGTGACTCTGATAAGTGCAGGCCTCGCATACAGGCAAACCTGCAAACACACACTGTTCTTCACTTTCCACACCGAAACATCCATGAAGATCCTCTGCCGCATCACTGTCATTGTAATACCAAGCTGAGCATGACGTTACGCAACACATGGAAACAAACAGAGGACGTACATGGCATGGACTTTGCGCTGGATTTAACCCAAGCGTCTATATTTAGTGGTAATCCAGAGATAAAGCTTTAATTCCACGGTCCTTGTGTTTTAGGATGCCAGCCATACCACTATTCCTTCTCTATTCCCCCCGTTGTGGAAGAGAAACTGACAAAAATCTTTGCAGATGTATATTGACATTTACGTTTATATCTAAACTCGATAGCGGCATAGCACCAGATGGAAAAGCAAGGAGTGGGCATTGCCGGTGGGCCTGCAGGCATACGGCCTATGCATGTGTCTGTGTACGCATGAATACACACAACAATGCTGTCCGCTGCCCTCTCCCAGCACAATCATTACATAACCTGCCGGTGTACTGAAAACAATCCGCTGTACACGCATTATAGGTTACCAAGTTCGTGTGCGAATCAAAAAAAAAGAAAGTCGATAAAGAGATTTCCATTTGGTCATAAAGGGGATTTGCAGATGAGAGCGCAAACCAGAGTCAGTTACTCTGCGGGATGCAATAAATAGTTCAATGTCTGGGAATTATCAAACCTCAGAAATTATGGGCGGGGGAAAAAACAATGCATGGCAGTGTGGTGTAATTCCCCCCCAAAAAATGTTATTTATTCTTCAGAAAAGAGTGTCTTTGTTTTGTGTTTTTCCCTCACGCTAAAAGTCACTTAACTACAGGGATCACCTTAATACGACACACTTAAGTAAAGGCAGCGTTCCTCTTCAGGGGGCTTTTCAAATGTTATTTCTCTCTTTGCTGGTCGGCCACAGTGAACTTACTATCGGTGACCGGCAGCTGTTGTGTTTATTGCGTGCCATTTGTTCACCAGTCTTGTGAGATTGTTATTAATGGACACACAATGGAGTTGATTCTACCACCAAATATACCTGTTCCTTAATCTTGGTTACCCATTACCCTTGTGCTGTGTCAAGAAACCACTAAATGCAACCTCATTTCTGATAAAGGGAGCTCTTTTCCCACACCCCAACGGGAGCTTTGATAACGTTCTGCAGAACATTATCCCTCAGCGGCCCGGTAGATGTTATCAACTCGGTCCTGTCCAAACAGGCCACTTGCCTGTTTTCATTCCATACATGTTCGCCACCTCCTGATGGAAACACACGTCCAATAGCCTATCCGAGGCGAGACCGACAACCCTGACCAGAAGCAGGCCTTTCCCGTGAACTCGCCTCAAACCCGAGTGTTTGTTGTGACTCGGGTACATTTGAAGTGTCCCAGTGTTTACATCTGCACAGCGGTTTAAAAGCTTCTTTTTAAAGATATGGAGAGCTTGTTTTAGTAGACCCTACCAAAGTACAAAAAAAACCAACATGAAATTTGTGTTTTGGATCAATTTCCGCCTGCAGCTTGTGAACAGGCGATAAATGTGCCCATTTATTTCAGACTTTACAAAGCACACAACAACAACAACAACAACAGTTGTGGCCTCTGTATGTGTTCTCTCTCATAAAAGCAGGCGCTTCTCTGCATGAAGCCTCAGTCTGCAAGGGTTTGTCGCCATCTGCTGGTTAGTCACGTGTTTGCGTTACTGTCTTGTTGATTAACTGGAACAAACATTGCAGTGGTCAGGATGCAAAAGGACCCGCCCCCTCATATCTTGACCACCCAACACAAACAAAACCACTGATTCTAATCTGTTAATTTGCAGCGGTTTTCAGATGGAGGCACATTCTCTGTGTTAGAGTTTAGCATGCCGAGTAACATCAATTACACGACAGGGACAGTATTATATTTTAGTGCGGCACATTTATTTTTAGAATCATTATTTAACCATTTAATAAATGTATAATGTTGTGCATCTAGCTTGCAAATTTACACTTTTTTTTTATTCGAGGGAAATATTAATGCTTTTTTAAATTAAACTGTATCCTGACAAGGACACGCTAAGGATTAGTTTTCTACAATTGTTTTAGGATTGCTGGTTATTAAGAGGCCCAGGGTTTCTTTAGTATGAGAGAAGATGAGTCTCTGTCTGGTTACAGCACGATAAGTGACAGGAATATGACACATTTCCTGTGGTTGACCTATTCCTAGGTCCTCAAACATTTGGAAAAACAAGAGATGAAAATATAGTTTCTATAGTTTATCTGAGGGAATACTAAAGGACGCAATCCCTGCGCAACATACGTTTCTGCAGAAGTTACATCAACACACAGTGTCTGCAATGCTGTGTGTACTTATGTGTTGCCTACGAGTCAAACCTATTGGGCAAGACTGCTTTATGTTGATCTAAAATGTGAAATGATTTCATAGTTTTTTATGTTTTGGGCTGATTCTTATAGCAGGATGCCAAAGGGCAAGGCAGGTTTCAGGGAAGGGTTTCCTGGCTCCACCACTGCTGCAGGTGGTGAAGGGAAAGAAACCCTCCCACACCTCATGACAGCAACTTCCTCTTTTAAAACATCTCGCATGGGAAAAAAAAAGCACATAAAAAACATAATTCACTCTCTTTGAACAGCTGTTGAATCTCTCAATAGTTTGGCGAGATTTTGCGCTCCCTTTTCTTTTTTTAGCCGGGCCTTGATGTGAAGGTACCACAGAGCGGCTATAACGAACGTGACTAGACGTGAGTAGACGGGACTTTCCATCATTGGGAGCAGCTTTAGGGCAACATTAAGTGCAGCTTCTGTTTAAAAAATAAATAAAAAAAGAGCCTCAGCTGTGTTGATGCGTCTCCAAATACATCGGAGCCGTGAGTGTTCATCACCGAGAAACCACGGCGTCGAAGATCAGGAGATCTGTAAATAAACCGCTCGACCGAGGCCGGCCCGCTCGCTACAAATGATGAATTTGGAAACGCGAGCACGGTCTCCATCCTCTCCGGGACCCGACTCATGACGCCTCACAAGTTCGCTCGCTCAGCAAATACACAGACGCGATGGAAAAAAAACAACCTTGAGTGCATGTGCCAGAAGCGGCGTTTTGGAGAGGATCTGTAACCAGTGGTTCGCCGTTGTCTCGGTCAGAACAACAGATCTTCTGATGGGAGGTCGCCTCATGACTAGGGCGCAGAATGGAGTCCATTATGCAGCCCGACTGGAGCCGGCTGCTGCTGAGATACACCACTGTTGTATATACATTAGGACCAGCCAGACTTGATGGGCTGTTGCACTGCTACAGACCATTATGCTGGGGGAGGGGCATGTGCGTTCCCCTTTTCCTGACTGACTAGTTGAAGACTTCAGGAGCCGGCGTAGCAAACGTAAACGTTAGTCAAAGTTTAAATGGCACGAAAAATTCATTATGGATTAAGCTTGCTACGAGTTATCGAGCATTTGAAGTTGTTCTTGCGTCGCTGCCCCTCCCTTTACATCTCTGTTTGTCAGATCCACTGTTATCTGACGCTATCTGTAGATCTTGATGACCGGCGCAGAGCAAACACACGAGTGAGAGCTCAAATCAGGAACATCCAGTTGCACGGGTTGCAGGCGTCGGGACCCACAGGGAGGAGCTGCTCCACACCGGGATGTGTTGACAGGGTTCAGCGCTCCCAACACCCAGAGACACCCTGCTTTAATTTCATTTATATCTATTTTTTTTTTTTATTATCTAGACCAGCGTTTACAACTACATTTGCTGGACAAAATCAACATTATCACCAGCAAATACTTATTTATTTTGGTGTGTGAAAATACTTTCTTTGACTTTCTATATGCAACACAGTGTTACTTCATTTGTCCATGCATATTACACAGACATGCTAAATGGAGAAGAGCTAAGCGTCTGTCATTGATTTAGTTTGTAGCTTTATATAAGCTTGACTAACATTGACAATCACGGGCAGTAGAAATCAATACTCAAACTCATTTTAAATGTGTTTTAAATTGGCAGACCTCGCACTTAACAAAAGGGAAACCTACACTACGGATGGTGTGCTATACACACGCTTTACATTTGAAATAGTACAGCAAATTACATTTTCATTTCAGTTTCTCTCTCGCCAATTATCATGTGGTGCCCCCTTTTTTTAAATGTGCAATCGTGCTGCAATCCTTAGTAAATTACCTTAGTAAAAATACGCTTTTTATAAATATTAATATATGTTTTTTTTACTCCAAAATGCAAAGGACACCCCTGCTTTGTTCGGTTTTGATATATATTATGTGTGTGTACATGTATGTGTGTGCTCACAATCCTCGCCGCATGCACACACACACACACACACACACACACACACACACACACACACACACACACACACACACACACACACACACACCACTTTGGGATTAGTGATAGTATGTCATGATGGTGCAATGCTTGGATGCACACTATGACTTGACCTTTCGATTAGCTAGATAGGTCAAGTCCTGGTCACATGATTCCAGAAAGCTGTCGGCTATAGAGATGGATGTGTATCTGAAGGCCTTGTTGGGTTTGTGAGACGCGTTTAAGTGCGTTTCAACTGTCTGCGTAGATTTGCCCTTTTCCTGCACAGCTTCACAGTGCGGGGTTTTGAGACCGACCGAGTGCTGCTCGCTGCTCGTGCACTTCCTGTGCTGCTTGCATCAGGACTTCCTGCCTTCCTGTTTCACATACACCTGGGCTCCTGGAGAGCCAGATGTCATGCAAACACACACACATTGAACAAACGGCAGCTTATAGTTGAGACACCTTGTAGCGCTTTTATTTTGAAGAAAATAAATCATGTCTAAACTTGCCCTGGGGCATGCATTCTTGTGTGTGCTGTTTTCCGTGCATTGAAGCGTTTTCATTGGACGAGGGCATTGTAATTCGTTGTGTCAGTTGGGGTTTGTTGTCTGGTGTTAGTCTGTGAATGCGTAATGAGTACAAACAGCCCACATGTTTTGAGAGGAATGTGTATTTCCTGGCCGCCTCCATAACCCAACGGGTCTGAACTGATGTCAGATCAGTGGTTCGGGCTTCGAAACTCTTGACAGATGTAGCTGCTCGCCCTCCCAATCACAGTAACACTCCCACCTCTCTCCCCCCTTCGGCCCACCAGCCAATCCCATCCCTCATGTTTATTTATACTGACACTCGGCACCATGTGACTGCAGCCGGCCAACCAGGCGGCTGCAGTGGGGGATGACATCACTAACTAGCTGGTTCCCTCCAGCAGCAGGGGAGCTTCATTTTCTGCTCCGAGTGTTCTTGCTAAAATGGAGGCTGGCTCCTCGCCTTAGCCCGGGCTGCCCTCTTCTCCCCCGTCTCCTGCCTCGGCTCACCGATGTTGGCATGCACTAGGACGGCCAGCGGGATGGTTCTGGATGTACCGACCACCAATGGGCCTTTCCAGCCTGTGGCCCTCATGCATTTTAGAGGTGAGAATAGGAGATTTTCCCTCCTGCTGCTGCTGCTCTGTGTTTTGTGTTTCAAGGGGAGATGGTCCACAGTGTTGTTGCCGTTTAGCAACTGCAGTTGCTAATTTTGAGATTGTAGAAGATTACTTTTATTAAAGTTGCTGCAAGAGAGGGAGAGCGTTTATCCCCTTGCCGTTGGTGGCATGTGTGTTTTTGTAAGAGGAAGAGGGGGGGTTGTGTCTGTACGTCAGCGAGGAAGGCTTTTGCCGAGACATTGCATAGCTTAGCTTCAGCCGGGTGAGGCGAGAGAGTGAGGAGTGCTACTTTTGAGCCTCCCATCCCCCCACCAAGACTGCTGATGTCATAGGAAGTGAGGTCAAAGCTTGTCTGTGTGTGCATCTCTGTTGTATTGTGTTGAGTCTCTGGTGTCGGCTGAAACACGTGCACACTGCTGGCTCTCCTGCAGGCTCCTGGGTTACTGTGTGAACACACAAACTGAGACCTACCACCAGTGTTGTGCAGGGAAAACAAACTAGATGAACCCCCAGAGTATCTCTGATTAAGGGTTTAATATATATGTCATAATTCAGCTTTTCTTTTTAACATGCAGCATACATATTAATGCACACGCACCAACGGCGAGGCGCTCGTGTCGTGTCGTGACTCGCGTGGGCGTCGAATGACCTCACGTTGTTTTAAAAGCATGGAGGTACACGCAGCCCCACGCTAACCACACGCCTTTTGCATGTGTAGGCCTACGTCTGCATTGACACAGAAAATGCATTTTGCTTTTATTAATCCGTTCCTCATTAAATATTCACAAGTAGACATTGTGGGATTTCAGATGTATCCCCGGGAGCAATTTGCGTCCACGCCTGGTTTCCTGTGGGCACGCCGGAGCCTTTAGATGAGCAAAGGTTAGTGGCCCCTCCATGCGGAGAGGCCGTGTGTGACGTCTGCAGCGGCCCAGCATGCCGCTCAATATTTTAGGCCCTGCTCAGAAACCCTAGTGCTGTTGTGTAACAGGAGCCGGTGGACCTCCTGGCTCTCGGGGGTTGATGAGATGAGGTGGACCCAGCTCATTAGTAACGGGCACCCACCGCTCGGGTACGCGTGAATTAAACCTTAATATCAGCTCTTAAACTTTGAACACCAGCAGACGATCCACAATACATTTAAAAGGACTATCTTCCATTGATTTGACAGATTTGTTTGCATTTTGACATGGGTGTCATGTCTTTTCCTGTTCAGTGTCAACACATGCGTGCTAAATGTTTTTGCAGGTCTCTGCTAGAGAGGGAAACAGTACAGTAACAGAAAGTTATATTACTTTTTGGCAGCAGCTCCACAGTCTGAAGTCGCAGCTCGTTGGAACGGAAGGACCGAACAAAGGAATACGCTTGGCCGTGCCTTGCATAAACAGCGCGTTGAAACATAAAACAGATCTGGGGTTCTCCAGGAATGTGGTGGACCAAAGCTCAGGGGTGAAGCAAATCGCCAGCTGTTTGACCTTTTTCGATGCGGTCGATTGGTTCCCGTCTCGCAGCCATCAGTTTGGATGGAGCGGACGAAAGTATGATGTTACCGCACAGCTACTTCCAGACTTGTCACTATTCTACGCTGTCTGAATATAGACGCAGAAATGTTTTGTAACCAGTTGGCTGGACTGCTTGTTTTCCGAGGTGCCGAGGCCCTAAAGGCTGATATGCACATTTACGCTTATTAAAATAAAACATGGCGTCCACGGGTGCAGCACACAGGTGGCTGCGTATGCACTGTGTGGGCTGCTTCCTTACACAATCGATGGATATGAAATGTTACGTGGAAAGATGTCTGCAAGACCCTTTACTTTTTCTGAGGAGTGTATGTGATATTATGTAGAGGTGAGTGACGCGTGTGCCGGTTATGTTTCCTGTTTCCTGGCCGTACAAAATAAATGGTTGTCTTTTTTTTTTTTTTTTTAAGTTCATAGATTTAGGTTTCCTGTGTTATTTGTGGTTGCAGTGAACACGTGTGTGTGTGTGTGTGTGTGTTCTGGTGTGTGTTGTGCTAACCAGAAGTTGCACGCAAAATAAAGCCGTATTGAACCTGAGTAACTCTTAAAGGACTTCTGCATCCCGACAATCAATCACTCGCCGGGTGTAACCGGGACTTCTGGGAGAAAACGCAGTAAACCCTCGATGTATTGACGTCAATGGAGGTCCGGGTTAACGGCGAAAGTCTCATTTATCCAGTTGTATGCTTAGTACTTCCAACAAAATCGTACGATTTTAAAATTCTTCCTCCACTACCACACAAGACAGTAATGGCCTGCATTTACCTCAATTCATCGAGGATTCATTTACTCTCTGTTCACTGTAGAGACATGCGACAAAAACACGTTTACACGCCGTTTTCATACAAATTATCCTTTATATTGTGGGCGAAGTATTCCTTATTGGTGGGGCGGAAGCAGAACAATGAATTTTCACAATGAACAAAGTCGATACCTCCACATGTGGGAAAACAATTAACATAAACCACTTTTCCATTGTTCATAAAGAGGCGCCACAGCTTTATGCATGGGTGTTTATAAAAAATAAAAATAAACTTTTATGGCTATTTACCTTTTCCCCCTCATCTAGTTTTGGATTCATTTAGTCAGGCATCTGACTTTATCCATGATGATAAGGGATTAAATATGATAGTTTGATGGTGATTGTTGGGCTTTGTGATGTTTCTCAGACGTTCCTGTTCTTTTCCTGTTAAAGCTGAAATTTACACACACACACACACACACACACACTCTCAGGTCTCTTAATTCCCCTCTTTCCTCCATCTCTACCCTCTAGATGTTCCCCCGGCTGACCAGGAGAAGCTGTTCATCCAGAAGCTGCGTCAGTGCTGCGTCCTCTTCGACTTCCTGTCGGACCCTCTGAGCGACCTGAAATGGAAGGAGGTGAAGCGGGCGGCCATCAGCGAGATGGTGGAGTACATCACCCACAACAGGAACGTCATCACCGAGCCCATCTACCCGGAGGTGGTTCACATGGTGAGTGTCTGTAACGGACGCTGACGTTCAATAGTGAGGCTATTGTTGTAAAGGTGATCTAAATTCATTATCATGGGCTTTCACTATTGGCTGTCTGGAAAATAGCAGTAGAATTTATATCTTTATATTAATATACATCGTATTCCCTTAAGATCCAGTAATCTTTAATAAAAGAGGCAAATAATCACAAAGCCACAGGTTGCCTTCTTTCTCCTTCCTGTTATTCATTAAGAAAAGCTAATCGCATCATCACTGACGGAGGCCCCTCATATTGTTTAAATTGGTGAATTAGCATCCATAATCACCTGTGATGGACAACATCGGCTCTGATATCACACGCCTGTATTCGACCGGTCCGTAGATCATGTGACTTTCTCTCGTCTGTGTGTCTGTAGTGCTTCAGTCAGGTTTAATGATGTCAGTTGTCCTCCACTGAGGTTTGTCTGTGATACATGTGAATAAAGCTCGGCTGTATATCGGGACACGCATGTGACCGCTGCTGGATGAAGCGGCTGCTTTCATGTTGCGTTAACCTCAGCGTGACCATCTGCGACGTGTTAACCTAAATCTTTTCATGGTCTTTATTTCCGTGCCACTGGGAGTTACTGTGGTTTCTGCCCAGCCAGCAGTACGTTCTTGTTTCAGACCCATTTCAGGCTCCATTTTTGTATTTTTTTTTTTTGCCGTCGTATGAAACCCTTTTTGACACACAAACCCACTTTAATTTTTGTCCTTGAACTCATTGGCGAGGCATTATTTGACCCATTTATTTAGCCGTGGTCACTTTGTGGTGTTTGTCTAACGCCGGCCAAGGAAGCCGACCCATAAGCGGTCACCAACCCCGACTCCTCCGCCCGGTCTGAACCAGTTAAATCAGTCGAGCCGCTGCTGTATATTCATTAGACGCGTGTTCCTCCGAGGTCGCGGCCCGGTTGTGTTCCCGGTGCCAGGTTCAAAAAGCCATTGATTTGAATCAAAGCGCAGCCTCGATGCTGCGCGGTAAGCTGCCGACGATCAAGGTGCAAACGGACCCTCGTCCTCCTCGCCGAGGCTTCATTTCATCAGCGCTTTCCAAAAATCTGCATGAAAATATATTCCTTATTCCTGACGGCCCCCCCCCCCAACCCACCCCGGCCTCTTAAAGGCAAGCGGGCTCTTTTGAAGTCCAGCGACGGCTTTCATCATCAAAGTATGGAGATTGACACGACTAACTCCTTCTTTGTGTGTGTGTGTGTGTGTGTGTGTGTGTGTGTTAAGGCCGTACACAGTGTTTTCCTTGTTCTTTCCAGCCATGTTTGATGCCTCGCCGTTGGAGCTGTAGAACAATATTTTGGCAGGCCGTGGGACGCCATGACTTCGGTTGTTCCATTAGCGGCGGTCTCTGGGGGGCGGAAAGGGTTTCTGCTGAGAGCATCAACACGGCGGCGACCTCGGGTCGACTGCGCTCCGGAGGGCCGTCTAAGTGGGCTGCCTCCAGAAGGGAAACGGATTGATGCTTCCCAGTTTGGGGAATAATAACGCAGGCGAAACGGGCTGATGTCATCAGTTAATGTGATGGTACCAGTGTTGCATCTTTTAAACACGTACGTTCTGGTCCGGGCATTAAAATAGACAACATATCTGTTTCAGCTCTTTGTTGTCCTCTTTAGGAGCCGTCAACAAACCCCAACGACCTTTTTGTGGGATGAGTGACAATTTAATTCAATTTGCACAATTATCCACTTGGACTCGAGGATTAACTGATTTATAGTTTGGTAGTCGAAGGTCATGCTGACCTCACAAAACACGTTTTTTTTTGCCCATAACTCAAGAATTAAAATGCTAATTATGACGAGTTCACACTGATGACTAATAGGATAAAATGAAGAAGTGATTTATGTCCTTTTGAAATAACTTGGATGTTAAAATCTAGTTTATGGAGCCAAATATCAACTGGAACTAAACAATATTTCTTGTATTTATCTTGACTTTCTTTCATAAGCTTTGGTTTCTTCTTCTTCTTCTTCTTCTTCTTCTTCTTCTTCTTCTTCTTCTTCTTCTTCGTCTCCTAGTTGCAACATGAAGTGTAATAAATGTTTTCCTTGTCTTTTCTCTCCGTAGTTTACTGTGAATATGTTCAGGACGTTGCCGCCATCCTCCAACCCCACGGGCGCCGAGTTCGACCCGGAGGAAGACGAGCCCACGCTGGAGGCCGCATGGCCACATCTACAGGTAGACACACACACACACACACACACACACACACACACACACTCTCTCGTCTGAATAAATCCACACACCTCGTCTCTTCTTCCCGCAGCTCGTCTATGAATTCTTCCTGCGGTTCTTGGAGTCACCTGACTTCCAACCAAACACAGCCAAAAAGTATATCGACCAGAAGTTTGTAATGCAGGTGAGCACAACATGCGACACTTTATGTATTCTCATGATACCTGATACTCTTTTAAAGTACTTGTACTCAGTTGAAAGTGTGTTTTTCTCTGTGCACAGCTCTTGGACCTGTTTGACAGTGAAGACCCCCGAGAAAGAGATTTTTTAAAGACCACTCTTCATCGCATCTACGGCAAGTTCCTGGGCCTGCGAGCGTACATTAGGAAACACATTAATAACATATTTTATAGGTGAGTGAGTCTTTGAGCTTTTGGCACATCAGTGACACTTTGTGTGCGTTGTGTTATTTATCGCCACGCTGCTGTTTTCCTCCAGGTTCATTTATGAGACCGAACATCATAATGGAATAGCAGAATTACTGGAAATATTAGGCAGGTAAGAAACCTGTGGGAGGTGCATGTTTTCTTATCTCTTTAGTGTCCAGACGCCATTAGAGCCTGGCGTTCAGCCCCGGCTCTTTTCCTGACGCTCTCTTTCTCTTCACAGCATAATCAATGGCTTTGCATTACCGTTGAAAGAAGAGCATAAGATATTCCTGCTGAAAGTCCTGCTGCCTTTGCACAAAGTCAAGTCTCTTAGTGTTTATCACCCACAGGTAACACTTAACACTTGTTAATGCTTATCTCTGCTGTACGCAACCGCTTTTTATAATAATGATGTTTTCTTTCCCCTTCAGCTGGCTTACTGTGTGGTCCAGTTCTTAGAGAAGGATAGCACCCTCACAGAACCGGTGAGATTCAGTAATTCAAAGTCTAGTTTTTTGTTTTATTTCCTTACTTAATATGCTGAGTCGCGATGTGATTTGTCAGGTACTCGTGTGGCTGGTTGTATTAATCTACATCTTAGTAAAGAGCATCTGAACTCTCTTGATAAACAACGAGGGCATGAAGAGAGGGAGCGCTGGAGGCCGTGTCCTTGGTGTAAGCCTGCGGGGATTTCAGAGCAAGAGAAGGGAAAACAAACTTAATCGGATTTTAGTGGATTCAAAAGCCCTCAGTCCGGCACAACAAATACAACGATGTACAAACACAAGTTATATACATCGCTATCTGTGCTTTTATTCATTGCTTTCAACGCCGGCTCCTGGAGCAAGATGGACAGATCCTTCTTCTTCTTCTTCTTCTTCTTCTTCTTTAATGTTGTTGTCCTTTTCCGCAGACGGTCATGGCTTTGTTGAAGTACTGGCCCAAGACCCACAGTCCAAAAGAGGTGATGTTCCTCAACGAGCTGGAGGAGATCCTGGACGTCATCGAGCCTTCAGAGTTCGTCAAAGTCATGGAGCCCCTCTTCAGGCAGTTGGCCAAGTGTGTGTCCAGCCCGCACTTCCAGGTCCGACTCTCATCCCAGTCCTCCCATTAAGTGGTTTTAGTCCAGCTTACTTTTGCTATCCGTCCCCTCGATGTAACCCTGGTGTGAACGCGTGTGTTCTCAGGTGGCAGAACGAGCTCTGTACTACTGGAACAACGAGTACATCATGAGCCTGATCAGCGACAACGCCGCCAAGATCCTGCCCATCATGTTCCCATCCCTGTACCGCAACTCCAAGACCCACTGGAACAAGTGAGTCACTAAGCAGGCTTTTCCCATCCAGTCCACCTCTGAGCGCCGCTGCCGGATTATGGTCTGTGGTGATCCTAAAGGCCTTTTACGCACTGGGGGCGGGGCCAATACACCACGCAAAAATACTCGAAACTATTCAAACTAGCAGCTACGCAAATTTAGAAAATGCTTCAATAGTTGAAGCATTTTTGTCAAAAGGATTTGAATGGATTCACACAAGCAGAGGACCAGCCGGTGAATGGTTGTCAGAAATGGTATTAAATTTCCTTTTTAGCAAATGTCTGCGAGTGAATTTGATTGAAAGATAAGAAAGGATCTGCCTTCGAGGTTGAAAGGAGCGTCAACGTGGTCATGGAAAACCTGGAAAAGTCATGGAATTTTAAAATGGTTATTTCCAGGCCTGGAAAAGTCCTTGAACAAAATAAAAATCCCCAAAGTTTAGTAAAAGTCCTGTAAATGTGTTATATTCATGTGTTCATGTGGGTCATTTACGCTGAGTTTGAAATAATGAATATGCTTTTAAAAGAAAGACTCAAAATATAAGCAGGCATACGCTGAGTATATCTATAAATGTTTATTCTTTTAATCAAACTATTGTCTCTCATTCATTTGTGTCCTTTAAGGAATACTGTATGCTTTGGAATCCTCATTGTTAGTTTAAATACTACATTTTATCACTTTTTCATGTTCACACCCAGATTTCACTAAATGTTTGCTCATGGGAATTTGGTTTAACGTCATAGAAAAATCCTGGAAATCCATTAGTCAAAATAATACATTTTATTTGCATAGCCCTTTAAAAGGTACTCAGGCTCTCTCTGTTTCTCAGGACGATCCACGGGTTGATCTACAACGCTCTGAAACTCTTCATGGAGATGAACCAGAAGCTGTTTGACGACTGCACCCAGCAGTTCAGGGCGGAGAAAAGCAAGTAAGTCCTGAGTCTAGCTACAAAAATATAAATAAATCACACAAGCATCGTTAGAAATAAGAAAGAACGACGGAGCAGGTGAGTAAACCTGTCGTTTCTGGACATAACAGATTTGTGACCTAATTAATTTAATCTAATTATTCTGTTTTCGTCTCAGAGAGAAAGCCAAATGGAAAGAGAGAGAAGAAGCGTGGCTGAAGATCGAGAATCTTGCAAAATCAAACCCACAGGTGTGTAAAGAACCTCTTTGACCTACTTATATTTAGTACTTAGAGCAGTAACAAATGTCTTATGTATTTATTGAGATTTTATGAGATTATTTTATGAACAAACTCCTCAATTTGAATTGAGTTGACCTTTCCTTAGTGAACACGACGCGTCGGTGCCTGGTACTGTTTTATGAACGGCTAAACGCTAACTAATATGAATACTGAAGCGAGATAAAAACCTGGAATACAGAGCAGGGCAGACTGGGCGAAGGGGGAAAACTGACGAGTTTCCGTTCGTCCTCCTCTCCCCGTACAGTTTCTGGTTTACGTCGACTCGATAGACTCAGGCGGTCCGATGGACATGGAGACCGACGGGCCGCTGCTAGACGACGTCGACATGCTAAAGCGAGCGGTGGCGGAGGAAGCCACACAGGTCAGCACCGTAGAGTAGGGAGGGGTAGCGGCCGGAGGCCCGGCGGGGCTCTTGGACTGTTTCTATGCGTCGCTGAAACTTAAAAGTACTTTAATGAACTGTGTAAACCTGTGGAAGCACATTTCCGGCAGCAAAAAAAAAAAGAAAAAAATCGCGTGAACAAATAATAATAATAATATGCCTTTTTTCTTCTTTAAAAAAAAAAAGAAATAGAGATTAGAAGTCCCTTCATCCACTCACCGGTTTTACCATGAAAACGACACGCAATTCTAAATAAGGTAACTATTACCGGTAATAGTTACCTTATTGTCGTTTTTTTTTCTGGTGGAAAAATTACTAAATAAATAAATCACTTTTTTTTTCTTTCAGAAAAAGTAATAATAAAAAAAAAGGCTTTTTTTTTTTAAAGTGATTTTTTTCTTTTTTCTTTGCTGGCGGAAAAAGTACTAAATAAATCACTTTTTGTAATTAAAAAAAGGCTTATTTTTTTAAATAATTTGAGGCCATTTCCGTCATGTTTTTTTTTTTTAAGTCGGCTATTTAAACTTTCCATATTGCATCATGCATCTTGTGGCTGCTTCCTGTCGTGGCATGCAGCGATCCCATTGTGTTGCAAAGACGTTCCTGTTGTTGTTGTTGTTGTCCAACGGGGGTGACCGCAGGTCTGTTTCAGACGTAGTCCAGACTTGCCTGACCCCCCCATGACCCCTGTTCCGCTGTCTCCTCGTGTCCAGATCCAAAAAGATCAGCGCCGGGAGCGCCCGCTGATGAGGAGGAAATCGGAGCTCCCCAGGGACATCTGCACTGTCACGGCCTTGGAGTTGCACCGGAGGGCCGACGAAATGTTGACCACGCACGACGGCCACTAGGAAGACCGCCCCGGATCCACCATAAACCAGCAGCTTCCGCAGAGGACCCACAGGCCCCCCCAGAGGCCCCGCACAACAACAGAACTCTGGTGTCTCAGTCCAGCACAACCCAGAACTGAACGGCCACAGATCCACCTGACGACGCAGAAAATGTCTAAAGCCGCACGTCTAAGCCTTGTTCGGCTTTTTCGGGACAAACGGTGCTCCTACCAACCCCAGACACACACACATATACACACACACACACACACACACACACACACCTCCCTCTTTTATCCACCTGGAACTTCACCCCGAGAGACTGTAGTGTCGTTTTTTCTCTTCTTCCTCCCTCGTTTTTATTTTTCCTCTTCCCCTGTCCTCTCCACTCGTTGTGTTTTCGGGGTGCAGTGCTGCCCCCTTCTGGTCATTTCTCTCAGGTGTTCTTTTCTGTGTGTGAGCTGTCTTCTCTTCTTGCCTCTTCTTTATAGATGTCAGGTGCTTGTACAAATACTATGAGCCTTGTTCGTTTGAGGAAAAAAAAAAAAAAAAACAGAAAAAAAAACCCTGCATCAGTCGAGTTGTTTCTATATATATTTAATATTAACTATTATTACCATAACATTTAAACTAGACGGCTGTTTATATTTTATTTTTTCCTACATAGTATATTAGGAGCTCTTATCAGAGTGAAAACACACTTCTTATCTGTACTACTGCTCTGTTTGGAGCTGGCTATTTTTTATTTTTTTTTCCATTAGCTGTGAAGATTCATTGACCGTTCTGTTAATCAGGACCGGGTCACGTGGGGCGACCGGTGGAGCGGCTCGGGATCAATAGCAAACAGTGCTGGGCTGCCGGAGGTCTTACATCAGATCTTTGAAGCCTAGTTTGGTGCCAACATCTCATTCATTTTAGTTAATGTGTTAAACAACAACAACAACAATCCTTTTGTGTAGGCAATAAGTGAACACAGGTTTGCAGTGTGTGTCGGCGGCTCAAGCGATGGTCAGATGGCGTTGATCCGATGGGTCCAGCCCCCGAGCCCGGGTACGTGAGGGTTATTTCTGGGGTTTGCCCGGCAGCAGCTAGCTCGTTAGCATTCAGTACAAGATCTCTTTTTCTACTCTTCTCAAGCAAGACCCTTTTTGTTTATAAAACACTTGTTGGAGCTGCGTTTCTGGTTTGCGGAGGTCAAACACGAGCCTTTCTTTTCACAGTGCCTTTTATAGGGTTAGGGGAAAATTTTGCTTCGCAACCGAGAATCGAGTAAGTAGCATGAACCGAGAAACGCCGGATGAGTTTTAAACAAAAAAAGAAAAAGAAAAATCGCACCATTAGTTTTCCAAAAAAAAAAAAAAGAACGGCCGTTTGATTCCGCGCTCGGCACTCCTCCCGACACATGCCTTGTTGAAGCTGAGGAAAAAGAGAGAGAGAGAGAGAGGGGACAAGCGGAGGAGTGGTCGACCGCCCAGCGATGAAGCACTTCCTGATAAAACTTGAAAAGAAAATAGAAACGCAACAGAAAAACAACAACAACAACAAACAAACAAATTTAAATCCGTGATGCTGTCTGTCTTGGTGAGCGGGGTCTCCTCCCCCGAGTGGGTCGCTCAGAGAGGACGTGACCTCCGACCTTTCCATCCTGCCCCCCCCCCCCCCCCACCCCACTGTCCCAGTCATTGATTCATACCATTGTTTGACCCCCCTCTGCCCAGACCTGCACACTGGCAGGTCCCCCCCCCCCCCCCCTCAGTAAATACCTACCACCCTGTCTGGTTTGATCTGCTTCTGGATGCTTCTTCT
Source organism: Cottus gobio (assembly GCA_023566465.1). Classification (NCBI taxonomy): domain Eukaryota; kingdom Metazoa; phylum Chordata; class Actinopteri; order Perciformes; family Cottidae; genus Cottus; species Cottus gobio. The sequence continues at coordinate 4,720,510 of CM042226.1, forward strand.
TTGGGGTTTTATTCTTCCTTCGGCCTGCAGAACCTCGTCAGTGTTTTTTGTTTTTTTTCCGGACTGAATGTGCAGATTGTAAATATTACGGCAGCCAGGCTGTTTCCGTTCACGTCTGTCTTGGAGAACAACGGTTTCCCCCCCGAAACCTCAGCCGGCGGTGGACCGACGTGGTTCCTCCCCTCGGCCGGCGGCCGCCGTCCTTCTCGAGCTTTAATATCGGCTTCTTTGAGGCTCGCTTCATTTCACATGAGCTGTTTTTATTTTTCTTTAAAAAAAAAAAAAAAGAATGAAGTGTCCTTTAGTATAATGTCTCATACTAAACGGCTTCATTTAATACTGTACATATAATGTACTTTCATTTTATGTCATAACTATTAAATGGTAGGTTTCATATTTTGTACCAGAATACAGAGTTCATTAGCTTCAACACGGGATTCACATCTAGGAACAGTTTAGAATTTGGATAGTTTTTTATCTATTTGTAATCAGACATCTTTTTTGTTTTTCCACCTTCAGACGTGTGTTGAGACTCTACATACATGAGCTTTGTGTGTGTGCTTTTATCCAAATCTCCAGTGGTGTACATCTATCTATATACAGCAAATAAAGAGAACATGTGAGTTTTATATTTTCATCCTAAAAAAAAATAGAAATCTGTGAGTCATCATTGGTTAAATTATTTCCCCTTCCTCCCTTGCAGCTCCAGCCCACCTTCATCATCCTCAGTTGTTCCATTCAACCTTTGTTTTTGTTTTTAACCATGAAGTAAGCGCGGGAACTAAACGAGGGAATGTTGCATAACTTATTGGAAAATATATGAAAGAACGCTTAATTCACTTTTTAGATTATTTAAATTATATGATGTTTTAATAAAATGAGAACGAGAAACTTCTTAATCCTAAAAATACATTAAATGTAATTTAAAAGTTATCCTCTGCTGCCACCTGCTGGTCAGTCGGTGAACTGTCGCCTCCCTTCACAGCCTGAGTCATCTCCGGGTTTATCCTCATAAATACATCTGATCACTGCAGTGTTCTCGTGCTCTATAATTATTTTAGTGAATACTCAAATGTGTTCATGCACAGACTACTGTACTTCTACCTTTAAATGAAGGTTTCATGAAGCTTACTTTGTAAATACATCTGACAATCACAACCTCAAACCTTGAATTATTTTTCCTTTTAAAGCTAATTTGCTACTATTTTAATATCAAATATTTGAGAGAGAGAACTTCATTGATCTTCAGTTCATGCATTACTAAATAAACCAGCATTGGTATTCTGGTTTAATTTATATGGAAGCCCTGAACTCGCGTGAGTCAAACATCATCTTTAATATTGTGTTCTCCATATTGCGTGAGTTGAACATTTATGTTAGTAATTAACGTCTGAGTGGATCATTTAGATATTTTGTTTTCCTGTATCAGTCTTCAACTCAAATGCATCTGTCATTGTCAGGATTTTAAAAAAACAAATAATATTCCAACAACCAAAGACTGAAGACATTTCCTGCACAATTCTGTGGTTGTATGTATGTTTCTACTTGTTTTGACTATAATCCAGTTAATCTTATTCCCACATACATATGTGGTAAATACCCTCATTAACGCCTTATTTTGAAAACCGGCCATAGTCACACATAACTAACCACTAACTCCACCAAGTCAGCTCACTCCGGCCAATTTACTAAAACATTTAGTTTTCCCAAGATAAAGCTGTAAAACAGAAGTCATATTTGTATCCAGCATAACTTGAAGGACTGCTTGCTCTCCATCAGATGTTCTTCCAGCCGCTCAGCGAGCCTGAAGCTGCGAGGTCCTCTATTCACAACGCTGAGCTTTGGCCCCGCCCACTTCTTGTGTCCACCCCCCTGCTGGGATCTGTGCTGCTCCCACAACCTGCTGGGATTCATAAAAAACACCTTTCAGCGATGACGTCTGGAGCTCTGATTCGTGATTCTCTCTGAACTTGTGTAATTGCTGCATATTTTATCTGATGGATTCCCCCTCGCTTAACTTGTGGCATAATAGCCTCCGTCTCTAACGAGGATGCGGATTATCTCACGAAAATAATCAATCTGCCTCATTATGAACAGATTGGAGCCCAATTATCTAAGGAAATACTGGATGATACCTCATTGAAAATCAAAATACATAAGTCTCTCTCTCTCTCTCTCTCTCTCTCTCTCTCTCTCTCTCTCTCTCTCTCTCTCTCTCTCTCTGGTTCCTTTTCTCCTGCAGTAATCAGGCTGTTATGGCCTTCATTGACCCCACCCCTCCCCCTCCCCCCAATAAAAAAAACAATAAAAAAAAACATCTCGTCACGACAGGGGATGTCAGAACCTATCGCCATGGAAACAGAGCTCAAAAGTTTGGAGCGTCGACCCCCATTGTGACCGCATCCAATCAGATTCCAGGAAAAGCTTTCAGCGCCGCTTTACTTTACTCTGAAGTGCAGTGTGGGTACATCTGTGGACCCGTGTGTGTGTGTCTGTGTGTGTGTGTGTGTGTGTGTGTGTGTGTGTGTGTGTGGGGGGTTAGAACTGACTCTTCCTCTTCATCCCTCCTCTTCATCCTCCCTCTCAGGCTGAAGCTCCGTGGCACCTGAAGTCCTCCTGAGCGGAGCGAGTCACGCCGTGCACTTCAGCCAAGTCTCCGCTTCTTTGATGCTCGACTCCCGGGCTTCAAAAGTCCTCGGCTTCAAAGCCCCCGGGGGGGACGTGGGTTCAAGCCCGACCTCCGGCCTCGAACACAACAAGCCGGAGAGAGACCAAGTCTCCTCTCTGGTCTTGACTGATTGATGGATCATGGTCACAGGCAGTACAAATGCATTTGTTAAAAACTCCTGATCTGTGCTTTGAAATCCAGGGATGCAAAAATGAATAAACACATGTTCCTATTGGTTATTAAAGATGCAGGCGGCACGAGGCTGCAGACTCAAAGCCTCAAGGAGTCAAAGCAGTGAACGTGGTCCTCTCTCATCCTCTTCACGACAACAAGGCCACAGCTGCTGCATGTTGGAGAGACTCCAGGAGGGAAACATTTCCAGAACAAAAACCATGCAGTTTCCTCCCATTTCTCTCAACGCGAGGACGGACGATGAACCGAGGACACCTCTGGTTGAAGGTCGAGGCCGTCAACATCCTGCAAGTCCAAAGGAAACACGCGTTCAAGGGAGAGTGTGTCAAAGTGTGTTTGTGTTCACGGTGATGATGCGCGAGAATATAGTCATTGAATATCATTATAAAAACTAGACATTCAAACCTGCTGTGCGCTCGGCATTTGTCACTATTTTCTTAAATAACTAGAAATTAAAGAAATACAGGCAGATCAATATATGTTATTGTAGGTTGCAGCAACATTATAATCAGGGCTTAATGGGTTAATAACCCAAATGCTCAGTAGTAATGTGGATACTCCTACCATGGGTAAACGTGTAGCATTAGCACTTTTACTAGTTGAAGACATAATTCTTTTAATGTGCACCTGTACATCTGCCAAAACTATACACATGTCCCCTTTTTATAGATATATAAAATATATATATAATCTATAAGGTCCGGGCCCATGGTGCCTCCTGCAAACCACCGGTGAGCCCCTTTGAGAGCAGTCCAGTCCCTAAACGCCACTTCCTGTCTTCCTGATCAGAAATAATAAAAGCCGTGCGGCGCCGCCAACGTTGTCCTGTTTCCCGAAGACGTGCGCACGTCTACGTGCACGTCTACGTGCGCCACGTGCATGTGTGCACCTGGGAGATAAAACTGTGGTAACCTCTTCTTCAGCAGTAACCCTCCCTGCCTGTCAGTCCGAGTGTCTCCAACACACACACACACACACACAACCTTTAATATCTTCCAGTATCTGGGGTGTCTGCAGCCGTGCAGACACATAAGCCCCAGCTGGCTCAGGGGACACGGGTAGCTGTCTGATTACATGCAGGCCAGACCGGCAGACCGTGGCGGCCTCACCTGACCGTCTGGAGCGATCGCCGTTCACGGGCGCACGCGGTTTAGAGCACGGCGGTTAGAAACCACAGTCAGCGGACTGCACTCTTTTGCTCTTTTTTTCCACCTGGCTGAGCGATGGCTGGATGTGCAGAGAGTGATGGAGGCAACCTTTCCAAAGAGGGACGTTCAGATGAGAGGCTTTATCTTCACAACGCGGGTGATTGCTTCCTCCTCGGCGTGGATGCACGGATGCGTTTCTGTGTGTTTTGCACTTAACTGTGCAGGTAACCAGGGCTTCGTAGGCATATTTTGTGCATCATGTGTTGGGGATTCCTCCTCATCTAACCTCCCTCTTCAACTTGCACACGAGTACTGTGCAGACAGGTCCAATTTCGAGCTCATTTATAGGGCCTGTTATCCGCATGGGCTCCCATATGTCATGGCTGGATGTAAACATATGTTTTCTTACAGATACAAGTGACGGTAAATGGATCATAAATGGGGAAAAACCATGAAATCTGCAGTAGAACAGACTCACTTTAAAGGATTCTGTCCAGTCACGCCACAGAACAGACAGCAAATAGGAGCCTCTTCTGCTGGATTTGATTGAAATGTTAACCTGATCTCTGGAAGCCAAGTGGCTTCGAGCTGATTTAGTGCATCTGATTATAGGGCGTCTCACGCAAACACACAAAAAAAGGTGCTTTTATTGATTTAGTCGTAGGGGGTGGAGGCAGGATGTTCCCCCTCGTGGCCTCAGGGGTTAGGGGTCTTGTGAAAGGAGCTCCTTGAACACTCCAGGAGTGAGAAGTCACGTGGATTTCTGTCTGTGATGTGCATCTGAGGATGAATTAAGGATGAGTTAATCCCATGGATGCACTTTGTAACACGTGATGATGCCCTTCACTGGGTGGGCAGCGCCTCCAATGGGCCACTAGCATGGGGTCAATCTGCAGGCCGGTGTATCCGAGTTCCTTCGCAGAGGAATCCGCGTTTGCACCGCTCGATTGCAGCAACGTGACGAGGCGGATCAAAGGAAGCTCAGATCCGGCGAGGCGACGTGGCTCGAATCTAGAAAATAAGTCAAAGGCCGGAGCGCCGGTTTAGGAGGAAACAGAGGATCCGGATTTGTTTTCTTTCTTCACATGCAACAACACGGCGGTGCAGCCATTGATCAGGATGAAGGCCTCCGACTCACCACGCACTGGCTCAACCAAATCAATTCCTTATCGCGAACAATCTCAGCCGACCCGGTCACCTGCACAGCTGGAAGACGACACAGATTTAAACGAGCAGCTGTTTTTCAAAGGGCAGGTTGTGTGTCTGTGTGTGTGTGTGTGCTCACAAATAGCTGCGAATAACCTTTAACCCGCTCATTAATCTGTCTCTTTCTGAGACGTGGACCAACAACCGACAGCTCTTTCAATATGCACAGCTGAGACGAGGCTGCATCATTTGTGCAGAGTGTTGTGAAAGTGAAGCTCGAGGGAGTTGAAACAATCGTCAAAAGTCCTGATGAAACATTTTAAAGATCAAGCCGACTTATGCAAATTGGAAATTAATGATGAATGGATACAAAATTCCTAAAAGAAACACAACACAACACACACACAACACACATTTGGAGGAATGCTAAGTGATTACAAGCACTGACAATAATTTAGGGATGGAAACTATATGAATCATTGAGTTGTGTTTCTTTCTTTTGGAAAAAAAAAAAAAAAAAGTGTCCGTCTAGCAGTCACTCTGCGTGGCGTCTGTATCCCGGTTGCCGGGGCAACGCGGTTGCTATGTGATCAATTTATCTGGAGATCTGGCAGATGCAGATGTCACCGGGTGCCGCTCTCCAGAAACTAAAGCCTCGGCCACATTTCAGACGGTCGAAAGGGAAATATTTTAATGAGGACGGGCCGAGTCCTGAATCCTTCACGCTGGATTCTTCTGCCCTCTTTTCTTCTTCTGGTGTTTTGATCATCCTCAAAAAACACTGAGCCAAATGCACATTGTGAGGTTTTCATTGTCTCGGTGAATACCTGCAGACGTCAGTCAGGAGGCCTGTTAGTGCAGCTCGACACGCACTGCCTCCAACCTCACTCCTCTCCCCCATCCTCCCCTCCAACCTCAATCCTCTCCCCCATCCTCCCCTCCAACCTCACTCCTCTCCCCCATCCTCCCCTCCAACCTCACTCCTCTCCCCCATCCTCCCCTCCAACCTCACTCCTCTCCCCCATCCTCCCCTCCAACCTCACTCCTCTCCCCCATCCTCCCCTCCAACCTCACTCCTCTCCCCCATCCTCCTCCATCCTCCCCTCCAACCTCACTCCTCTCCCCCATCCTCCTCCATCCTCCCCCCTCCTCCTCCATCCTCCCCCATCCTCCACCTCCTCCCCATCCTCCTCCATCCTCCCCCATCGTCCTCCATCCTCCCCCATCGTCCTCCATCCTCCTCCATCCTTCCCACCAACCTCACTCCTCACCCCCATCATCCCCAGCCTCCTCCATCCTCCCCATCCTCTTCCATCCTCCCCTCCAACCTCAGTCCTCTCCCCTCCAACCTCACTCCTCTCCCCCATCCTCCCCTCCAACCTCACTCCTCTCCCCCATCCTCCTCCATCCTCTCCATCCTCCCCCCTCCTCCTCCATCCTCCCCCATCCTCCACCTCCTCCCCATCCTCCTCCATCCTCCCCCCTCGTCCTCCATCCTCCTCCATCCTTCCCACCAACCTCACTCCTCACCCCCATCATCCCCAGCCTCCTCCATCCTCCCCATCCTCTTCCATCCTCCCCTCCAACCTCAGTCCTCTCCCATCCTCCCCTCCAACCTCACTCCTCTCCCCCATCCTCCTCCATCCTCCCCACCCTCCTCCTCCTCCTCCATCCTCCTCCATTCTCCCCATCCTCCTCCATCCTCCCCCTCCTCCTCCATACCCCACATCTCCTCCCTCCTCTCCATCCTCCTCTATCCTCCCCCATCCTCCATCCTCCTCCTCCATCACCCCCCCATCTCCTCCCTCCCCCCACCCCTCCCCCTCCTCAGATCCTCAGCGCTGCTACAGTGTAGCCCCTGCGTGACGCATGTCTGCACCTCTGACGTGGATCTGCACAGGATGGGAATACCACCGACTTGCTTTCCTGTTGTCGATGCCCCTGAGTGGCATGTGGGAATCTGTCCATTGCTGCTCTGTATTCACCACAACGTGGATCCAGCCTGTTCGCATCAATGCAAGTCCCTGTATGATCACTATTTATTAGATTGGAAATCAATTAAATTAGACATGGGTTTGGTTATAATCCTGGTTAGCATTAATTAGCCTCTATGGGCAGGGAATGTAAGTCAATGGTCCAAATCCCATGTTTTGTTGTCATTTTGAAGCCTCAAGTTCTGCTTTCCTGGCCGTCGGCATCTTTTTTTCTTTTTTTTTTGCAACCGGAAGTGACACGATAGGGTGGAGCTGAATTACAATAAACGTTCCCGAACTTAAATCTATGAAAGTGTTAAAGTTGTAAGATGTGACATGGACAATGTTGTGGTCGCGACCTGTCAATCAAAAGGTAGCCCCGCCTTAAAGCATACCCTGCTTTATCATCTATTTTTCTCTTATGGGGCAACAATTTACTAAATTAACATAATTTTGTATTAAAGAAGACTGAAACTAGCGATTGATTTATTGAGGGAATACATCCAGTGAGAAGTAGATACAACTTCTATACAACCGGACTTCTTTTTACAACAAGAGGAGTCGCCCCCTGCTGGTCAGTAGAGAGAATGCAGCTTTAAGACCTGGAGGTTGCTGCCTGGTGGAGCGATGAGGAAGATGTCACGTTCCTCAAATGAATAAAATAACAATAAATGCTGTTTTTCCATTATGGTCTCCTCTATTATTCCGTGTTTGAGGTTTGACTTGCACTCTTTTGAATAATAGGAAGGAAGGAATAAATGGAAGGAATGATCCAGGAATACTAAAACCGCATAAATGTATTATTATAATATGAATTTATATTGAACGGCAAACTGTCATCTCTGGTCAACTCCCCACTGGCAATGACTCCTCACTGCTCCTATGGCTTTTAATATTTGATATTATTGCTTATGCTGTGTGCATAGTTTATGAAATGGGGTGTTATTGTCTAGTTCATTCTATTTATATTTAGTACGCAATGTTTTTTGTCTGTACATTTCAATTCACTGTATAAGACTTCACCTGGAGGAACTGATATTCATAAGGCTCAGACTTTATTCTATTAAAATGCCAATTGTTTTCCCCACCTGTATGCTATTTATTGTTAATTTAATATAATATGATCCTGAACAGCCAACTTCCTGTCTTCACTCTCAAATAAAAAGCTTCTGTCTGTAAAGTTGCTCTGAGGGTCGCTGAGGTCAAGACGTTGTAATGGATACTCTGAACCATCTGACTTCACGGGTTCGCAGCTCAGTGGGGAGTCATGGGATTGGCTATGAATCATTTCTATGTCCTGTGGAGCTGGACATTGTCAAAGCACATAATGGTCATTTTATATATATATATATATATATATATATATATATATAACTATATAACTGAGACAGAGTAACTGAGACCGAGACCGGAGTGCAGAGATAAGACCTTTGACGGGGTGAGATCAGACCACGCTGCCACACATGATTTGGAAAACGTACAAATAGACTCTCCTAATACATCTGAAAGATCCATATTCCCATGAAACAATAAATTCATAATTGCATTGCCTTAATAAACTACGTATAAGCGTACCGCGAGAAAAGTCTGGATGAAATAATCAAAAGGTATTGCAGAGCTGAGTCGTGCGTGTGTGTGTGTGTGGAGTTGTAATCACAGCTAAATATATATATATCCCACAATGCACCATTACAATTTAATTAAATTGAATGACATCCATCACAGTCGTGATGAAGAGGAAGGAACGAAAGAAAAGAAACAGGAAGACCCCGTCATGAGAACGGTGCTAAACCCTGATCGCTTCACACACACACACACACACACACACACACACACACACACACACACACACACACACACACACACACACACACACACACACACACACACACACCCGTCTTCTTCTTCTATGGTTTACCTGTTCCCTTCTCCCTGACTCTCGTCAGCAATAGGTCGATGGATCCCTCCTCCCGCCTCCTCGTCTGTTTACCTCCCTTCAGGTCCTCCCCCCCCCTGCTGCCTGCACTCCTGATCCTGACACGCTTTCTCATTACATTAGTCGTTTGATGGATTGTTAATATAAAATATTGATCAGCGCCGCTTTAAATAGACATGGAGTGTACTTAAAAACAATATAAATGCAGCCAGTGGGTAACCAGAAGATACTGAACTATTACGTCGTACAAGATTAATGACCGCGTGGCCGGTTCGTCTTATCTCCGGCCTTTTTTAAAAGCTTTTTTTGAGTTGTTGTTTTGAGAGTAATTTAAAAGTTAATGACTTAATTTAAGTGGGGAAAAGCTTCACTGAGATAAGAGTTTTTTTGTGCTCTGGCCAAGACATCAAAGCAATTGTTCGGTGGAAATCAAATCACACTTTATTAAGTGTAAGTTTCACCTTTAGACCTTTTGAGCTACCTCCAATACAAGTTGACAGCTGTCGACCCAACAGGAAGTTAAAGAAAAGTGATTTGTGAGAGCTGATTCATTTTAATTTAGTTAAAATGTGAATTTCAAGCTATTAAAAAAGGTAAGATGTCGCAATGCAATTGTTTTCCCTCAGAAAATGGAATCATCCAAACTAAAATACTCATTTTCAAGAAGAGAAGAGTTCAGTTTGCAAACTAGAAAATAAAAACACATTTAAAATGCGTATTTTGAGCATTTCAACCAAACGCTTGAGCAACACATGGTCTTAAGACCCCAGAGGACCGGTATCTGATAAAACTCCAAACTTCCACGTATACCTGCAGTATGTCATTAGTTTCTTAACCTTCAGTCCAATGTCTACTTATGCAAGTGTTCCTTCATTGATCGGCAGCCTGATGGACACGCTCCACACACGTGATATTCACTTTTAAATCAAGTGTTTCTAACATAAAGACTGATTTATTCCCCCCTCCAAAGATTTTTCTAAATGCAAGTGTTGTTTTCTGGATTCTAAACACAAAGTTCCTGCAACAAGCCGAGTGACAAAAAAAAATAAAAAAAAAACGAATCTGAAATGAGATAATGAGCTGTCGATCCAGGTGTTTATGACACAGGCGGCAGATATGAACCCCGCTCATCATCGGGCCCTTTGTGTGTTTTATACGCCTTTCTGGGGTCCAGAAGAAGATTCCCCCCCAGTTAATTATTTATTCATGACTTGTGCAAACACTTGCTGGATCTTGTGCTCCGGGAGATGGACCGAGAAGTGTGTGTTTGAAGGCTGACGTGCCGAGCATCGCAAACCTCATTAGCGGAGCGGCTCAGCGCTCATCTTTTGGAAGTGCGTGTCCGACCAGATGGCGCGCGGTAATTTCGAAGGATGCGGTCCTTTCTTTTGGAGACGCTGGCACGAAAACATCTTCTGAAGCAAGAAGAAAAAAAAAGTTCTAAAACAGACCACGAAATTTGAGAATTTACAGCGAAACGTGCATCCACAAACAAGGGGAGGAGGAAAACGCTGACTCAGCAGGTGTTTGTGTCTACCTGCGTCCTCACGGAGAACTTCCTCCGGGCCTTGTCAGCTGAAAACCTGCCTCCATGCATCCGACATTCTGCAGGATTTTGACATTCAGGCTCTCGTGAGTGGCTCCGCATCCACTCCTGAGATTACATCTTCGGGATTACAGAGTCAGAAGACTCGTTACAATATCATGCATGCACGATAACAACTGTATTGTAACATCGCGCTGCATTGTTAATCCCTGCTTTGCTGTTCGTCTGTGTGCCGGAGGAACTTTGACTTCCGGCTGTGTAAGTCACGCTCCTCCGTGCATGCAGTGAACTGTGGTCTTCATGCCATGCAAGCAGGCCACACTCTAAGCAATCAACCTCCTCCCCAGCATGTCTGCACACGGCCCTTATCTCTACTGTACTATATGCATTCAGGCCCCTTCGTGCCTCAGTTGAGTCTCATTATATCATCACACGCATGGGCTGTATGGTGTGCGTGTCCTTATGCATTCATGTAGCGTGCCGCATGGGGTGAGCTGAGAGCAGCCGGAGAACTGGCGTGCCCCCGCTCCTCCATCTTGAAGACGCCCTCCCTGTTTCTATGCTGGAAGGGAAGAAAAAAAAAAAAAAAAAGAAGAAGCACGTCCTTTATTAAACTTCCCTTCATAAATCGATGACAGCCCCTCGGTCACGAACGCGGCGATTAGAGGGTCAGTCAATCGGTGATGTGTGACCAGAGAGCGTATTTAAAAATGACGGCCCTGACCTGAGATCAGTCAGATAACCCCAGAAGTCAGCGGGCACTGTCAAACAAGAGCAACCTTTGATTCTCTCAGAAAAAACATCTGTCTTGACAGCAGAGATGTTTTATTTTAATCAGCCTGGATGCCGAGGATACTTGCGTCATGTATAAACTATTCATGGTGTACATCCTTTATAGAATATTCAATGCAACAGGGCCAGTTGGAGCACATACGATGAATTAGCAGCCGAAGGCATCTCACACACGTGCAAGAACACCGAGCACGAAGAAGAATTATAAAAACAGAGCCATCTTTTAATGATTCCTATAGAAGAGGTTGTTGTGGACATGATGAGATCATCTCCTCGGGGTGAGAGTTTTTAAGGGACCGAGTTTTTCAGCTGGCGAAGTTCCCTGTGAGGATGCAGGAGACACAAATAGACACAAACGCAGCTCCTCGTCGGGTTCCCGTTGTTTTGTGGGTGCAGGTTTTACATAAATGATCTTATTTTATGGAGTGGAACTTCTCAGGTTTAGTGCTGAAGTGTAAAGAAAGTCAGCTTGTTTTGCATCTTCAAACACGGAGGTATAGCTAGGTAGCTAACTTAGCTCCGCCCTGCAGCATCTAGTTGTCTTTAACTAATTTCATCCTCATTTGTGTTCTGTGTGTGTTGATTTACTTCATTTGTTTTCTTCTTCTTGAATTTCAGTGAGACAATATCTGATAAAAAAAATAAAAAGAGGGATTAAAAACAAAGTGATGTGAACGTCAGTTTCGTCTTTTCATTATGTTGCCAAGCAACCGGAGGAGAGTCAAGGAATTTGGTCCGGCACAAAACCCCCGGAGGACGGAGCCAGGCTAGCAGTTCCCCCTTGTTCCTAGTCATTGTGCTAAGCTAAGCTAAGCTAAGTAGCTTCACATTTACAGACATGAGAGGGCCCATCATGTGATAATCAGCTGATGCCTGAGATTCGTGATGAAGAGTCGCCTCACACTCAGGAGCGATGAAACGAGGCCGGAGACGATGATGCCGACGTGGTTTTGAAAACCCTGAACTCAAAGCGTTGCGACACCGTGAGGATCCGACAGCCCAGAGCTCCAAGCTGAACCAGGAGGTCGGTCTGCAAACAGTTTTGAAACAAACGATGCATTCTCCTGCACAACAACGGGTCTCGCCCCGAGGGTTTCGCTTAATAAATCCTGTCTCGCCGTCCGACTCTCGTCCGGATCTCCGGGCGAGCAGATCCAGAACCGGGAGCCGAGCACGAGAAGATAAGATTCCAGATCTGACGCTTTATTTTGTGTGTGTTTCTTTTCAATTTTTTTCATGCTGACGAAGCACAACAGGAAACCCAGATGAGAGACGGAGGCCACGAGCCAGATGTGTGCAGACGTGCGTCAGCTTCACACGTGTCTCGGCTTCTTTTACGCACACATCTGCGAGCGGGAAGTTGCGTTGTTTAGTAAATAAAGCAGTAGGGATGCCAGGCGCCATCCACCTCCAACGGCCATTAGCTGGCTGTACTTTTAAAGAGGGATGCATAATCTACATGTGTTTCACACATAATACTCCACCCACTACTTTGCATACATGCAAACAAGGTGAAGCATGCTTTTCCTTTATGTCTCATGTATAAAGTCATTAGGCATGAGGACTTGTTTGTCCCTTCTGTCCAAGTGTGAGTCTTTTTATAACCACTGGATCGGCCTCTCAACATCAACTAATAAGAAAGTGGTAATGCAATAAAAGGGCACTCTCCTGAATGAATTACATTAGATAGTCTTCATTATGTCATTAATTAGTTAAAGCCAGAGTGGTTCAACTGTTGTCCTGTGACAGGGAGGGACAGAAAGAACTCTGACGTCTGAAAACTTTGTGCAAAAAGCTTGCAGAAAAGAGCGTTTTCTCGCAGCTCTCACATGCGTATCAAATTGTGCAATTTTAAAACGCTTGGTGACGATGAAAGGTCGAGAAGAAAACAGGTCGTTCTCTGATGGACTGGATGTGACTCAGATGCTAATGTGTGAATGGGCCGCTCCCCTCAGACACCGATGACACACGGCTTGCTTTCCCCTGTCATTGTTCCTGTCCCGTGCACATTCATCCCAGTCTTAACACCACCCGCCGTTACGATATCAAGCGCTTTGCGTGAGTTTAAACACTTGACAAAGAACAAAGGTGGTGATCTAACCGCTGTCAGTCTTTCCTATTCATCAACGATAGAAAAGGACGCAGTGTTTTTTCTCGGCGATGATGCAATGTGTGCACAAGGCATTGCTGTGGGGTGGGGGCGTGGTTAAGCGCGGCTGCAGGGAGGGAAAGAGAAGGGCGGCTCAGGGAACAGGTGCAGGGAATCAGGGGAAATGAGCCACACCGGGGACTAATGTGTGTGTGTGTGTGTGTGTGTGTGTGTGTGTGTGTGTGTGTGTGTGTGGGCGGGGATAAAAGAGCCCGCCATAGGGAGAAGCGGGACTGGCGAGGAGAGGAGGCGAGAGAGCACGAGCCGAGCCAGTCGGAGCAGACGAAAAAGCACAAATAAAGATTCACTTGCATCCAACGCTGCCTCTGTGGTCTGTGATCCGCACCCGGTAGAGAGAACCTTGCTACAGTGGCGCCTGACTGGGCACCGGGATGGATCAGCGTGACCAACAGCCGGAGGCTCCGGCCCAGCCGCTGGTAGCGCTGGGCCAGATGATGGCGAGCATCGCCGCTATCCAGCAGGAGCAGGCGGTGGTGAACCGCGCGTTCATGGCGTCGCTCCAGGGTCAAGCCGAGCGACAGTCCGACGCATTGGAGCGTCTCGCCGCTGGGCTGGGCTCGGCGCAGGGGCCGCGCTCGTCGGCCGTGGGACAGTCGGAGGTTGCCATGCAGAGGATGACGCCTGCCGATGACGCGCAGACGTTTTTGGATGTGTTTGAAGCGACGGCGGAGGTGTGCGACTGGCCGAAGGGCGAGCGGGCGGTGCGTCTCCTGCCGTTGCTGGCGGGGGAAGCGCAGACGGCGGCGATGGCCCTCCCGCCGGTGGCTAGGAGGGATTATGACGCCGTCCGGCGGGCCGTGGTGGCTCGGCTGGGCCTGACCCCGGAGGATCACCGGAGGAGATTCCGCGAGGCCAGGCTGGGGCCGGAGGACCGGCCGTTTTCGTTTGCCCAACAGCTGCGGGATACGGCGGGGCGGTGGCTGCGGCCCGGGGGGGCAGGAAGCGCAGAGGCCATCCTGGAGACGGTGGTGATGGAGCAGTTTACGGAGGGTCTGCCGGCCCGGACCGCAGCATGGGTCCGCTGTCATCGTCCCCAGGCTCTGGAGGAGGCCGTCACGCTGGCGGAGGACCACCTGACCGTGTACCCGGCGGCGAAAGGGGGCAGCGGCCCGTCGGCGTCACCGGCGGGGTCTGCGCCGGGCCCGTGGAGGAGGATGGGGACGCCGGGGCCACCGCAGGCCGCCCTGAGCCCGCCGGCCCCCGCGGCTGTACCAGAACCCCACAGTGGCCGCGCCCCCGCCACCCTTCCCAACCCACCGGGGCCTCCTCAAGCGCCAGGGCAGGGATGCTGGAGGTGCGGGCAGCCAGGGCACTTCCGGAGGGAATGCCCCCTTATGGAGGTGGGGCAGGTGGTCCGGGTTGCCGGCCCTCCAGCTCCCTCCCCAGGTCTAGGAGCGACGTACCGCGTTCAGGTGAGTATCCAGGGGGGTACACACCAGGCGATGGTGGATTCGGGCTGCATGCAGTCTATGATTCATCAGAGTCTGGTTCGAACCGGGGCATTGGTGGAGGCAGCACGGGTGAGGGTGAGGTGTGTGCATGGGGATATTCACGAATATCCCGTCGTTCCGGTGGAAATTCGTTATGGGGGAAAAAAACATTAAAGGTTGCGGTTAGCTCCCGCCTTTCGCACCCCCTGATCTTGGGAACGGATTGGCCGGGTTTTGATAAGCTCATGGGGCAGGCAGGGGGGGTGCGGTCACAGCAGACGGGACAGTGCGATATGTGTGCGGTGCTCAGCGGCGACGCGGGTTTGCCCGACACTGCAGACGGGGAGGGGGAACCGGCTGAGCCTCCAGCGGAGACTCCGCCGGCTCCCGCATTTCACTCCTTGGAAGATTTTCCACTCGAGCAGTCTCGGGATGAAACCCTGCGCTCGGCCTTTGACCAAGTGATGAAAATTGATGGTCAGCTGGTGCGCCCTGACGCAGCGCCGACATATCCGCACTTTTCAGTAATCAGAGACCGGTTATACCGGGTGTGCTGTGACACCCAGACCGGGCAAGAGGACACCCAGTTGCTGGTGCCACAGAGCCACCGGGAAACAGTTTTCCAGGGGGCTCATTGTAACCCAATGGCGGGGCATACGGGATATGATAAGACATTGCACCGGATCATGGCCCGATTTTATTGGCCGGGCATCCGGGCGGACGTGCGCCGGTGGTGCGCGTCCTGCCCGGAGTGTCAGTTGGTAAATCCACCGGCCATTCCGAGGGCGCCGTTGCGTCCTCTACCATTGATGGAAGTGCCGTTCGAAAGAATTGGCATGGACATCATCAGGCCATTCCACCGGAGCACACGCGGATATCGCTTCGTGTTAGTCCTAGTGGATTACGCAACGCGATATCCGGAAGCAGTTTCAGGTCATCTCCGGAGTTGGGGTCCCGAAAGAGATTCTAACTGACCAGGGCACATCGTTCATGTCGCGCACACTGAGAGGACTTTACGGGTTACTGGGGGTCAAGTCAGTTCGGACCAGTGTCTACCACCCCCAGACGGATGGGCTGGTGGAACGGTTCAACAAGACTTTGAAAACCATGATCCGTAAATTCATTAGCGAGGACGAGCGTAATTGGGATAAATGGCTTGACTCTCTTTTGTTTGCAGTGCGGGAAGTTCCCCAGGCCTCCATGGGATTTTCTCCCTTTGAACTGCTGTTTGGCAGGACGCCACGTGGGGTGCTCGACCTTATTAAGGAAAACTGGGAGGAGGGTCCGAGCACCAGTCGGAACGAAATACAGCACGTCCTGGACCTGCGCGCAAAGCTTCACGCCTTGGGTCGGCTGTCACGAGAGAATTTGCGCCAGGCCCAGGAGCGGCAGAAACGCCTGTACGATAGAGGGTCCAGGCTAAGAGAATTTGCACCGGGAGAGAAGGTACTTGTATTACTTCCTTCTTCCAGCTCGAAACTCCTCGCCAAGTGGCAAGGGCCCTTTGAGGTCACACGGCGGGTCGGGGAGGTCGACTATGAGGTGGCGCGGTCGTATCGGGGGGGGAGTACACAGATCTACCACCTGAACCTCCTAAAAGCCTGGAGGGAGGCGGAGTCTGTTTCGCTGGTGTCCGCAGTCCCGGAGAGAGAGGAGCTGGGGCCTGAGGCTTCAAAACCGGCTGATCCTGCCTCGCTCCATTGTGGCACACAACTCTCCGCGGACCAGCAAACAGACATTGCCGAGTTGCAGACGCGATTTGCGGATGTATTCTCGCTACGACCGGGCCGCACCAGCCTCATAGTGCATGAAATAGAGACCAACCCGGGCGTGACAGTGCGGTCACGTCCTTATAGACTACCTGAACACAAGAAAAAGGTGGTTCAGAGAGAATTGGCGGCTATGCTGGAGATGGGGGTCATAGAAGAGTCCCACAGCGCGTGGTGTAGCCCCATTGTTCTTGTGGTCAAGAAGGATGGGTCTATACGGTTCTGCGTGGATTACCGCAAGGTGAATGAGGTGTCACGGTTTGATGCTTACCCAATGCCCCGGGTCGACGAGCTCCTGGACCGACTGGGCACGGCACAGTTTTTCACCATGCTGGATTTAACCAAGGGCTACTGGCAGATTCCCCTGTCACCAGAGGCCAAGGAAAAGACGGCCTTCTCCACTCCGTACGGTTTGTACCAGTTCAACATGCTTCCCTTCGGGTTGTTCGGGGCGCCGGCGACCTTCCAGCGCCTCATGGATAGGGTGCTGCGGCCGCATGCTGCATATGCTGCCGCCTACCTGGATGATGTGATCATCCATAGCACCACGTGGGCGGAGCATGTGCGGCGGGTGGCCGCGGTACTGGAGTCCTTGAGGCTGGCGGGGCTCACCGCCAATCCGGGGAAGTGTGTTATTGGACGGAGGGAGGTACGGTATCTGGGGTACCACTTGGGGGGAGGGCAGGTGCGTCCACAGGTAGACAAGACGGTGGCGATTGAAGCCTGCCCTCCACCCAAGACGAAAAAAGAGGTGAGAAGGTTCTTGGGGCTGGCTGGGTACTATAGGCGATTTATTCCCGACTTTGCAAGCCTGACCAGTCCCCTGACCGATCTCACCCGAAAGGGGGCTTCAGATCCGGTCCAGTGGACGGAGCCGTGCCAGTTGGCGTTTGAGGCGGTTAAACAGGCCCTCGGGGGGGAGCCGCTTCTCCACACACCTAACTTCTCTCTCCCTTTTGTCTTGCAGACCGACGCGTCGGACCGGGGGCTGGGGGCCGTTTTGTCCCAGGAGGTGGAGGGGGTCGACCGACCCATCGTGTTCATCAGCCGGAAGCTGTCAGAGCGGGAGGGCCGCTACAGTACCGTAGAAAAGGAATGCCTGGCCATCCGGTGGGCGGTCGATGCCCTCCGTTACTACCTCCTGGGATGCCAGTTCACCCTCTGTTCGGACCACGCTCCGCTCCAATGGCTCCACCGCATGAAAGATACCAACGCCCGGATCACCCGGTGGTATCTGGCTATGCAGCCCTTTAATTTCAAGGTGGTTCATAGGCCGGGGACGCAGATGGTTGTGGCGGACTTCCTTTCCCGCTCCGAGGGGGCGGGGGGGGAGTGGGCTAGGCCGGTGGCTCCCCGGCCTAAGTCGGGCGGTGGGGGTATGTGGGGTGGGGGCGTGGTTAAGCGCGGCTGCAGGGAGGGAAAGAGAAGGGCGGCTCAGGGAACAGGTGCGGGGAATCAGGGGAAATGAGCCACACCGGGGACTAATGTGGGTGTGTGTGTGTGTGTGTGTGTGTGTGGGCGGGGATAAAAGAGCCCGCCATAGGGAGAAGCGGGACTGGCGAGGAGAGGAGGCGAGAGAGCACGAGCCGAGCCAGTCGGAGCAGACGAAAAAGCACAAATAAAGATTCACTTGCATCCAACGCTGCCTCTGTGGTCTGTGATCCGCACCCGGTAGAGAGAACCTTGCTACAATTGCAAAGAAATATTACACGAAAAAGTAAGCCGGCAGATTACTCGGAACAGTTTCTGATCTGATGTCATATCATACGATTGATGTAAAACCTGCGTAGAAGGTCGTTGCAACGCTGCCAAAGCTGTTTAACGTAAAAAAGAAAGAAACGCCACCCATCAAGTACAAAGAGCGCCTGATGCCTGATTATTGTTCCCGTGAATTTCTCCTAAACAGAGTCTGTTAAACATGCCGCTGTGATCAGGATTAGACCACTGGCATCTGTTTACAACCGAGGCCGGAGGAAGAAGAGAACTTGTGTGTGGAGGAGGACTCCTGGCCGGTGTCGGTTACTTGGGATGAGTTTGATTTTCCCGGAATCATTAGGACCTCTCAGATCAGCCTCGTGTGACCGGCGCTCCGAGAGGTCGCCACGGAAAAACACGTCGCCAAAGCTTCTTAAACTCATTATCTCGAGCAGAGATTGTCCACATACAGACACTCAAGACATGACACACACACACACACACACACACACACACACACACACACACACACACACACACACACACACACACACTTTGACCCTTAAATTCGACAGGATGAACAAGGCGTTGGTTTACCTTCACATCCTACCCTTAAGTGCTTCATCCACTCACACCAGTCACCTTAAGCTTTGAGGAACCTCTCAGGCAGTTTAATCAGCCCTGCAGCATCCCCTGCTTTATGGTCTATTTTACTCTAACTGGGACAATAATTTACTAAATTAACCTCATGTTGTACTGAAGAAGACTTGGAACTAGAGATTGAGACCATAAACTCATGTTTAGTGAGTCATTTTCTCAGGCTTTTACACAATCTGACCGCTTTTGGCCCCCTGCTGGCCAGTCAAGAGAATGCAGGTTTAAGGCCTGGAGGTTGCCGCCTGGTCTGGAGTCAGCTCCCCCTCGCGGGTTGCTGTTAGCGGGAACAGTACAGCCGTCTTTAAGCTAGCTTTTGGATCAATATCATCTTTATCGAGAGGAACTAAATGTGATGGGCTGATAGGAGGTTTGTCTGATAATAAATGTTGATCGTCCAAATTATAAGAAGTAAAAGCTGCATTTGCCACAAACACTCCACTTCATCCCAAAAAAAAAGAATGAAAAAAAAAGAGTTGAAACTCTTTTGTTATAAACGGCGTGTGTTTCAACACCTGGCCGTAGGGGGCGCTGCCGCCCACTCAGCATCACTTCCCTCGAGCATGGCTATACGGGGATCCACAGTAATCATCACAAGGCTCACTAATCCTCATTATATGTGGCAGCCGCTGAATTCCTGCGTGTGTGTGTGTGTGTGTGTGTGTGTGAACATATACTGTATGTATAGGAGAGAGGGGAGGACAAAGATTGCATATAAGAGGTGCCTCCTCACTCCGCTCAACGCTTTGATCCTGATGCACATATAGAGAATGTCACAGCTCATTTATAGGTGATGTAAAATACATATTTGATCAAAAATTACTCTATTTTTGATCTGCTCTTGGAGAGAGTGATATCCTTTGTCCATAATCCAAGTTTCTTTTCTTTCTTTTGTGAAATCCTGGCCTTTTCTGACCTTTGTCATCATCACTTGTTGCCAGATTATTTTTCAGATTAATTGTGTCACAAGTTTTTCTTCTTCTTCTCTGGGCTCCTTTTTTCTTCTTTTTTTTGTATATTTCTTGGCTGTAAGTGGGTTAATGCATCAGTGGCAGGGACACAGTGCTCTGCTGTAGATTAAACAGTATGCTTAGGAGGGATCACTTCGACCTGAATAGGGCTGATTGTGTAAGGGAAGCAGTCAGAGGAGGCATGTTTGAAATAAGGTGTGACGTCATCAGACGGTGGGACAAATCAAATGGCAGTGAAACAAAGGTTTTTTCGTATCTTATTAAAAAAACAAAAAAACATGAAAAAAAACAAAAAAACAAGTCAACAGTCAAACCATCCGAGAGTGATCTGATGTTTAATTAAAAACATTTGTTCAGTTACATCGTTTCAACACTTAACATCGTTTGGCAGTCGGTCATGGAGGAAGGCGTCCCGCTAACGTGGCCCCGCTCCCGGTGTCAGAAACATCAGTGTCGGTCTTCTGGCGTCGCCTTTCAAAAACCGAACTTCACAGAAACACCAGAGGGAGACGTTAGCGTGAGCGCGCACACGCGCGCACACACACACACACAGACACACACACACACACACACACACACACACACACACACACACACACACACACACACACACACACACACACACACACACACACACACACACACACACACACACGCACTCACACACATGCACGCCAGTATTGTAGAAAAATAGAGTGATTACTAAATGAATCCAGTTTCACCTGATTCACGACTTTTCCATAAAATAAAAAAAAGGAACAATCGCTATGAGCAATCAATTAATAAGGTCAAGAAAGCGCGACATACCAGCCTACTGCCTACATTTAGGCTTGAACATGACTTTAGGCTATTTGTTAAAGAGTCCTGAATATCTTTATGCGAGAAAAACAACACAATGTGCCGTGTGTGAACGTCTGGTAGCAGCATCTGAATATTTTGCACTGTGAGTGGGACACTGAAGCGGAATGAGCAGCGCAGCGGACCGGTCAGCATCTTTCCCTACACATGGAGCACCGCTGTCTGGGAATGCGCCAGCTCGCTCCGGTATTGCTCCAGCCAGTTTGTAAGCTCGGAAATCCGGTACCCCTCCGGACCCCTGCCCCCCTGGTACACCACCCTCTCGTCCCTCACGACGTAAAGTCTCTCAAAGTAGGCTCCGTACGCGGCGTTGGACGAGTTGTCCATATTATCCACCACCATGTTGCTCCCGGGCACCTCGGCGAGCATCAGCCGGGCGGCTCTGAGTCTGTCCTCCAGGCAGCGGTGCTTGGGGATCTGATACGGCGCGTCCAAGCTCACCCAGCCGTCCGACGGATGCGCCTCCTCGATATATACAACTAAAAAGTCCGCAATGTCCGCGTACTGGCTCACGACGCGCTGGAACGCCGTCAGGCGCGTCATGAATGGCGGTCAGGAGCAGCTGCCAAAGTTAAGGATGAGCGGTCTCTTCCCTTTCATGCAGTCCAGGATCTGGACCTGCCGGCGCTCCTGGAGCAGCATCACCTCGGTGTTGGGCGCCGCGCGCCCGAGGTGCGCCGATTTGAGAAAGTCCAATTTCTGGCCGTACCACACGGCCCTGAGGGACTCCAAGGTGAACATCTTATTGGAGTCGGAGACGCACACCGGCGGGTCGTCCGGGCTGTCCTGCCGCTCTCCCATTTTCAGCAGCACTTTTTTCCTAATGCACAAGAAATCCAGGAGCCACAGCATGACGGCGGCCAGCAGGAAGCGGGGCAGCAGCATCAGGCACAGGGCTGCATGCTTCAGCGCCCTCGCCGAGTCGTGCATCATCTCTTCCCGTGCGGGTGAGATGCGACTGGGCCGGCGAGAGAGACAACAAGTACTTAGTCCCCTTTACCCATTGGAGAAAACTATCTGACGCACGCAGGCGCTCTTTTTATAGGTACGGCGGCATTTGAATAATGAGGGGGTTAAAAGAAAAAGAAAGAAAGAAGAAGAAGAAAAAAAAAATAACACGCCTCCGGTACCCGCACCGCCCACTCACATGGTGGGGATTACCTCCCGTCCACTCTGGGTTTCAAAGAACCGGAGAGAGAGAGAGAGAGAGAGAGAGAGAGAGAGAGAGAGAGAGAGAGAGAGAGAGAGAGAGAGAGAGAGAGAGAGAGAGAGAGAGAGAGAGAGAGAGAGAGAGAGAGAGGCGCTCCAGCCTGAGACGCGGTGTCTCATATGTGATAGACACATGACAGCCGATGGGTGCATGTTGATGCCACTGGGAGACACTTGGATTCGTTTTAATTGGCTGTGGCTGAACGCACGGCCAGTTGTTAAAAGTCAGGAATAAAAAATAAAAAACAAAAAAACGCTTCACTCCGCCTGTGGATTCAGATCTCTCCGTAATGAGTGCAGGAGCCTCCGTGGCCACTAGGCGGCGCTGGACTCATGCACACTGCGAAAGGCTGTGCGATGATGACTCATTCACCGATCCGCTATAGGGCCCCCGGACCCCTTTGGGAGGAATAGAAAGGCAGTTTGATATTCAGTTTATTTAAGCTATCTTATCACCATCTTCATGAGGAAATTAACTTGTTTTCTGGAGCGCATCCAACGCCTCTCTCCTCTCCAGCAACCTGCTTATCCAGTAACTCGCATTATCCATGTGAATATGCCGCTTATTGTTATTGTCGTCTTAGACTTTTATAATTGCTGCTTAGCAATATCCTAATCTGGTCTTCTCAGCACCCCTCTGACCAAAATATAAACACAAATCTGCATTATTTCCACATTTATGGAAGGCCCGCTGCGTTGGATTGTATTTTATTGTGCAGGTGTTTAATATTTGTGATACAAATTATGGTGATGGATCCCTGTTTCAAGGATAAAGTGAATTAAAGAGGCTTAGATCTCGATCCTAATTCCAGATTATTGTCGACTCTGTTGTCTTTAACTAATATCATCCTCATTTGTGTTCTGTGTGTGTTGATTTACTTCATTTGTTTTCTTCTTCTTGAATTTCAGTGAGACAATATCTGATAAAAAAAATAAAAAGAGGGATTAAAAACAAAGTGATGTGAACGTCAGTTTCGTCTTTTCATTATGTTGCCAAGCAACCGGAGGAGAGTCAAGGAATTTGGTCCGGCACAAAACCCCCGCTGCAAAACACACAATGTCCGTTTAGTTAACTCACACTTCACACTACGTTTTTGCATGAATAATAATAATAAAATAACTAAATAGTGTGTTAATGTGTGAGTTTTAGATGTTCTTAGGACGGAGCCAGGCTAGCAGTTCCCCCTTGTTCCTAGTCATTGTGCTAAGCTAAGCTAAGCTAAGTAGCTTCACATTTACAGACATGAGAGGGCCCATCATGTGATAATCAGCTGATGCCTGAGATTCGTGATGAAGAGTCGCCTCACACTCAGGAGCGATGAAACGAGGCCGGAGACGATGATGCCGACGTGGTTTTGAAAACCCTGAACTCAAAGCGTTGCGACACCGTGAGGATCCGACAGCCCAGAGCTCCAAGCTGAACCAGGAGGTCGGTCTGCAAACAGTTTTGAAACAAACGATGCATTCTCCTGCACAACAACGGGTCTCGCCCCGAGGGTTTCGCTTAATAAATCCTGTCTCGCCGTCCGACTCTCGTCCGGATCTCCGGGCGAGCAGATCCAGAACCGGGAGCCGAGCACGAGAAGATAAGATTCCAGATCTGACGCTTTATTTTGTGTGTGTTTCTTTTCAATTTTTTTCATGCTGACGAAGCACAACAGGAAACCCAGATGAGAGACGGAGGCCACGAGCCAGATGTGTGCAGACGTGCGTCAGCTTCACACGTGTCTCGGCTTCTTTTACGCACACATCTGCGAGCGGGAAGTTGCGTTGTTTAGTAAATAAAGCAGTAGGGATGCCAGGCGCCATCCACCTCCAACGGCCATTAGCTGGCTGTACTTTTAAAGAGGGATGCATAATCTACATGTGTTTCACACATAATACTCCACCCACTACTTTGCATACATGCAAACAAGGTGAAGCATGCTTTTCCTTTATGTCTCATGTATAAAGTCATTAGGCATGAGGACTTGTTTGTCCCTTCTGTCCCAGTGTGAGTCTTTTTATAACCACTGGATCGGCCTCTCAACATCAACTAATAAGAAAGTGGTAATGCAATAAAAGGGCACTCTCCTGAATGAATTACATTAGATAGTCTTCATTATGTCATTAATTAGTTAAAGCCAGAGTGGTTCAACTGTTGTCCTGTGACAGGGAGGGACAGAAAGAACTCTGACGTCTGAAAACTTTGTGCAAAAAGCTTGCAGAAAAGAGCGTTTTCTCGCAGCTCTCACATGCGTATCAAATTGTGCAATTTTAAAACGCTTGGTGACGATGAAAGGTCGAGAAGAAAACAGGTCGTTCTCTGATGGACTGGATGTGACTCAGATGCTAATGTGTGAATGGGCCGCTCCCCTCAGACACCGATGACACACGGCTTGCTTTCCCCTGTCATTGTTCCTGTCCCGTGCACATTCATCCCAGTCTTAACACCACCCGCCGTTACGATATCAAGCGCTTTGCGTGAGTTTAAACACTTGACAAAGAACAAAGGTGGTGATCTAACCGCTGTCAGTCTTTCCTATTCATCAACGATTGAAAAGGACGCAGTGTTTTTTCTCGGCGATGATGCAATGTGTGCACAAGGCATTGCAAAGAAATATTACACGAAAAAGTAAGCCGGCAGATTACTCGGAACAGTTTCTGATCTGATGTCATATCATACGATTGATGTAGAACCTGCGTAGAAGGTCGTTGCAACGCTGTGATCAGGATTAGACCACTGGCATCTGTTTACAACCGAGGCCGGAGGAAGAAGAGAACTTGTGTGTGGAGGAGGACTCCTGGCCGGTGTCGGTTACTTGGGATGAGTTTGATTTTCCCGGAATCATTAGGACCTCTCAGATCAGCCTCGTGTGACCGGCGCTCCGAGAGGTCGCCACGGAAAAACACGTCGCCAAAGCTTCTTAAACTCATTATCTCGAGCAGAGATTGTCCACATACAGACACTCAAGACATGACACACACACACACACACACACACACACACACACACACACACACACACACACACACACACACACACACACACACACACACACACACACTTTGACCCTTAAATTCGACAGGATGAACAAGGCGTTGGTTTACCTTCACATCCTACCCTTAAGTGCTTCATCCACTCACACCAGTCACCTTAAGCTTTGAGGAACCTCTCAGGCAGTTTAATCAGCTTTACTTCCCCCCCCCCCCGTGTAAATACAGCACAACAAATAGAACAAACAAAGCAGACCAACAAACAAAGATAATCATGTCTTCATTTTTGTGCCTCATTCAGGTTTTTTTTTCTGACCACATTAATTCCTAGAAAAAGCCACGTATTGGGAGTCTGTTTTCCTTAGAAAACCTCACGAAAGCCATTTTAATTGTGTAAATAGCCTTTTCTCTGTCATCCTCCTGGTCTGCAACCACAATCCCACAGCTACTGCTACTTTTCAGCTTCTCAGTACGGCTTAATGAAACAATAGCAGCCTGAGCTGTGATTCTGTTTTATTATTTATTTTCTCAGCAGAGATTTTGTTTCTGAATCACGCTGCTGGAACCTTACTTTCATTAGAGACAGGCTGGATCTTGGCATGGGAGCGCGGGTCAGACAAGGACGTCCCAGAACAGGAAAAACAGCCCAGACAGAGAGCCCTGCAGCAGAGCACCAGGATTGGCATGGATCCAGCCCAACCACTATGAAACCCTGGCCACTGGGGAGTCATTGAATACACACGTCTCAGGTAGAACACACACGCACATGCACACGCTCTCACACACATACACACATCCCTGTAATTGTATCATTGTGAGGACCCTTGTGTGCATTATGCATTCCCTCACCCCTAAACTTAACCATCAAAACTAAAGTCCTGACCCCTAACCCTAACCCATAACCCTAACTCCTAAATCCTAACCCTAACTCCTAACCCCTAACTCCTGACCCAGGTGAGTATTTAGCATTTTCGTATTGTTAATTAGTCCCGGTGTGTCTCAAAATACTGGTCATCATGGTCAACATGGTGACATAGGCCACTTATGGGGACATCTCTCTCTCTCTCTCTCTCTCTCTCTCTCTCATACACACACACACACACGAATACACACATACCTTACCAACAGTGGACTGTCATGCTATCCTAACCAACAGGGAACTTGTGTTTCTGGTCATTTTTACAAAACCAAAATGGAATCAAAAATAACTTTTAATGTCTTTACCCAGTATATTACTTCAGATATGCTTTTTAATTATTTTAAAGAAATTGCCACATACACACACACACACACACACACACACACACACACACACACACACACACACACACACACACACACACACACACACACACACACACACACGTAGTTGTAAGGGCTGTTTGCATTGACATGGTCTCAATTTGTGTATGTCATCCATCATGGCGGTTGTACGTCAAGGGGAGGTAAGGTTGCAATAAAAAGCACTTTTGACTATTCATGGTCAAAACACAGCCCTGTCCCTTGTGTTCGTCGGGCATTTGAGCAGGTTTGTAGTTACTAAGCAACCGTCATGTAGCCCCTCTCGGTCTAATCCATCCAGGCCGCCGAGGCTGCATGGAGCCTCCGATACTGACACATCACCTTGGTTCCCCAGCGTCCTTTTGTCCACAGAAGCAGCGCTGATGCCCGACTTTAGAGGGGGCGGCTTTATTTCGTTATCGCATCACACAGCCGGGTCATTTAGCCCCGAAAAATAACCAATCTGTCGCCTTGATAAAGAGTCAGCGGCGGAAAGATATAGGTGTACGTTTTACACCGCGTCCCTTCGCCAGGAGGTTTATCAGTCTGCTCACAAATGAGTCCCGCCGCCTCTTCTGACCCTCTAGAAACACCATCAACGCTAAGTCGATAAAGCAGGGACAAAGTGTGTCAGCTGAGGTCTGGTATGATAATGCTGGGAAAGTGAAAGACTATTCTCAAATGTCACTGCACAGATATTTCCTGTTAGGCCACTAATGTGACTTTGATTTGAAAAGGAATTCCCCGTTCCCCAAGACAGTCTTTAGTGAGTTATGAGGGATTGCTTCTCATGGGGCCTGACAGACAGCCGAGGCTCTCCTCGGATAGTAGTGTCGCTGGGGTATTCACGTTCATACGTACAGAAAACGTCTAGCAAACATAGAGGAACGCTATAGATATGTGATATATCGAGATATACACAGTATGTGCTGTGAGTCTAGATTAGTTCCAGCATGAGTGGCCTTGCCCTTGTTTTTCAGCCCGCATACTGTACATGTTATGCCATAAGCCGTGTTCCCAATCACACATTTTATCCCCTGAGAAAAGCTGTATGATAGATTTGATTTTTTGCTTTAGCTTGAGGTGATTTTCTGCACTTTTGCAAAGTTGATGTGCTAAATGAAGTATGGAAAAGTATGGAATAATCAGTAACCCACGTGATTTATCAGCTGTATTATCAGATGTTCCCATCATGAAGAGCGAATGTCTTTGTCATAGCAGCTGACGTGAAAGAGTGACTGAAACGTGCCCAACTGGAACCAACTCCTGATGACCTCAAAAGTTTGATTACTTTCTCTTGATAGTTAAATGGAAACACGACTGTTGACACCCGGAAAGCACAGACGTTTTGAAGGGATAGTTCGACGTTTCTTGTCAAGAGTTAGATTAAAGGACTCATACCACTCTGGCAGTGTTGGGAAGGATACTTTCAAAATGTATTCCGTTACAGAATACAGAATACATGCCCAAAAATGTAATTTGTAACATATTCCGTTACATTACTCAATCTGAGTAACGTATTCTGAATACTTGGATTACTTCCACATTGAATTGCATTTTATAAGTGTAGAAATGCGGCCATCAAATCCTGGCTTGTTTTTACTAAACAGGCCTTTTCTGGTGTGTTCTTCTGTTCTAACTGGCTAAATGTGTTAGGCTCAAGTCTCCCTGAAAGTGCAATATATTATATAATTTGCTGTAGAGAAAAAAAGACTACAAGGGTATGTTTATGCAAAAGATGTTTTGTTTGGTTAAAAAAGTGAAGATTTTACCAATTTTCCCTTTCATTTTCTTTATTTACTCAGCTGTTAAATGTGGGAAAATAGACAAACATAAAATATTCTGTTTTTGTACAGAATATGTTATTACCTAATATATCTAACATAGGTGTTGCAATTTATCACCTTAAAATAAAAATAAATAAAATAAAAAACATAAAAGGATGAAATGAAACATTCATTAAACATTCCAATTGTTTTCCATAAAAAAGATAGTTACAGCTGACACCGTTCTTTCATGAAGAATGACCATCAAAAGAAAACAGAAACTCTTTTTTTTTTTTAACTACACAATCAAATATCATTTGCCGTGACAAACATGAAACAATGTTATTTTGGGAAAAAAAAAAACATTACTTCTCCATAATGTAACAAAGGCTAGCAAAAAAACCTATCCAAAATGTCACAACTGTATATAACAGGGTGAAAAGCTCAGATGGAAAAAGACAACAATTGGCTTTACAAGAATAATGATTCTTTTAATAACTGCCTGTGAACCTAATATGTGACCACCTACACTACATGTCAACACTCCAGCGATTGTATCGCAGCAGGAGAGCCTGCTCAAAGTGCTTATCGGTCATTTTATTGCGATGCGGAGTGAAAATAAGTCCTCCCTGACTAAAAAGACGCTCGACGGGAGCACTTGATGGCAGAGTAGTATTGTATTTTAAGAAGAGGGTTCTGATCATTGGATACAGCCTCAATGAAGCCAATGACTTGTCTGGATCCTGGAGATACCTCTGCACCTCTTCCTCCGCTGATGAACTTGTCATCTGTGCTGTCTCAAAAGTGAAGAAGTTCTCATCATCTTCTGGATCACCTCCAATTGCGGCATTTCCAGTGGTGCCACCATCCTCAGAAGGCTCTGTATGAAGAAGACGAGTCTCTTGGACCATTGATGTTTTCATGGCTGAGAATGGTGGGAACTATGTATCCAAAGTAACAGTTCTTCTCTCCCTGGAGCAGGTTGATTGAGTAGGCAAGAGGTTTCAGAATAGCTGTGTACTCCTTTAGAAACATTATCTCTTGAGGATGCAGTTTGCCCACTTTCAGCTGGTCACAGATTCCATTGAGCTGACTCTCAGTGAGACTCATTAACTTCTCGATTGCATGATACTCTGAGCTCCACCTAGTCACTGAAGGTACCAAACATCTCATTTGGGCAATTTCCTCAATTGCATCAGCAGCACCTGATGAGCGATGAGCCTTATTCCAGATTGCAGCACATTTTGACATTGCACTTCTGTATAATTTTCGAGAAACACCCTGTGAGGCAACTTTGTCAAGATCAGTCGTGGCAACAAGATTCAAAGTATGCACATCGATGGTGAGGTGGCAAAAAAAAGTTTAGCTCCTCTTCCTCTTGCTCCTCCTGAAGAACTGCAGAGACATCAGCAAACTGCACATCATCTGCGATATTCATCTCATCATCCATCTCATCATCCATTTCACACCCTCCATATTCATTGAATGCCTTCACAAAATTGCTACCATTGTCAGTGACTGTGGCACTGATTCTGCCTTGTATCTGGAATTCGGCATGAATCTGACTAATTTTGGCAGCAATGACATCATAAGTGTGGCGGCCCCTTATCCTTTCACATGCCAACGCAGCAGACTTTCGTTCTAATGTCTCTGGCTCAATCCAGTGACACGTGATTCCCATGAAACTCCTATGATGAGCCGTCCATATATCTGCCGTTGTGCACACGGTTTGAACATCCTGAAGTGTTTCAGTAAGCGCCTCCTTCATATTTTGAGATCCCCTTTCAATGCGCAGCATCATTGTTTTTCTGCACATGGGTGTCCTACCCCCAGTAAGTCCTTCAATCATCTTACGGAATGTGGCATTCTCCACTAATGAAAAGGGCTGCACATCTGCAATGATGTACTCAAGAACCAAGGAGTTTACTTTCCTTTGGGTGATTGCTGAGGTGGTGAGTGTTGCTTGTATGAGAGGAGGTGTGGTGGGCATGGCACGTTCACCACCATCATCTGATGCCATTTCTGCTCTTTGCAAGACACTGGAATGCTTCCTCTAAAAGAAAGACAGAAAGAGCACAAATTAATAAAACTGAAATTGTTTTATGCTGGGAAGAATAAAGAGGACTGCTGATGGTGACATTACACTTCACAGTAATCATTACGCATACTCATAATAATAATAATAATAACAATAATGTGTTTTAAATATAATGTGTGAAGTCTACTACCACCTAGGCTATTCAACATACCATGTTATCACATCATGGCGTACATATTTCATACACAGGAGGACTTGGCATGTAAGGAAACATAAGACCGTAGCCTAACAGAAGACAGCAGGCTAAATGTAACTAACTGCACATTAATAAGTAGATAATAGCAAAATCATAATATTTCAGAATTGGTGATGGATTCATTTCAAGTGCCGATAAAAAAAGCTGTTAAATCTTAGAAGCCACCATCACCTAGGTCATCATTCATTAGAAGCACTCCTGATCAGAACCACAGACTGATCTGAACCCATTTTGCTAGCGAAGTGGTATGAGTATGCTATAACAGAAGCATGCATACATGCAACTAAAACCACGTGGAAGCATTTAAACATATAATGTAAAAGCTTCCAAAGTAGCATTACTAACAAGTAGCCTACCTGAACTAGCAAATAGATGTTTGTATTTGTAGTTCCGTACTCCATACCACAAAAATCTAAACGTAGTCTAAGCTAGACTACTACCAGTACATTTTAGCTAGCATGTTAAACAGGGCTAGTCAGTCTTTCAACGGCTCTGGGGCTACTAGTAAATCAGCACATAAGAGAATGTTAAGTCGCACGTCAACTAAGCAGGAAGCTAGCGTACCTGATACAACTATGAAAGTAAGATGATCAGTAAAACAGCAGGCGACCACCCCTGTCTAATTGAAATGAAAATAACTTACTTTAAGATGCTTCTTCAGGTTTGAGGTGGAGTCTTTGGACGCTGAAAGGAGGTTGGTTGCTGGCAAGCAGAGATTGCACTGCACAGTTATATTGCGTCCCTTCTCTTTCTTGAAGGTGAAATGATCTTTGAATTTCCACGATGAAAACGTATTCTTATCCCGTTGTGCCAGTTCCAGCTCTACCTCTGCTAGCTCCTCTTCCATTGTATGACTGATCACGCAGCTTTTTTTTTTTCGTTTTTATATTGGGGCTTCTTCTTAATTTATTTAGAAAGTGAATAGACTCGTGAAACAGAGAAGTATCGTCATGTAATCCATTGATTTCAACAATGTAACTGTATTCTAAATACCTCCTATTTAAACTGTAACTGTAACGGAATACAGTTACTCATAATTTGTATTCTGAATACGTAACGCCGGTACATGTATTCCGTTACTCCCCAACACTGCACTCTGGTGTCTGTACAGTAAATGTGGAGCTACAGCCAGCAGCAGATTAGCTTAGCTTAGCATAAAGACTGGAAACAGGGGAACAGCTAGTCAAGCTCCGTCCAGAGGGTTACACAATCTGCCTACCAGAACCTCCAAAGGTCGCTAATTAACAAGTTACGTCACGTTTAATCTGCAGAAAAACAGAGTCAAGAAATGTCATATTGTGGTTTTATCCGGTCGTCACAAGGCTGACTGACAACCAGGAGGAAGTCACCAACCTCGCCCAAGAAATAGTTTGGCACACACAAAACATTGTGTACAGATTACTGATCAGATAATCTGGAAGGAGTTCTGTCAGATTGTCAGCCATTGTGAGCCAGGCTGTTTCTGCCATTTCCAGATAACCGGCTGGTTGTAACTTCATATTTACAGGAATTACTTGAGAGTGGGAGCCTGTCAATGTTCTCAACTCTATGTCCAACAACTCCTTTAATAATGTAGGAACAACATATGGATAGTGTGTTTTTTTTTTAACATACAATTAAACAAAACGCAAATATGTATATATATATATTTATATGTATACATATATATGTATGTATATATGCCTATATATATAAATATTTATATATGATGGACAATATGTACTCTCTTTTCCCATTTCCCATCTCTGGGTGAGCTGATTTATAGGCCTGTCTTGAATATTTTACAACTTCTGGTACACAATAATAATTCATATATTGTGGAAGTTCCATTTAAACACAAAAGGCAATTCCTCAAGTTGAGTACACAAGTGTGTGTCTCGTTTATTTTTACATGCCAAAAAACTAACCGGAAACAAGATGCCGCTGCCCTGTAATCTTACAAGCATGGGGCTGACGTCATCAACAACAACAACAACAGAATATTTAAAGGGACCACGATCCCGAAACAGTCGTACGTACATGAATAACACATTACTTAAATAACTGCATGAAACAACAGTGTGTAGAACCACACTAAGAACAAGGGTGAATTATGAGGTCACATTCACTACAATATGACGTTTTAACGGATCCACATATTTTGGGGATTTGCCTGCTTTAGGAGCCTCACTTATCTAAACACATGCTGTTTAGAGAAGGGAACTATGTTTCTGTGCGGTCTGTGAAGTGAATGGCGAGCCTGTGTATGTTTAAACTTTGTTAGACTGAAATATAACACATTTTGTGTGCCATAAATCTAAACATTAGTTTGGCTTCAACCATATGCAGTAACTGAATGTAATACATATATTAAAAATGCTTTTAAGTCTTTATTTTGCAGCCTATTTTAATTTTTTAATTTCTTACCCTTGCTTATGCGTTTCCAGCCCATCCCTTATCAGCTCAACCTACACTAGTCTACTGCTATCTACCAGGCAACACACAACAGCAGGTAATGGAACATCTGAGAACCCTAACTTGTCAATTAACAACAAGCAATGTATAGTTCAAAAACCTTTGCACTTTAAAACGCTGATTTGACTTTCTTCAAGGAGTGGAGCTGAGCAAACTTTTTAATAATTCAGAGACCACTTTGCTGTTTCCTCATGAGCTGTTTTCACGCACATGACACGGTCACGGACTCACACAGAGCTGAAGTGTGAGCTGCTGGACGCTCTTCTGTGCGCACAGAAGCAATTTATAAATTAGTTTCCTTTATTTGTGAGCGTATCGTGGTTTATATCCAAATCTGTTAAATGTTAACAATAAAGCAGGAAGGTTGTCATGTGGCCTATTTATTGTATATTTTTGTGTTTCTCACACCATGTGATCTCACGCATGCAGATCGCATGCAGATCTCACACACACACAACCCACTAAGGGACAAACCCTCGTGTTTTATGTAAAACACAACAATACACAACACGCCCGGAGTTTCTTTTGAATATTTCAAACTTAAAAGTTTGTACTCTTTATTTTTATTTTGTATTTTTTACTACCAGATAGAACAA
Organism: Cottus gobio; assembly: GCA_023566465.1. Lineage (NCBI taxonomy): Eukaryota > Metazoa > Chordata > Actinopteri > Perciformes > Cottidae > Cottus > Cottus gobio. The sequence goes on from CM042226.1 coordinate 4,754,034, forward strand.
GACCACTTTGGGACTTCCACCCCTAAATAATACACTCTTAAATACTCTTAAATACTCTTTAATACTCTAAAATACTCAACACAGACAATACTGTAAGAGGATTATGACATCCAATAAACAAACTCTATGTTGAATCACAAACTCAAAGCAAAACCAAAACATAATTCTGCTACTTTACCTTATCCTTTAAGGCATCCGTCAGTATAATCCTGTTTCCCAAAAAAAAAACATACACAAGAGAAAAAAACACAAATAATTGGTAGATGTTGTTGATTAAAAGCCCAGTCACTCGGTATAAAAAAGCTAAATGAATAGGGAAATAAATTAAGTTATATACACACATATTCTTTTTTCTGCACTATATTTAATATTTTATCTTGCACATAGCTTATCTTGTTGTTTATGTTTTCTGTTTTATATATATTTGTTGTCTCTGTATATCATATTTTCATCTTGTATTTTCATATGAATATTTCAAGCAAGCGTCTCACTTCACACTGTAGAGATGTGTTGATCATGTGATCAATGAAAACCGAGCAGACCAGCTCACAATGGCCCTCTGGTCCTGAGAAGCATCTCATTCTGCAACCCATGCCACCACTCCTCCTGCTTATTGTTAATACTGCCATCACGCTCTTTTGTGATATTTGAATGGACTACATACCAGATGAAACGTCTGTTTTATTGGAAATCTAATGGACTGTAAAGTAGGGTTATCTAAAGGGCGGTTATCCAGAGTCAGGGCCATAGTGACAGGGAGGAGCGAGAGCAGGCATGTGGAGTCATTTGTCTCGCCCTACAACGCAACATGAGCACATGAGAGCCACCGTGGGAGATTAATAGTTGTATACATGCGCACACCTTTTCCACCAAGCGATTGGCATGCTTCACATTGTGTACGAGGCAGAGCTACCTGACCTGCTAAACAGATTTTGTTCCATGCTCGCAACAACAAGGTTGCAAAAGGTTGCGAAACTCAAGCCACCGTGGCCTCTATGTCTTCTGTCTAAAAACATTTCTGATTTATGTGTCCAATCACATGGAATAAGCTATATTTCAATTTAATTAAATGGGTTTTGTTTCTCCAAAACAGCTTGTTTATTCTGAACGTATCATGTTTAAGGACAGTTGTGTCTTACACACAATGTCCTCTCCGGTGTTTGTTTCACCGTCTAGATTTAGTTTAAGAGCACAGAAATATCTGACATACTATATCAGGGGTGGCCAACTAGTCAGAGACTAAGAGCCACTTTTTTTTCTGTGTTACTGCAAAGAGCCACATCATACACATGGGTACACATGAACATCATCTTTTAATCATGTATGCACGCATACACAGACCTCTGCTCAGCCAGATCTAATGAAAATAACCACACCAACATGATAATATCAGTAATTTTCAACAGTTAACATTGTGTGCACTGTCTCACACACACACAAACTCTCAGTTCAAGCAAGTCCACAAACAATAATAGAATAATTTTCAATAACATCTTTCTCTTACTATGCTGCTTAGTGAGACTTCTGGCATTCCTTATCTTGAACAATCCTCTTCAAATCTGGCTTGTATTCTGTTGTTGCCACTCTAAGCAATTCTTTCAAATGAGTGTCAGTCAGAACAGATCGATGCTTTGATTTCACATCTCTCTCACCATCCATAACTCGGGTGATAATCCATGTGGGCCATAATGACATGGCACGTCGGGAATCAGAGGAGACAAGGAAGGATTTTAACAACATTTTTAGCCTTTTAGAGCGCAGTGGCAAATCAGTTTTTATCAGTGGCCCTTTGCCAACGGTGTCCCGCGGTTCAGAGCTATTCAGCCGGCTTCTGAGTCTGAACACCTGGCTCCAGTACACCTGCTGTGCCCACAATCTTAGATTTATTGACAATTTTAACTTGTTTTGGAACCGCTACACATACTTTAGGAACGATGGTGTGCACCCAAACAAGCTTGGCAGCTTGTTTTTAGCAGCTAACATACAGCACGCAGTACAGTCTGCCGCACGTGAATGACTATTTACACCACACACCCCTTTCGCAGACTCTTCTTCTCTCACTATTTCCTTCTCTCAGGACATTGTCTGCAGTGATATCTCCCCCTACAGCCCGTCAGTGGCTATTACACAACCACCACTATATCATCCCATACAGACCATTTTAACAATTAGGCCGTCCACCCTGAAGAAACGCTCTGGTGGATCACTTCCAAGGTGTTTACGTCCCCTGCCCCGGGCCCCTGCTGTACCTACCAGTGGGTCAGCGCCTCTCAAGATGGCGCTGATAAATGCCCGATCCATTGCAAATAAAACTTTTATTCTGAATGATATCCTTATTAATAAGTGCCTTGACTTTTTGTTCTTAACGGAGACTTGGCAGAAAGACTCGGAATACGGCCCTCTGATTGAACTTTGTCCACCTGACTGTTGTTTTATCAGTACTCCCAGGACCTCGGGCCGTGGTGGAGGTCTCGCGGTGGTGTATAAAGGCTGCTTTCAAAGTCGGACAGTACCCATTGGTGTTTTTTCCTCATTTGAACTGCAGGTTACTAAAGTTGGTAATTCTAATCCATTTCATTGTATTTTAATCTATCGACCGCCTGGCTATAACAGTTCTTTTTTAACTGAATTTAGTGATTTTCTATCAACCATCATTAAATTGGACAGAGTTATTATGGTTGGGGATTTTAATATTCATGTTGACAGCTTGTCTTGCACTTTAGCTGCTGGTTTTCTTAATATCACTGAGGCTTTTAATTTTATTCAACATGTTACTGGTCCAACACACATTGATGGCCACACTTTGGACCTTGTTTTTACTCTTGGTCTTAATATTGACTCTGTTTGCTCTGAGGAACTGCATATTACTGACCACGATTGTGTTTTGTTTAATTTGTCTTTTAATCCAGATGTATTGCCCCAAAAACATGTAAGATGTACTCGCATGTTAAATCACTCATCAGCTGAGAATTTTTCTGTAGCTTTTGTCCAAAGTGCAGTGCTGTCCTCTCATGCGGATATTAACGATCTGGTCCATTCATTTAACAAAAATTGTATTTCAGTGTTGGATAAAGTGGCTCCATATCAAATGCGACGTGTTTACCCCGTCAACTCATCCCCATGGCTTAATGACTCAATACGCTGTTTTAGGCGTACATGTCGGAGGGCAGAACGACAGTTGAAACTCTCCAAACTTCATGTTCACCGGCTATATCACAAGGAACTACTAACAGAATACAACAACATGGTTAAGGAAGCAAGAACAAATTATTTTGCTAATCTCATTTCTACCGGTAAACAAAACCCTAAAGTCCTTTTTGAAACCATCAACAAAATTGTCAATCCTGCTCCCCCTGAAGTGCCAATTTTTTCAAATAAGGATTGCAGTGACTTTCACAAGTTCTTTGTAAAGAAAATCATTGATGTCAGAAACGGCATTAGCCCCATGACTACTCCATTACCGACTCAATCAATCCAGCCTCCAATCATGACCCAATTCACTCCAATCTCGCTACAAGAACTCACTGTTCTGGTTAGCAGTATGAAATCCTCTTCATGCCCAGCAGATATCATACCTACTTCCTTATTTAAAAATGTTCTTGGGTCTGTGAGTACTTGGGTTCTCGCTATACTCAACAGCTCATTACTATCTGGTTGTGTCCCCTCATATTTTAAACATGCAAGTATTCAGCCACTACTTAAGAAAACCAACCTGGATACATCACTTTTGGCAAATTATAGGCCCATTTCGAAAATGCCTTTTATCTCGAAAATTTTAGAAAAAGTTGTTGCTAAGCAGCTCACTGGGGTTCTGAATGCACACAACATTTTAGACAAATTTCAATCAGGCTTCCGTCAAAATCACTCAACTGAAACCGCTCTTCTCAGAGTGTCCAACGATTTATTAATGTCGTCTGATAAGGGTCAATGCTCTGTTTTGGTGCTGCTGGATCTTAGTGCTGCTTTCGATACAGTTGATCATAACATCATGCTTGAAAGACTTCAGCATTGGGTTGGTATCGCAGGAAGCGCCCTGGATTGGTTCACCTCCTATCTATCAGATAGAAGTTTTTCTGTGTCTCTTGGTCCCTATTCCTCAGAAACTGCGGCCCTTTCCTGTGGGGTGCCGCAGGGTTCTGTGTTAGGTCCGCTTTTATTTGCTTTGTACCTGCTCCCCCTGGGAAATATAATTAGCCAACTCGGAGATATTTCTTATCATTTCTATGCAGATGACATCCAGCTGTATGTCTCGTTTGACCCAGAAGACACTGACAAAGTGTTGAATTTGCTTAAATGTTTCAATTTGATCAAGGTTTGGCTCGCAAACAATTACCTACAGCTCAATGAAAATAAGACCGAAGTCCTTATAGTTGCTCCAGATACTATAGCTTCCAAGATTAGTCGGCTGCTGGGCTCCCTGTCCTCTGCTGTTCAGTCCAAACAGAGAAACCTTGGTGTAATATTCGATAATAACATGCTCTTGGATCAACATATCAAATCTTTGACACGCACATGTTTCTTTCATTTGAGAAACATTGCCAAACTTAGAGGAGCAGTTTCACTTACTGAGCTTGAGATGATCATTCATGCTTTTATTTCATCTCGGCTTGATTACTGCAACTCTATTTTCACCTGTCTCAGCAAGTCGTCCCAGGACCGTCTGCAACTAGTCCAGAACTCTGCTGCAAGGCTGCTGACTAGGTCTAGCAGGTTGTCGCACATCACTCCGATTTTATACTCATTACATTGGCTTCCGATCAATTTCAGGATCAAATTCAAAGTTTTGGTTCTAACTTATAAAGCATTGCATGGTCAAGCACCTGCTTATATATCTGACCTGCTCCATCCGTACACTACAACCAGGCCCCTCAGGTCTTCTAACCAGGGATTACTGGCTGTCCCACGCACTCGCTTAAAAACTAGAGGTGACCGCTCTTTTGAAGCGGTGGCTCCAAACCTGTGGAACGCCCTTCCGATTGTCTTGCGTTCAGCAGTCTCGCTTGAAGCTTTTAAAAAGCAGCTGAAGACGCACTTGTTTACATTTGCTTTTGATTGATGTATGTAATTTTTTGGTGACATGCTGAAATTGTTGTAATGATTGTTTTTAGTCTTTTTGGTTTTATAACTTAACATGTTTTGTTCAAATGTTTACCAATGTGAAGCACTTTGTGACTTTGTCTGTGAAAGGTGCTATAACAAATAAACTTATTATTATTATTATTATTATTATTATGTTTCAGGGTAGAAAACACAGACTCGCAGACGTACGTTGACCCAAACATGGACAGTATCTTAAGCGCAGCTCGTTTGATGTTGGGGTATTTTTCAATTGGCACACTTTTCCAGAACTCAACGGTCCCTTCCCTTAAAACAGCTTTCAGTTGATCCTCCTCACAAAGGTCGATCATCTCCAACTCAGCCGCAGCCTCATCTGTGACGAGCGGGGCTTTCAAACAGTCTGTCTCCGCATTAAATGGGTCGACGAGGAACGTAATCTGTGGTCTTTTCAGTTGTAGATCACAGAACCGGGTCACAAAGCTTTCGTGCAGGTTTGCAACCAGTGTTGCATATCTGTCTCTTTTCTTTTTCAGGGCGGCGCTGGTGACTTGCTCACTGGCTTTTAGCAGAGTATGAAAATGTGTTAAATCTCCCTTTTGAATATGCGCCTCGAACAGCTTTAGTTTGTTGACAAACGCAAACACACTTTGCACCAGGTCAGGCAGCATTTTTAACTTACCCTGCAGGGTCAGGTTCAGTCTGTCCAAGTGACACAGCATGTCGACTGAAAATGCCAGATCCATAATCCACTCGAGGTCTGAGAGCTCGGGATAGTCCTTGTCCTTCTCTTCCATGAACAGTTTCACAGCATCCAAAAGCTCAAAGAAGCGAGAGAATACCTTGCTTTTTGACAGCCACCTCACAGTGCAGTGCAGCGGCAGGTCACCTGGAAGCCCTTGGTCCAGCTCAGCGATGAGATTCCTGAATTGCCTGTGGTTAAGCGCATGTGTGCGGATGTAGTTGACGATTTCCATCACAGGCTTCATGACGTTGTTTAAATTCAATGATTTAGACACGAGTTGCTCCCTGTGGATGATGCAGTGGAAATTCCAAAAGTCGGGAAATGTTTGATCAGCTTTGCACAGCCCCACAAGCCCGTTCACGCATCCGATCATGGCTGGCGCTCCATCCGTGGCTATTGCAGTTAGTTTCGGTATGGGCAGATTTGCTTTTGCAAACGCAGCGGGTTGGCCAGGCCTGTACTATATAAATAAATAGGCCCTAATAATAGGGCCTCGCTCCCGCGACATATTATCATAGAGTACATTCAAGAGTCAAAGGTTTGACTTGTCACAAGCTCGTATACAATATGTGCAGTGAACTACTACATACTGTCGAGGTTGTGCTAGGAATAGTGTGAGTGCAGTCAAATATTATCAATTACAATAAAAGTAAAGAAGGAATCCTTAATGATCAAATTCCAATGCTACAAAAATATGAATATATGTTATTAAAGTATTTAAATGCTGAGTATATTGGTTGGTGTATAAGGTGGCCTATTTATATTATTCTTATGTCACAATTGGTAATATTTTATGGCTGTTATCAATATTATATCCCCAACATATTATATCCCCGACATTCAAGGAATTTGTCCTGGTGTGAGGTGCATAACATTTAACATTTAACAATTAACATTTAATAATAAACAGAGTGCAATAAATGGGAGGATGAGAATATACAATTTAAGTTAAAATAAAATAAACAAAATGATGCTTGTACTCGATGAAAAGGCAAGGCAAGGCAAGGCAAGTTTATTTGTATAGCACATTTCAACACAAGGTGATTCAAAGTGCTTCACATACAGCCATTAAAAGCATAAAAACACAATGCAGAATAAAAGATTTAAAAACAATTAAAAACAATTACACAATCCAAAATAAAAGATTTAAAAACAATTAAGAACAATCATTAAAACAATAAAAAACAGTTAGAAGGCAAAAAGCAGAAATAGATAGATACAGAATTGAATAAAAGTTGCAGTGCAGTTTAAGATATAAAATGCAGTAGTGAAATGTAGAATCTGGTTTAATTAAAGGCAACAGCAAACAGAAAGGTCTTCAGTCTGGATTTAAAGAGGCTGAGGGTCTCTGCAGACCTGCAGCTCTCAGGGACCTTGTTCCAGATGTGTGGAGCAGAAAAGCTGAACGCTGCCTCTCCGTGTTTAGTTCTGACTCTTGGAACAGAAAGTAGACCCGTCCCAGACGACCTGAGGGGTCGGGATGGTTCATAAGGCAGCAGCAGATCACTAATGTATTTAGGCCCTAAACCATTCAAGGCTTTATAAACCAGCAGCAGGATTTTAAAGTCAATTCTTTGTTGGACAGGAAGCCAGTGCAAAGACCTCAGAACTGGAGTGATGTGATCCACTCTCCTGGTCTTAGTGAGGACTCGAGCTGCAGCGTTCTGAATCAGCTGCAGCTTTCTGATTGACTTTTTACTGAGACCTGTGAACACACCGTTACAGTAGTCAAGTCTACTGAAGATAAATGACCTGTGAACACACCGTTACAGTAGTCAAGTCTACTGAAGATAAATGACCTGTGAACACACCGTTACAGTAGTCAAGTCTACTGAAGATAAATGACCTGTGAACACACCGTTACAGTAGTCAAGTCTACTGAAGATAAATGCATGAACAAGTTTCTCCAAATCCTGTTGAGACATAAGTCCTCTAACCCTTGATATATTCTTCAGGTGATAGTAGGCTGATTTTGTAACTGTCTTGATATGACTGTTCAGGTTGAGATCTGAATCCATAACTACTCCTAGATTTCTGGCTTGGTTTGAGGTTTTTAACATCAGTGATTGTAGCTCAGCGCTCACTTTCAATCGTTCGTCCTTGGAACCAAAAACAAGTACTTCTGTTTTATCTTTATTTAATTGAAGAAAATTCTGGCACATCCAGTTGTTGATTTCTTCAATACATTTAGCCAGCACTGGTATGGGATTATAGTCCCCTGGTGATATAGTTATGTAGATTTGTGTGTCGTCTGCATAGTTATGATAACACACTTTGTTGTTTTTCATAATCTGAGCCAGTGGAAGCATGTAGATATTGAACAGAAGAGGCCCCAGTATTGAACCTTGGGGAACACCACATGTCATACCAGTCAGCTCTGACCTGTAATTAGCTACCGACACAAAGTATTGTCGGTCCTTCAAGTAAGAGTCAAACCAGTTAAGTGCTGCGCCAGAGAGTCCTACCCAGACTTTCAGTCTGTCTAGTAGTATGTTGTGATCGACTGTGTCGAATGCAGCACTGAGATCCAGTAATACTAAGACTGAAGTTCTGCCTCTGTCTGTGTTTAAGTGGATGTCGTTGAAAACCGTAACAAGAGCAGTTTCAGTACTGTGATGCTGACGAAAGCCAGACTGGAAGACATCAAAACAATTATTTTCGGCCAAGAAGCTATTTAGCTGATGATAAACCACTTTTTCCATTATTTTACTTAAAAAGGGGAGGTTTGATATTGGCCTATAATTTTTCATTATTTCGGGGTCTAAACTAGCCTTCTTTAGGAGTGGTTTAATAACTGCAGTTTTTAGGGCTTGTGGGAAGACACCTGAGAGAAGGGATGTGTTTACAATTTGTAAAAGGTCAGTGATCATGCAGTGCGAAATATTTTTGAAAAAGTGTGTTGGTAGAATATCTAAGCAGCATGAGGATGTTTTCAGATGTTGTATAATATCTTCTAAGCTTCTTTGGTTAATTGAATGAAATTGTGTCATGATATTTGGATGGATGTTATTTAAAGATGGGGACAACACACATCCTGTGGTTGGTGTGGAGCCACCAACTGCTTGTCTAATTTGCTGAATTTTGTCAGCAAAAAAGAATGCAAATTGATTGCATGCCCAGGTGGATTGGAGCGTAGCAGTTACTGACACCGGAGGGTTTGTTAGCCTGTCCACGGTAGCAAATAAGGCGCGTGCATTGTTATTGTTTTTGATTATGATGTCAGAGAAGAAGGCCCGCCTTGCATTTCTAAGTTCCAAATTGTAGTTGCGAAGTCTCTCTTTATAGATACCACAGTGAACCTGGAGATTAGTCTTTCGCCACCTGCGCTCAGCTTTCCGACACTCTCTTTTCTCTATTCGGACCAGCGTGGCAAAGTGCGAGAAATCAGTAATAAAAAAGACCATTTGAACACACTTTTTCTGAACAATTTATTGGTAATTATCGAGAAAAACAACTTTAAATGTTTGTATTGATGCTATGTTTGTTGTAAAGTATTAATTTATCAAATAATGTGTTATAGTGTGACTGTTCTTATCTGTCCATGTTCTTTTCAGCAAGAACTTATTTTCAAGAACACTTCCTTTGTTTTTAGTTGTAATCTGTGTTTTCAATCATCAGTTTGCTCTGTTGTGCTTTCAGGAACACAATGTACTATTTTGTTCTTATTGTGCAAAAGCAAAGAGAGTCACTCATTTACATACCACAGACTGTCTCTTCTTCATTTACATTGTTTTCATCTGAAAATCTGAACGTTGGCATGCGTTGTGTGTGATCATCTGGTGTTGTGGACCCTCATGGGGCATCCCTGACGGGCTGCTGCCCCTTCAGATGTTCATGAGGAGGAGGGCTGAATGCTGAGCAGCTTCAGTTACCACATACAGCCTGCGGGTGTTTATACTGCAGTTACTATGGAGATATACCTCTCCGCTCTCTGTTATATATTAAAGTTTTAAAATTAATTTATCTTAGGATGAAAGAACAGTCTAAACCCCCCACAGAGAGAGAGAGGGAGAGGGAGCTAACAAAAGTGTAGCCATGTTTTTGTATTCTAATTACTCGCTTTCAAGAACAGTAACACCATACAGTATATATATATATGTGTGTGTGGCAATTTCTTTAAAATAATTAAAAATCACATCTGAAGTAATATACTGGAAAGTTAATTTTTGATTCCATTTTGGTTTTGTTAAAATGACCAGAAACACAAGGTCCTTGTTAGTTAGGATGGTATGACAGTCCACTGTTGGTAAGGTATGCGTGCATCTGTGTGTGTGTGTGTGTGTGTGTGTGTGTGTGTTTTCTCTGCAACACGGATGACGTTTTTGGCGGTGCAATCGCGTCCCCAAAGATTTGAAGCGCCACAAGCAGCATATTTGTCATTTGTTTTTGTGTTGGGGACACACTGAATGGATGATCCACAGGAAATAAAGGATTATATGTTGCGGGAGGGGTTTGAGAAACTTTTCTATGGCCAGTGTCCAACGGGCATTCTACAAACATCTCAGAGCCATCTTTTGAAGCCGACAGGATATTGATATTCTTCTTTAAAAGCCCCTGCAGACGGGGAAATAAAAGGAAGCACGAGAAAGGGAGGGTGACGTGCAACAAAGGCCTTAGAGCAAGATCCTAACCGGCATCTCAGACCAGCACGCACGCTGTGATCACACCATCTGCCTCCTCGCCACTGATTTAATCAATACCTCTCTCTGCTATTGCAAATAAGATGGAGCGGCCTGGATCTCTCAGAGGCAAACGAGATAGCTTAGAGTACGGGTTACAAACTCCACAGGGTACCTTTTAAAACCCTTTGAAAACCAAGCTGATGTTTCTTTAATTGAGTAAAGTTGCAAACTATAAAAGGTGTATATCTGCAACCACAATGTCTATTTTAATAATGTTGGTATCAAAGTAAACAGTAGCACTTGTGAGATAGTATTCAGATGTGTTAATACCACTGAATATGTGACTGGTTAAGAGTAAAGAAGATGGCACACAGCACAAATTAAAAGGGAAATAGTCCAAATTTATAAATAAAGCCCTTGAAAAATAACAAAAGAGTCATAAACTCAACATTCTCTACTTTTCTCTTCTTCTTTCTTTCTTCAGTATTTTGCCGTATTTTCATCAAAACATGTTGTCTATACCGACCACAACCTCATTGCTGGTGCTGGTGCTGATTTACTGAGTCAAACAGAGGGCCATGTGTTTTCACACATCGTGTGACACTTTATCACATTTTAGTGTCTGCTGAAGGAAACGCGTCATTGAAAAGATAGAGTTATTGTCCATCTATTGTCCATCTATTGTTAACAGACATCGGGAGCGCAAATTTTGCAGGAGGGCCGGGGTCACGTGGGGCCAAGGTGTCTCTGGAGCACAAGATGCAATGCAGGCGTGTGGACGGGACGGGCGACATGCATGTGGGTGGCGTGACGTTCAAGGAGAGGAGCAGAAGAGACCAAATGAGTCACAGAATAGGTATTAGCCCGTCGTGGGGCAGAGTTGTAGCTCTCAGGGTCCAGATCTTATCTGAGGGAAAGTTCCAAAGTGCCAGCTGCAGTGACGTATTTCGTCTGCCTGCAGAGTGTGTTGAGAATGGGAACGTGAGGACCGCATACACACACACACGCACGCACACACACACACTCCATATACATGGCAGCATGAAGCAGCTCAACAACGAGGCTTGATTTGTAGTTATTTATGAGCACAGATAAAACTGCTGCTGCGCTTGTTCGGAGAACAGATTCATTCATTTGGCTCCGTCCGTGGCATTACATAACACGGCTGTTAAATTAGCCTGCAGCAATGGGAGAGGATGACTGAAGATGGCATTAACTGAATGATACAAGGGAAATAAAAGAGGCATCCGCTGATTAATCCAGAGAGGCGAGCGAGGAGTCATGGTCGTAGAAAAACAGTGTCTCTAAAACTCGGACCAAGGTTTTGTGTACTGTTTTATGGGATACATACTGTTTAAATTCTTCAATTAGCTATTAAATCTGTTGGATAGCCTCAGGAAAGTGGGTCCGAAACAACTTCATTCTCTATTTTTCAGGGTTTTCAGCATAAAATGTCATGATGAACGACAACTCCTCTCACAAGAAGGTGCAATTATGGCTTATTCCATCGTCCTATTATTAGTGTGTCATTTTTTAAAATAGATTTGTGAATGTGTGACAGTTCCAAGTCAATTAAGTAGACCCCTGCATCCTAACCATTGTTAGATCAAGGACCATGACGGAAATAAGTCTTGGACCTTTTTTGTTGTTGTTTAATAATCTCTATAAACAACACAAATATATTCAACTTCAAGGTGTAAAGCAATGACGATATGGTGGGCTGCCTTTTGGGTCATTCCTTTGCCTGAAACTAGTTCAGCCTTTACATTATAAACTTTACACTCTCGGGAACATGTGAGCCATGCGATGTTTTACAACCAAACCTCTTGTCACATGTCGAACTGTTAATATGCAACCGTAACCCAGAAAAGACCCCACAGCTGGGACCCGATAGAAAACTAAGCTCTGCAAAGCCAGTGAACAATATCTCTATTGGTTTTGTTGCTCGATTCAAGTGTGTAGCTAAATACATACAGAAACTAGGCCAATATAAATAAATATCGGGAGTGGGGTTGTCACTGATTTTAAGTCTCGGAGTACGATGCCAACTGGTCCATATAGTTAAGAACAATATAGAGAACCTTAGTAAAGAAGCAACCGCTCTCATCGCGCTGACTTCCTGTTGTGTTGAAGCCCTCTTTGGGTAACTTGAACTGATCGGGGCCAGTAATGTAAGTACACTGTCCAGTGTAATAGCCGGATCAAGGCAGCAGAAATAGCGGTAGACAATCCTGCCCTCCGGCCTGCTCGCCGCTATAAATATGTAATGCTGCCAGGATTAGCACCTTAACCACAGGACAGTGATCAAGAGGTCTCATTTGTAACCACCACCGTTCTCTGAATGAAGAGGCTCCATTTCCTCCCAGTAACATATGCTAAATTAAAGGGGACTGACCCACTGACACCAGTTGGCCTGGATTCATATTTTAAGCGTCCTGATGGAAAGAATCTCGTCGTGGCCTTGAGGCGGAGTGATATTCTCCTGTTGGATTGGTTGACACTTTCCATTCTCTCTTGTAGACGGCCATCTTCCCCCGATTGGATATATAGTCTGCCGGACAGAAAGCTGAATGAAAAACGTAGAAGTGGCCGTCGAGGGCCTCTCTAGTCGTCACATTGAGAAAGAGACAATGCACTGTGATTGCCAGCCGATAGAGCGACGGATGTGACGAACGATTCAAGGATTTAAGAAAGCGTCCGGTCAACAAAGACATCTGGAAGATAGCTAGATATCCCTTTGAATGCGTAAAATCAAACCAATTTGATTGGTCCCTGAAGCGTACTATCAATACGGCAGGTTTCAAACGTCACAATGGAAGGCACGAACAATTAAACAATGTTCATGAGTCCGAACAGTTTGCACTGAAAATGTCCAAGAAACTCTCAACAGCATTTGGTATTTCTTTGAGTGGGTATTTCTTTTGATGTGTAGGTGTTTACATAACACGGTAAACTACCCAATGTTGGAAAAATAACGTTAGCTAGATTGCTATACTGCTTTTGCTACACATCAAATTGAGTGAAATATTGGCAGATACTGACAGAAAACAACAAAATATATGAATACGTTGATAGCAACAACAATTCTCAATGTATCGCCTCATACCGAAACTCAGCATTTAGCAAATTAATTCATAACATTTTTGGCCGCTGCCATTTTAGTTTAGACAAGCTTACCATTGAAATTTAAAATATATTATATATTTATAATATTATATATTATATAATATTATAGTGTCCTCAAACTGTATACATGACTAATTACCAGGGTCACTGGGGTAGAATTAAATGTACATAATTTAAACAAAAATGGGGTGTTGAACTCGTTGTACAACACCACATTCATTGTGAAAATGAACAATGAACACTAGAAGAACACTAGAACACTAGAATTAAGAACACTAGAACTCAGTCTGCTTAAGTGCTTTATTAAATAACAAACACTTTGATGAAAACATTTTTATTTTATCAGAGTACACCTGATTAATGCATCAAATATGTTTTTTTGCACGTTCTGCCAGCTAATCAAACAAAAAGCAACATAAATGACAACGTGTTTATGATCAGGGTGTGGCATTGTTCCTGCCTTTTGGACCTTTGCCAATCAGATGCGTGCCTACTCATCATTCATTTGCAAATCTCTGAGACCAAAAATTTTCATAAACATGAAAGGAATTCGGGGTGAGTCAGTCAGGACTTTTCTGATTATTTCACTTTCGAGATCAGTGTGTTTCTGTGCATGTTTGTGCACGTGCTTTGCCCCCTTATGAACTTACCTCCTTATCAACAAACCTCAGAGTACATATTGTGTTTGTTGATGTGCTATTACGCAACGTTTATCAACCAGTAATTCAAAGTCATCTGCAGCAGAACTTCTGTCGATTCTCTCAGCAAACATCTGAGCCACTCGTGCAACTTCATGGGAAATGATACAAAATAAATAATCTGATGTTTTCAGGATGTTTTTTTTACCGGCATCCGAGCGCCTGTAATTGTTGTTAAATAATTTCTGCCCTGCTCCATGTTTTTCTTTTATATCATTCATGTTTAGTGTTTTTTATTTATTTTGTTGCTCACCTGAACTTGAAGAGCACCTGGAATTAATCGTTTTGCCTCTAGTGCAAACAGGACTATGTGAATTTAAGGTTCAGCAGAACGAGGAGTCAGTTGAAACATGTCAATAATAGCTGAGAGGGCGGTGAACATGTTTTAAAAAAAACGAACTGTTCCTGAATGCTAATATTTACTTTTGCTGACATTCGCAGATTGGCAACAACTTCCTGAGAAAGGAACAAAGAGGAAGACACTCCTTACCATTAGTGTGTCACCTCTGCCAGCAAAGAGGTGATTACGGTTCATAATACGTGTTGTCTGTCAGCAGCATCGAGTTCACAAAGTCTGAGACGACAGGCCAAGGGGTAAAAATCTCTGTTAGATTAAGGACGAGTCAGATCCAATAAGAGACAGACACCCTTATCAACTTGTGCAAGCCCTTGTTTTCTGGACGTAAACAGACACAAATATACATTTCCAGTGAAGTCTGCCACGTCGTCAGGCCTGTGACCCTTAGGGTCAAGACGTGTGTATAGATTGGCCTCCGTTGTTTTTCAAGTCTAGATAGATAGACAGGTAGGTAGGTAGGTAGGTCGATTGATAGGTATGTAATTTGGTAGGTTGATAGATAGGTAGGTAGGTCGATAGGTAGGTAGGTAGGTAGATCGGTGGATAGGTAGGTAGGTAGTTTGGTAGGTTGATAGATAGGTAGGTAGGTCGATAGGTAGGTAGGTAGGTAGATCGGTGGATAGGTAGGTAGGTAGTTTGGTAGGTTGATAGATAGGTAGGTAGGTCGATAGGTAGGTAGGTAGGTAGATCGGTGGATAGGTAGGTAGGTAGTTTGGTAGGTTGATAGATAGGTAGGTAGTTTGGTAGGTTGATAGATAGGTAGGTAGGTCGATAGGTAGGTATGTAGTTTGGTAGGTTGATAGATAGGTAGGTAGGTTGATCGGTGGATAGGTAGGTAGGTAAGTAGGTAGGTTGGTTGGTTGATAGATAGGTAGATATTTTGGTAGGTAGATTGGTAGGTAGGTAGGTATTATGAAGTTCAAATATATCTCTTCACTTAGTTAGATAGCTAGGTAGGTAGGTAGGTAGGTAGATAGATAGAAAGATTGATAGATAGATGATATATAACACTCTAACACTCTTATTTGCTAGTTAGACGAGAAGGTTGATAGGCTGTATGTGTTTAAGTGTGTGTTTAATATATAGCCTGAGTCAACAGACTAATTGTACATGTTGTGTCTTGTTTGTTTATTCTGTGCAAATACTATTTTGTTAAAAGGACAAATCAGACATGTGAGTGTATCGAAACGCCTCATTTGACTGTAGTAGAGCGAAGACGGGTATTTACGAAAACGCTTAAACTACAGAGAGTCTTGAGGTGGTAGACCATACCTGTCTAGCAGGTCTGGCTGACTCACCGCATATGCAAATCCGACATAGATGCATGCACGTGAGGGAGTATGAGAGGATAGTAATTTATACACAGTGTGACCAAGCACACACGGATATGACCTTAAGATACTGTTTACGAGAACAACCGGGACATCCATCTTTGATGCTGAACACCGTGTGACGTCTGGCACTCTGATAATCTCAGGAACAGCTGGCCTCCTGCGCTTTTATGCACGTCGGTGTCTGGCTAAGAATTATGGGTTAAATAAACGTCACGTATACGCTGCAATCCCTTGATGACAGAAGCGGTATGAGTAAAATTTCCAGACAGAAGCTGCCGAGGCACATGTGAGTATGTACTGTAACACTCTGGGTATTTATGGAATATACAACTCACATCTACACTGCTCTGTCTTTAGTTAGGATAGATTAATGCCACTGAGGTGAATTTGTAACCAGCACTATCTTTGTTCTTTCCTGGATCTGTGCCAAGAGGAATTCAGGCTCCCCTGAATGCAAAGGGATCTTAATTTGCATACAAAATAACACCCAAAATTGCTGCAAGTGTACATTCTTTGCAGTCCGATATCAAACGTTTTTCAGCAGTGCAGCAAAAAGGTTTTATGAGAATAAGTCTGCGGATGAGTCAGGGCGTGCGGCAGACACACATTACGACACCCTTCTGCCCTCGTTGTGTTGGGATGTTTATGAGAGCAGACTGTCCCGGTTTGGAGGATGAGCAATGTGTGCTTATTCAGTTCCGATGCTTGACCTCAGTTCACTTTGGCTGCGAGTAAATCTGTCACCTTGTTTGAACTTTATGGATCCCCTGAGCCCGGCCCACACTGAACAAATCCTCCCCCTCCGAACTGACTGCAACTGTTAGCACTCACTGGGCTATAAATCTCTACGCCGGCTGGAATGAGGCCGAACCCAAGAACAACAGAGAAGAAAACCCAAAATAGCTAGTTAATTGATTGAGTTCATCCGCGGTGAACTCTCAATCAAGTGTTCAGTTACTGTAACAAACTGTTTAGGTGCATGTGTCTTTCTCTGATGTTATGCAATGGCCTTTGGAGGAGGAGGGGCAATGTTATGCCAGGTGGTCTGCAAATGCAGCGGAAAACTACTCGGCTGCAACAACCGCTATTCTACGACCCCGGGATCTTTTACCGAGAGAACATGCTGTAGCTTTTTCTGTCCTCCTTCCACGTCCTCTGTCCTCCGCTCAACCCGTCGACTCCTTTTGTTCAGTCCGGCGGTCACATCGTGTCTTACTTCCTTATCCTGTCCTGTGTTACGACATTTTTGGGGGGATACATTTCACTGCTTCTGACGACATGTGATGGTCTGTTGTTTGAAATGAGGACATGCGCTCAAAAACAAGTTTGCTCTTGCAGTGGTATCTTGTGTTGTTCCCCCAACCCCCACAACCCCCCACCCTCTCTGCTGGTCTTTCCCCACTCACTGGCCACAGTTTTTGGACCCAAAAATGGACTCTCTGAGCCAACAGTGAGGACGTGACACCCGTGTTAACTCCTTTGTTGATGATGTCCTTTATTGATGTGGCTTTTGAGCAGTGACATCACAAGCGGGGCAAATATTTCACCTGAACTGACCCTGGAAAGCACACCAAAAACAGTAATGGGAAAACACTGACGACCTCGGATGAACTGCTGTTTTGGGGCAAATACAGAATTTCTAAACGATTTGTAGTTACCAGGCAGCAAAGTAAAGACTCCTCTGGTTGCAAAAGGAAGTCTGATTTTAAGTCTTCTTCAATAAAGCATGATATTCATTTAGTAAAAAATTGCAGATAAAGCAAATACTATTTGGGGCGTGGCTACCGTATGATTGACAGGTTGCTGAGGCTACCAGTGCTGTATACAGCATCTCAACAACATTCCTATGGTCACTTAGTTCACTGGTTGCAAAAAAAAAAACGATGGCGGCGACCAAAATCCAAGATGGCATTGGCCACATTGCTGAACTCATGACTATGTCAACTAGAGCGTGGATACCTTATGATTGACAGGTACGTTTTCATCTTATAACTTTAACCCTTTCAGAGTGTGTGTTAAGTTCGGTTTTGGGTGCCTAAAAACGTCTTATTCAGCGTCCAGTTTTACTGAACTCTCACTCTCTTCTCACTATGTGGTTGCAAAAAAAACAAGATGGCGACGGTCAAAAACTTCAAAACACAAGGCTTCCAAACGGCAGTGAACAAACCAATTGATGATGTCACAATGACTACGTCCACTTCCTATGTATTGTCTGTGGAAGTTACATATTTTAACACTTTAACACTCCAATGAAACTATTTAATTGCCAGATTTCACTGATGTTTCAGACACCGTGATGAGGAGCTGAAAAAGAGCGTAACTGGTTGAACCGATCCCTCGTTGAACTGGGTTGCTAACTTTGGCCCTAGAGCTTACAGCCATTAATTGTTGGATGAAATTACCACACAGCAGAAATGGGTGAAGGCATATTTTAATTTGTACAGACAGTAGAAGGAAGGGAGGTTAATGGAGCCCAATGAGCTCATTCCTGCCCCGAGGCCTCTGCAATTTAATCCAGCAATATCATACCATCATTTATTACTTCCTCTCTATAAATATGCACTAAGTGGTTAACTCTACAATAAACAGTATATTGAGATGTCAGATGTCATGTATATGTGTCATCGTTATGTTGTGTCATCTCTAAAAGGTGCAATGACTCGAATTTCTGCAGCTGCAAAATGTGCTGCAAAGCATGGTGGGATTGCTAGCAGATAGCCTTTACATGCAGGGTTCATACGGTCATGGAAAACCTGGAAAAGTCATGGAATTTCCAGGCCTGGAAAAGTACTTGAAAAAAATAAAATACTAAACGTTTTGGAAAACTCTTAAAAATGTATTATATTCATATGTTCATGTTGTTCATTTACGCTGAGTTTTAAATAATGAAAGAAAAACTCAAAATATAAGCAGGCATACGCTGAGTATATCTATAAATGTTTATTCTTTTAATCAAACTATTGTCTCTCATTCATTTGTGTCCTTTAAGGAATACTGTATGCTTTGGAATCCTCATTGTTAGTTTAAATACTACATTTTATCACTTTTTCATGGACACACCCAGATTTCACTAAATGTTTGCTCATGGGAATTTGCTTTAAAGTCATAGAAAGGTCCTGGAAAAGTCCTGGAAATCCATTGTTCAAAATGTATATGAACCCTGTACATGTAATAATATATTTTTATATAATATACAAAGCTAAACATCGATACATCTTGAATTAACTATTAAGGAGTTGGTTGGTTTGATAGCTTTGACTCTAGCCTATACTTAACCTTTTTACCTTTGTCAGCAGAAAAGTGCTGTTTATCATCATCTCTATAAATACTTAATATACTAACCCTAAATGTTTTACCAATAGGTTTCAAGACTCCATTGCAGTAGCTCTCCCAATGCTAAATGTAACTGCTCAATTAACTCTTTCAATACTATTAACACATCTGCTATAACTTATACTGGACACACATTACATATTTCTTTTTTCTTCACACAACATAAACGTAACCCTCGGGAAATTATAATACAAAGTTTATGGTTTAACGCTGGAACACCTCTCTCCCCATGAGGTCAACTTTCACGAGAGTCCGCCATGCGTTACGAGTGCCAGTAAAGAATTGCATATGTGGAAGGCCGCACATAAAGTTTATGAGAAAGTATGAGTATATTCAGTTGGCAACGAAGATCTTTTCTGTTCCGAGTGTAAAGCACAAGTTGCGAAATACGTTTTTTTTTTTAATTTTATCTCCATAGTTTGTGTCGAAATCACACACACACACACACTAGAGCGGGGCTCCGGAGACGGGGTTCCGTAGAGCGGGGCCCGGCGGGACTGGACTCGGGACGGGGCCCGGCGGGGAAGCTGAGAGGACACAGGCCTGGAAGCGGCGCAGTCGCGGAATTCGGGAACACCAGAGGTGGGGGCTGCTCTGGGGATTCCAGAGGCAGGGGCTTGAGAGATGAGGATGCGGGAGCCGGCGGAGACTGGAGTGTCCGAGCCAGTTCCCGCACCATACGGCCAAGATGGAAAACATCCGCTGCAAGGGAGTGCGTTCCTAGCTGCATCTCCTTGAGTTCCTGGAGGTACCCCTCCATCCCCGTGCCAAGTTCGGCCAGCCTAGCTTCCTCGGTGGTCGCTGGGGGAGGCTCCGGCCACGGCACTGGGACGGCAGCGGGAACTAGCCTGGGCTGCGGCAAGGAAGCGGCAGCAGAAACCCGACGTCGATGTTGCCTTGGCCCGGTGGTCCGGAACACCGCCTCAGGAAAAGGGGAAGCTGAGTTGAAGGTTGAGTCCATGGTGGTTGCTGGGTCCATGGGTGGTCGGTCTGTTCTGTCACGGGAGTACAGGCTAGGACCCAAATGCAAACCACAAAACAGTTAAAAGGGATTAACAGATGTTTATTTAAGGAGCGTGTGAGCTGAACTGGGTGTGGGTCCCGTGGCCCGACACTGGCAGAGAGGCAGGATGGCAGACCGGTGTGGAGCCCGTGGTCCGACACTGAAGGCTGGCAGAGCTGGGAAGGGGAGCAAAAGACAAACAGAACGACAACCCAGGCCTGCCGACTCAGGGCAGATATAGTGTCCCTGATTAAGATTGGCCGCAGCTGAGTGCCAATCAGGGATGTGGCCGTGGGAGGTGTGTGGAGGCGGGACAGAAAACAAACGACGAACACCTGGTAACACAACAAACAGACACATGACAGACACAAGAGGGGAGGAGATTTGGGAAAAACAGGTTACACACACCGGGTCAGACAGGGATCCTGACAGTTTGTTTGAAGAAATCTTGTTATTTTACAACTTATGAAGGATTATAAGTATTTATCAGTGTAATGTTATGTTACAGCTATACTGTAATCTGCTATTATACTGTAAATCCTTTGTAAAGCCCCTTTAGATTACTGTGTTTGATCAGTTAAACATGAGGTTCATTAGGACATTTTTACATTACATAATGTTGATATTGGACAGATATTTAAAAATGTCTATCAAGCACTTTGAATACATGGATGGACATTACAATGGACATTTAAAGCATGGGGAAGATAACAGAATCTGTCAACTAAAAAATGGAAAATGTTTTGACATATTGGGAAAAATTAGTTACAAACCCATAGACCTGATTTTATTTTGTATAAATCAATGAATGTACAATAAAGAATAGATCACTCCATAGTTATACATTGTTTTTCTTTTTGTTCTTTGTTTCTTTTTAGTTGTTTATTCTGTTTTTCACCTCTTGTTCTATATGTGTTTAACTAAAATGAGCATTATCTAAAAATGTGCACATTATGTCAATTGTCTGAAAAACATCCGTAAACGTCTAATTGATGCTTACTACCAATTATATAAAAAAAAAGAAAATGTCTGTCAAACTCAAAGCCTCGAGGTCACATGACAAATTAAAATCTGATTCAATCGTATTAGTTCTGTGTTAACTTTTCAGATCCAAGGGACTGAAATGAGAAATCTTCCAAAGCTGAGTGTTTCAAGGAAAGCAGATATCTCAGAGTTCATCCAGTTTACACTTTCGTTGTTGTACTGATGCTTTCCACAAACATTGCAGGGCACTCCTCCAATATTGCAGCGCATCCTGCTGCTGTTATGAGAGACTTCAAAAGCCTCTGGGTCCGCTTCCTCCCTCTGATGCCTGTGCGAGCGCTAGCCCTTTTCTCTTTTGACATTTTCTTTGATGTCAAATATCAGTTCAGAACCAGAAAAAACACAAAACGTTTGAGTGGTGGTTTCGTTTTGCAAACTGAAGTCTGAACGTCTTCCCCTGGTTTGAAGTTCATATCAGTGTTTTATGATAATTATGAAAGATGTCCCACTGCACTGATGACAAAAGATAATAATCAATATCAGCAGTCTGAGATGATGTCTTCACATGGGCAGCTCCTGATTGGTTCATTCATGTTTCATACATATTAGCCAAGCCTGTACGTGCAATTTCTTTCAGTGTGGCTTTAAACATAAAAGGAGTGGCTGGAGCAATGGAAAAACAAGTATTACAATATGTAAGAATGATTTTCCCAATTTGTGAAACATGCCAATAAAAGTTAACTTGGTGGAATCTGAATATGTATTGTTGAAAAGTCAGATTTTCTAAAGAAAAGAGCAAAATAAAATATCATTTGAATGGTGCTCAGACATCCCTTCTGCGTATCCTAATTCAATTTTTTTTTTTTTTTTCTACATGGTAGTTTAATGGAGCTCCAATGCGCTGCATGGTTCCTGAATGTTTCTTCCCTAATGAGGCTTGGGTTGCTGGTCTCCTAAAGAAAAACAAAATTAGAAGGCCTGTTGCTGGCAGAGTGCTATTTGCAAAAATAAGGCCCCGTATGTTCAAATACAGCAGTTGGACAAACAGGCAAATTGAGCAACGCAGCCGGGGTTGAATCAGGTCAGCGAGACGAAGGTTCATTGAACGAGTCTAATGCAAGCGGGACGAACCTCCCAAAACAAATTAATTTAATCAAAGTCAATCAACGTTGCTATTTGTGTTTTCCCGTGCCAAAACCGAATGACGTTGACAATTAGGAATAATAAGGCCCCTCCATTTGTTCTAGCGTCCCAATGAGCTGTAAAACCGAAAGCTAAAAAAAAACGACCGTTTGGTTTCACAGACAACATGGAGAACATGGAGGGCATTATTCGTGGTGGTCATCATCGATTAAAATTAAAAACTCCAATGAGGAAGTTCCGTTAACTTGCATTCTCTCAACTGGCCATCGGGGGTCACTGCTCTGGAGGAAAACGTCTAGTTCTCACTTGATTTATGACCTGAGTAAACATAGTAATTATGAGTATATGGTCTCCATTGCAAGTTTCTAATATTCTTCATTAAGGCATGATGTTCATTTTGCAAATTAAACATTTTGCTTTTAGGCTTTAGGGCGGGGCTACCCTGGAATTGACAAGTTGCTACAGCTCCCAGAGCCGAATACAGAATTTCTACATCACTCTTCCGCTGTCCAAATACAGTCATAGTTCATTCATTGGTTGCAAAAAAACACAAACAAGATGGCATCGTCATGGCCAGCTCTAGTTGGTCTAGCTCTAGGGTCCGACTACTTCCTGGTTTGTGACGTATGCTGGTATAAAGACACATAACAGGTATGTTACAGTTGGGCTTAAATTTAACAACGCAAACCGCTGTTAACATAAATCATATTTTAGACTGTAGTTACAGCCTTTAAATGTTGCTCATATAATATTTTTGGCATAAATGATTAAGTGTCCCACGGACAAATTCATTGGGGTAATCCAACTTTGGTTCTGTACTATGTCTTTTGCATTTTTTGTAAAGTCTTTCTTATTTTGGTAAATATATCGGTATTTTAATGGTTTGGAAAGTAATAGCCAATGATCCTTCCACACAAGCCATCGAAATGGGCTGTAAGCTGCTGTTTTATGGTGTGTTCACACCGAACGCGACGCGAATTTTTCGCGCGACCAGATTACATGTAAAGTCAATGCACAGACGCGTTTGGTTGCGACAGACGCGAAATTTCGCCGGGCGGCGCGTTAGACGCGTTTGGCGCGGCGCGTTTGACGCGAAATTCGCGTGAGTTGAAATTTTCCAACTCGGGCGAAAATTCGCGTCGCGAAAGCCAATCAGCGTTGAGAAGCTCTGCGCGTCATCACCGCCGTCCTGCCGGTTTGAATCAAACAGTTGCTGATCCACCAGAAGTAGCGCTGGCAGCGGCCTCATTCAGACGCTGTTGTGCGGCTACGGATGATATTATGAACCCGGACACGGGGGCGTTTGATGGTCCGACATTAGAGGGACTTCCACAAGAAGGTTAAAGCAGAACTAGTGGTTAGTTTAATGGTGGATGGCGGAAACGGTACTGTTTTTACGGAGATAAGCCACGGAGATAAGCCCCGCCCGCGTTAAAGCGAATTTGCGTTGACGGAAATTAACCACATAAAGTCGAGCGAGTAAACTCACGCGAGTAAACTCACTCGAATTTCGCGTCGCGTTCGGTGTGAACACACCAATAAAGTCGAGCGAGTAAACTCACTCGAGTAACGCGACGCGAAATTTCGCGTCGCGTTCGGTGTGAACACACCATTAGGGTTTTAACGTGGTTTTTATTATTATTTGTATTTAATTTAATTTGCTGTTTCACTTTTTAAACCGGTGCCTCATACAATAGATTTCCTACATTTACCGTTCCCCTTTGTAAACCGGTGCCAAAGCACACAGGGTTTGAGGTTTTAATTGATCCGGTTTGTCATGATTTAGCACCTGAGTGGAGTGCATCCTTTTGTTCGTGTGTTATTACCTGTGTGAGTGAAAAATTCCTTGGATGCTATCCAAGTGTATTACTGAACAGTGACAAAGAGTTCAGTCTGTGTGTCAGCACTGATGTTCTGATGCCTGTTTTAATCTGACAGCCAGAAGAAAAGAGTCCTCTGCTCTTTGTTCCTGTAGCAGGGCTGGTATGCACGCTTCTATGCCCTCAAGGCAAAATACATTGTTAAATCAATGCAAATATATGCAATTCCTTTTATTTATTTTCTCTCAGACACTCAACGAAAGGAGGTATTTAACAATGTATGACTCATCTGCATTGTCTGTTCTCTGACAGGCTTTATGTAACTGTGAACATGATGCTTGTATGTTCTAGGGAATTCCATTCCAATAACAAAGGAAAAAAAAAACTACCTGTACCTGTTATTACTCACACCAAGTTCTACATTGCATCATTAAGATGCATAACCTTGATCAGAACAAGCTCGTTGTTATCTGATCCTGAAACTTTAATGTATTTTCCATAGTCTGAACTACAGTGTAGTACCAAAATAGATGGGATTTCAACAGTTGAATCGAGATGCTTTCTATCAAACACTCAGAAAAGAATGCAGGCTGCAGGCTGTGTTTAATGCTAAGCTAGACCAGCGAGTCCCAGTATTAGACATGCAATTCCATCTAAATACAATTGCTTTTGGCTGTGTTTTGAAATATCCTTCAATCAGACCCATGTACACGTTCCCATTCAGAGGAAACCACGACCATCATGCCTGCATTGAGGATGCCTTTAGGATGAGTGCAGTACCACGATTCATCCACCAGATGGAGACATATATGTTCAACACATCCTCTTGGTCAGTGCTTCGTGGCGTTTAACACGCAAAGTAACTGGCGTAGTTTACAGAGCAAGACAGTCCAAACGAGGCAGGTAGGAGGGGAGGTTGTTGGGTCAATTACAACTAAAAGTAAACATTGACATTTTGTCACGCAAGTCCTTTGTTGCTTCAGTTACTTGACACAGGTCCAGTAGTCACGCACATAGTCAAGGTAACGTCTTTTGCTCAACATAACTCAGTGGTTCTGCTGCTTAGACCTAACTTCCTGTGACGACGGAAGTTTATTTTGAAAAGAAGCTGTGCATGTATCCAGCGTATGATGCCAGAGGGGTAGGTAGAGTGTCACAGTTTGAAAATTAATGCTACTGCTTAAGCTTCATGCCATGCAAACACAGAAATCATCACAAAAAGGACCTTGAGCCATTGTAGTGTCCATTAGCAGAGTTGATATCCCCTCAAACACAACTTTTGATCACAAAACGGCAAAGGTAGGACATAATTCATTGGTTATGGCTGTAAAGGGTGAAATTAATTTGTTCTCTTCTTTGAATGCAGGTTCAATGAGTTTAGGTGGACCGATAAGAGTTATAATGTTGTAATCTGATCCTTCGTAATGACATGTCATGCGTACAGGAAGCATGAAATGGCAAAAACGCGATGTTTTTGCTCATTGGAATTGTATTTCGTTAAGATAACACTTTTGATTGTGAGCTTCAAACTGAGCTCCTTCCCCTTATGTGTGTGTGCAGGATTCATGTTCTCACATGTTTAACGTGTCCTGAACCGGTGCTTGTCCTGATGAGCACACCTGCCGGGTTCAAGGGTTAACGCACTTGACAATGGGTGACATATAACACAGGTGTTCCTTCCACTCAAAAAGAGGTTGTCCTCGATGTTCCTTCACTTCGTGTGCTGAGCAGATTAATGTATGTATGTGCAGCGTTTGACCCCAGAAGACTGTTTACTAATTAATCTGCTGACAGAGGAAAGTTTCTCTGAGTTCACCTTAATCTTAAAGTCGTGCACGCGGGAGCAGGATGGGGCAAATGTGATGTTTGAGTGAAGCAGGAGACACCCTGTCTCTTTTTAGATAAAACATATTTGCATATTTGTAAATGCTAGAAAAAAAAGAAGATCTTTTCACTTCTCTTAAATGTATTTCATACTAAATTTAGCAGAATGGCCCCGATCAGAATGATGTATGTAATATTATTGATGCATTAATATGTATTAAATGTGGGTCTTACATGCCGGGTATCAATTAAGTCTTATCTTTATCCATAATCGTAGATCAAAATGTATTTAATATTGTATTTTTATTATTGGTCTGAATCGTCAATGTAGCTAGTAATTAAAGTAGTACACACACACACACACACACACACACAGGAATACCTGCTGGTCACCATTTTCATATGAGTCGTACAATCTAACATTATCCTAAATTATAAAAATGAATTCCATTGTCCGAATGAAATGCAGATCATTTATGTAATATTTAGCTCCGCTTCATTCGCCTCTTTTCTCCTTCGCTCTGCTTTACTCAGTGAGTCGGTCGACTGGACCACAAGACACAAAAGAGATCAAAGGTCTGAGTTATAATCAGGGGGCCATTATCTGATAATAAAAGCCATCTCCAGAGGAATGTCACACATTACCCATGCCAATTTACATCCTCCATACGTCCAATTCAGTGCTTTGTGAGCCATGACTGGAGAACATTGGGTGATTCGGCGGGATAAAAACAACACTGGCTTTTTGGAGCTTTTTATCTCAATGAAATGTTGTGAATGAAAATGATGTAACTGTATTGTGTATTGCTGTCCTCACATAGAGATAAAAGCAGGATTGTGTGTGTGTGTATATATATATATATATATATACACACACAAATTTCTACCTTAGTGGAAAGGACATATTTTGTTCTAGTCTATTTTCTAAGACTTAAAATTATCTCAGCTCACCAAACTAGACGAGGTCTAGGGTTAGGGTATAGGGTATAGGGTATAGGGTTAGGGTTAGGGTTAGGGTTAGGGTTAGGGTATAGGGTTAGAGTTGGTAAATTATAACACAGCCAGTCTAACAAGAAGACTATTCACCATTATAAGGTGGCTCGGCCACACACACAAAAAAAGGCATGGGAATGTACAACCACACAATGACCTCACAAGAAACCAAACGAATAATTGAGCATCACGGGCAAAATGGCTGCATTTTGGAGAAGATGTGATATACTCTGTAATTAATTGGGCTGGGGACTTTTATTTTCCATGTGGAGTGGACGGAGGTCTGCGTCAAGCAGCAGTTTGAAGCTGAGCCGAGGGAAACAAAAGGTTGTGGCCTCATGCAGTCTTCCAAGTGGATACAAGGCTTCTTTTGTCAAGAAGCCCAATGTCCTCCTGAGCCGGGCTGGAACTACACGGGGTTCATGGGAGCGCAGCAAGCCGGCCCGATCCCCACACACCTCCAGGACTCCCACCGGATCGCGCCCTTTACCCGCCCCCCCCTTACTATAAGCCTGCACAATGTGTGCAGATATATTCTTCTTCATATTACACTTGGCTGAACCATATATTTCCTGCACAGTGCCATTGTTCTTGTTGGCTCCCTGACTGAGTACTGGAGCCAAACCATAATTATATGGTATATCCTCATGCTTCCTGCTGGGATGAAAGGCCCATGTTTGTCCTACATTTGAACTGCAATGATTAGTACAACAATAGTTTATTAATAATAGTAATACTACATTTTATTTGCATAGCGCTTTAAAGGGTACTGAAGGCACTTTGCATGGTAAAGACAAACAATAGAAGCAACAATGTAAGAAGAAAGATGACAATAGAATTAAAAATAAATAAAACACTTCTCAAATGTGAATTATTTCAGGTTTTCTTCTTTCTTCTTTGTTTTTTTCCATTTTATAATCGAGAACATTCTTAATCGAGAAGACAAACAACAGACTCAACAATGACATTCTTAGTTGCAGCCCTGAACTGTCAGGATTTACCGTAAACATAAGGACCGGTTATGGCAGATCTGGCTCGTCTTTGGCACCTGATCATGCCCATGTGTCAGACATGCATATTTTCTTGCCTTGACTTAACAACCAACCCTCAATCTGTTTGTTCAAGCCGATCCTTATTAACATGGTTGTTACGATTTTGTCAGCTCGAACATCTATCCCAGCCCGAGGAGGAATTAGCCTCAGTCCTAATGAGGGATTGTTTGTTTAATCTGCAGATTAGTACATACTTAACTTTCAATTTTATATATTTTTTTGCCCATGGCGCTTTCCTTATTTCTTGTCACCACTCCAACAACGGGTGCTGTGTACATTTTCTGTGCACTTTGAACGGCCTCGCCTCATGAGTCAGACGCTACAATACAGGAACCAGAACAGACGTTACGGTTCAACCCAGAAAAACATAAACATATCCTTAATGAGAGGGTTTGTGCAACGCTTGACATAAGAGATATTACGTTATAACAGGTTTTCAAGCATTTTGCTATGATGCAACAACAGTGGTTCAATAGATCAGACCAACCCTGTAAGACACATTCATCTGTTTAAATACCAAGTTTACACTTACGAGATATGATTTAATTAGGAAAATATGCACGTAGTTTGGTAAAATGTTGCTAATTTAAAACAGAATCAGTGTAATCAAACATTTCAACATCTGTTTTGCAAATGTTTTTACGTTTTCACGCAGCAGGGCTGCCATTCCTCTGGTATCAGGACATTTTAACAGCATCCAGGTGTTTATGCAGCGTGAAGTCAGAATTCCACTGAACACCTTTCTCGGTATTTCAGTGCAAAATTAGAAGAATCTAAAAAGACACTTTAAGACACGAGGATAAAAAGTCATCTTTTTTGCTCCGTCTTTGCTGCATGTCACATTACAAACACTACGATGAAGTCTCGATTTGCTCACATGTTCATTTTTGGGCGGATGGATCAAACAAACAGGACTTTCGGGAGTGGTGTGAAACTAGTAGTAAATATTGACATTGTGTTGCATCAGCCCCACGAGCAGGTCGTGCTGAAGTCATGTCAACATGCGGACAATTGGGATCTTCGTGGTCCTGGTATTTCCAGGTCAGGGCTGTTTGACTTGGGCTTTTTTGACCGGGTTATTTGGTGCATTCGACCGGGAACCCAGGTCTGCGAGGAAACTATGTTTAAATAGCACTCCTAGTGGTAGCTAGTATGTACTACAATGCATTTAAAGGTTAAAGGGTCACGCCAAAGAAGTAACACTGAATGTAGAATATTCTTTGTCGTACTTCAAAGCGTTGTTCAATTTGTAATTGTGTTCATTCTACTTTTTATGTAAATCATTTTTATTAGAACTGGAACCATCGATTCGGCTCGATTTTCTTGACCAGGGAACGCAACGCGCCTTAGAGAAGGCCGGAGACCCCAACACGTCGTAGTTTGAAGCTTAGGCCCACTGACTCGGCATCGGTTTGACGAGTTGGGCGTGAGGAAATGTTGGTCACACGCATTTCCTGTTTTCACTCCAGAGAAGATGTAATGATGTCATCATCTTATATGAGCACATTCACAGCATTGCATTGCAAAACAATGTCCTAACTAACAAGGGGGAGGAGGAGGGGGGGGAATCTGGTATTCATCTACAGCTTATCTGGCTCAACATATCATATTTTGGGATTTGTTTCTGGCTCTCCTCTGCCGGAGTGTCGTCAGAGTCGAGCATCTCCTGGGTGACAGTGTTCATCCTCCACCACTGCAGCCGGCTGTCAGAGCGAGCAGCCGCTGAGAGATGCCCTCATCAAGACTCCCGTGGCGGCTTCCCTCCATTCACCTCTCTCTTATTCTTACATCCCCTCTTCCTGTTTTGTTTCCTTCTCGTCCTCCGCTTGCTGCCGCGTTCCTTCTCTCCGTGCCTCCTCTGTTCCCTCCATGCCGGCTCATTATCTTCTTCCTTCTTCCTCTTTTTCTCTGCGTTTCTCTTTGCACTCTGCAGACCCTCGCACGGTTCAATTCAGGTCGCTTTCTCAAGCACTTCCTGTTGCGTGTTATTGCTCCTTTAACAAAGACTGGTAGAGCTAAGATGCTGGAGCAATCAGCATTACGCATCACTGTTTGACGTCAATGTGGATTCCCTCGCTCGTGCCTGCTGTTGTGGGTGCTGTGGGTGCTATGGATGCCAGTGCAATGTGTGAAGTGGTGGAAGGTGATGTGTTATCACGGGAGAAGGTAGTCTTCAGAAATCCCCCAAAGAATTAGGAAAAGATCATGGTTTTGGTCTAAAATCCTGAACTTCTCCGATGCACCTGGACTAACAATGCATTTTTTGTCCCTCTGCTCCTAATACATATTCTGTTTTGCACATTATTGTGTGCAATCTTTATCAATTGTGACTCTTCCATGTCTCTCCGTTAACTAAAGCCTGGTCTTCCTGGGCCTGCCTCCAGCCTGTGTGCCATCTGTTTGTACAGGGATTGGGTAATCGATACAGCTAATTTGATTTGCCCCAAACCCTTTTTTACCCCCTCTCTCCACGTCTAGTGATATGTCATTGTACTGCGTGCAATTTGTTGATGTGGTCGCGGCGAGCTTTGAACACACTGTTTTGATGCAACATGCTTTATGACCACATTTGAAAGCAGCAGTGTTTCATGTGGTTCCCGGCGACCACATCACAAACCGATCAGGCACCGCGACGAAATTGCAACGTCATAAATTTATTCGCCACATACTTGCGGGCCGGTCTTCTCTAGAAAGCATTCCTGGTGTTGCACTCGTTTATACACGGTGACACACGGGATTGGCTGACGACTTTCAAGAAGAAGCGTGAAGAAGTGATCCAAGCGCCTTGGTGTAAACGCGGTAAGAGAAAAAGAAAAGCAAATACCACAACGCTCCAGAAACATGAATGAAGTTGACAATAAATGGATGAAGAAATCTGTTTTTTACAATGAAAAGTTGTACTGTATTGTGCCAGTTCCCAGATTTGTGGCTAGAAACACAAGAAACAAAATACCATTTTTTTATTTCTGCATATGTTTTGAAGAGATACTGCTCATGGTGCTCCCCCCACAGAAAGCTGGCCTTTGGGCCAGAGTCTCAAACAAAGGCCGGACCAGTGTGGTGGTTAGATGTTAAACCTCACTGTGAGTCTACTTCACTTCTTTTCAGCGCTGAGAAATATAAGTGGGGTATTTGTGTTGGAGGGGAGACGCAAATCCCCATTAGGGGTGTTTATGGCACCATCTCTGTTTAAGTGGAGGTCTCAGGAATTTACGGCCGACTTATAGATCCTGTGAGTTGCTTATTATGGTTTCCCAGCATCTCAGACAACCCGAAAGACCTGCTTTGAATTAAATCAGTCCATGTTATAGGAAACAAACCACTTGCCACAAAACCACAACTGAGCCCGTATGTCGTATAGCTGGTTAATAGTTTATCACATCATAACATCAGGTTTACACATTTATAATAGTAATATTAGCTTTCCCTCCATATATAAATCCACCCAGGTGGATCCATCTCGCTCTAGACTAATTGCACTATAAGTCAAATTAATTTCAGTTTTCACTGACAAAACACAAATGTTGGGCACTCCTTTAAACATGGGTTTGGGAGAAATGATTTTTAATAATGCTTTTGATCATTTCTGACCCGGATGATGCTTTGCACTTACCCTGCACTGGTTCTCAAACTTCACTTTACACCCGTTGTGTGCCGCTCTTTGTTGTGTTGCTTCCTTGTGTGTTTCTGCTCAATGTCTTTGTGTCCCAGGTGAAACCCACATGGCTGCTGATTGAGGTCACCTGTAGCTGTGGGCTCCGTCTATAGAGGAGGCTTGTTACTCTCTCTCTCTCTCTCTCTCTCTCTCTCTCTCTCCACTGACACAAGACACATTCTTTCTGTTATCCTTTTTGTCTTGTTATAAATCAATATTGTATTATTTCTGCAGCAAGAATTGGTGTTGTGTCTGTTTTTATGTCGCGGCCAGAAACACACCATAAATAGCCGGATTTAATTTCACGGCTGATATCTATATGGCAGCAGATCACAGCAAACTGAACTGGTTTCCAGCTGGATACTTAAATGAGTTGCTATGGATTCAACATTTTAAAAAGCAATTATGATTGAAATAAATAATACATTTCAACAACAGTGAATTGTTCCTTTTTAAAGAGGAATTACTTTGAAGAACCAATGGACGATGGTGATTTGTGTTTGATTTTACGATGTAATATTAAAAACCTCTCCATTTAATAGCACTTGTTCTTGCCATTAAGCGGTCCGCCATGCAAGAAACAAAACAAACACAACACAAACACACTATTTGCACTGAGCATCAATAAGATTTATTGAGTTTGTCCTCACCTCCTTCCATCCGCCACAGTGAGTCAGTATGAAGGACAACAGCGCCCCCACCCCTCCACCTCCGACATCACCTCTCACACGTGTTAGTCACCAGTAAGAATAACAGTTAATTATCCTCATTTATGCCGCCTGCGTCTCTCTCATCTGATGCAAACTGAATGTTCTTTTCAGATTAATTTAAAAAAAATAACTATTTCTATTGAGTTATGTGGGTTAGTTTCAATCTCTTTCTTTCTAATCCTTTATTGAACATTGTGTACTTTCATGCGAACCCCGCTCGAGTCCTTGTGCCATCTTGAAATAGCTGCCGGGCCTCTCTGTGTTTCCTGTCCAGCTCCGCCGTGGCTCTTCCTCTCCTCCTCTCATCCCTCCCACCTATGTTCTCCCAATTGATGCCATCTGAGGTTGCAGGCCCAGGCCGCCGGAGCTGCAAATTTACCCAGCAGCACACGTCACCAACAGGGGAGCGCAGCGCTCCCGAAATAGCCCAAACAGCAATTGGTGAATGGGGGCCCGGGTGGTAGTTACCGAGGGCCGATTCTGACAACAGCATGAGGCTTTCCGAGGTTACGTGAACATCATTTAATGAGTCGCACTGCTGCTTGATTGATCATGTGTTCTGTGCACTTCTTTGGAAAAAATACCTTGGAAAATCCTACGATTTGGAATGAATTAGAATAATAAGTAGGGCTTATGGATGAGGGCTTCTATGTGATGCCAGAACACACACTCATGGGCCGTATAGAAACATATACTGCGATACAGTTAAAAGACATGAAAGCGTCTTCTGATGAGAGTCATGTGCTTGAACCCATCCCCACTCATTTGCTTATCAAAGTGCCTCCGACTCAATATTCTAAGACTGGGATGACAATCGTCTGCGTGATCTGCTTTGTGCAACATACATGATAAATGATTGTTGCCAAACGTTATTAAATTGTCCTCGAAATGTAATAATCCTGGTCAGACACCGATTTGTTTCCCATGCAGCACTGACAAAAACTGCGAACCAGGTCACGTCTCTTCATCCGTCTGGTGAGCAAATAACATGGAAGCATCGTCAAATACGTTGAAATGTAACTTAAACTATCTGTGAAACTTAATTCTAGTCAATACTCGACCAACCAGCCTGCAAATGTATTCAATAAATGAGATCTTGCATAATTGCAGGCTGTTGTTGCATAAGGGGAGGGGGGGGGGGGGGCATGCAGTGTTTAATTAAAAGCAGCTTACAAAGGCAACATTCGGGGGTTTTTGGGGGTTTTTGTTTCACGGTACAATCGGAGATTCCTAGAATTTCAGCAAGTATCCAAATGTGGAAAAAAACGCCTGGAAGAGCTCAGATTCACCGATAGTGTTCGGCCAATCCGTCCACCCCCCCCGAAGATCAAAGGCTGTGAACTACAAGGGGAAATTAGCGCAATTGTTCCTCTCCGGTCACTTCTTATTAAGACCAACACATCTCTACAAGTTACAAAACACGCTGAAGATCGATGATGCGGTCGGTCCAACAAAATAAAAAAAAACCAAAAAACTCCTTCTGTTGAGTTTGCTCTTGTTTACGGGGCGTCATCCAAAAGGCCTGACTGAAAACAGACCTCCTGGGGTCTCACCCAACATGACCCCCATTCTGTTACCCGTGGAGCAATTAAATCATTACAGTTGAGTTCAGGACTCCGTTCGGAATAAACACTAGCTGATTATACATGTATAACAGATGGAAATGTCCGGCAGATGTTGATTTTTGCCTTCTTCCTTCATTTCCTTTCTTTGTACACCACTTCTAAGTAAATCTCAAGGACACCTTCATTCACTTACGTCTACTTTTCTGATTCGCATCGTCGGTGCGGAGGCTTTAAAAAACGACAGATGTTGCACAGTCCACCTCGAGTCAGAGTTTAACTTGTAAATTATATTTTCACACCGATGAATAGATTTTTGCTTCCTCAAAACAAACTTCACATGATGACACACTTTCCATTCGAGTAGTACACCTTTCATAGTCGTGATTGGATGATGATGATTGATGGACGCACACATGGCCTCGGTTGGACGCACAACCCCACAGAACAGACGAGCACATGGAAATATGATCTGTGAAATCATACGGGACACATTTCAGCAGCGCCTGGAAACTTATGAAGAAGTTTAATGTGTTGTGTGTATTTGTAAGTATATATTTCTGTCTAGTTGCCTGGATACTTTAGGATTAAGCACTTTATCATTATGATTGACATTGTGTGTACACATTTTATATTCAGAAAAAAATATAATTTGGTTTTCTCCCAAGGTGAGATTCATTGCTGCATTCATTTCCATTTCCAGCTGTATTTATGATATATTCATGCAAAGATGCTAGAATATAACATGGATCAAGGCTAAGGATGTAAAGGAGAATGCTCCTGGTGCAATACATAATTTCCCAGTAGTAATATTTCCAGTGCCGGCTTGTTTATACATTATTTGTCTTTCATTTAGTTTTCTTCTTCTATAGTCTCCAGCGAATATGTTGGGTTAGTGGCACTAGTGGAGTAATAAAACAAAGACGAATACAGTATTTCATTATTTTTGCTTATATAACTTTATTATGAAAGGCACAATATGCATTTTCACGATGATCTTAAAAATAAATAAAGTGCCTTTAAAAGCAGCCAGTCCTACATGTCCCTGCAGGCTGAACGCAGGTGTAAATATGACATTAATTATGAGGCTCGTTCCAGTCAGGTGGGCCGGCGCCCCGTCGAGCACATTGGCTCGCCTTGAATAACCATAATTAATTTTACAAGCGCGTTTACCCTGCTATTACATGTAAACATGGCTGCTGCGAAAAGGGCCTATTATACAAAATATAATATGCTTTTATTCACTGATTTCAAAGTGTCCCCCAAACATTTATCCTTAAAATGTCTGCACGCCATTCATGCAGTACGTAAAAGTAGTTTCATAAATGTTTGAGAGGAAGACGGATTCATTTCCAGATGTGCGTACAGAAAATGTGCTTTCGAGGAGCTGTAACTTTTGTAGTGTGCAAACAGACTGCTCATCCCCGAGTCCATCGTTTCTTGTTATAATCCTATTAATAGAATAACGATTTCATAAATCCAGCTCATCAGTGCTTAAAATATCAAGATGTTATGTTTTTATTTCGATTTATTTCCATGACTCATTTTTGCTCACCGAGCTGGAAATGAGTCACGGATGATACAACATGTACACATGCAGCGAGGGACTGGACGGGTACCGCACTGTGAATTGTGCGCTCTGCGGCTCATTCATAAACACTGAACCCAAAGGCCTAAAATGTTCTCGAATACAGTCACAAGCACAGACGTGTTTTGGCGGTCGAAGAACTCTTGAGGTTTCTGTCGAAAAAGAAAAAAAAACTACACCAGTCCTGCAGAACGTTGTGATCAGCATCCAGTGAAAGGAGAAACAGAAAACTGTAACAGGCCAGGGAGGCCATCTAGTGGTGAGATGTACCAACATGCCTTATTACTGACAAATACCCCACTAAGCATATCAGAATACATTACTCGGCCTAATAAAATATCAAACAATCCATGAAAATATTGCATTGGACCCGACACTTGCTTGCTCAATGTCTTTGTAAACCAACATCTCCATTAAACGCCAGTAAGTGCTATTCATCCTTAAATGTGGGGGGGGGGGGGGGGGGGGAGGGGTCAGCCTTGGAGTAAACTGGTGACGCCCTCGTATGTAACAAACACCACCATGTTGACGGGCACCGCCCGCAGCCAGTTGATGCCCAGGCTCTTGAAGAACACCCCTCCGCCCTCCAGCCTCACCGTCTCCGTGATGCAGTGGAAGAAGCCCTTGTAGCGCCTCGTCTCCTGGGCGCCGTCCATCTGCAGGCGCGCCTTGATCACGTCCATGGGCGTCGCCAACGTCCAGCCGACGATTCCCGACGCTCCGCCGGCCAGCATCACGCCGCTCCAACCTGGAGGAGATTTACAGATGGAGACGCTGAAGTTAAAGGGGTAGACCGGCGTTTATTTAATTTAAAGGGGAAAAGGGGAAAGAGTTTTGGCTCCACCCCCTCACGACCTGCTTATTGGGCTTGGTTGTGCTCCTCCTCAAGGATATTTTTGAATTTAGATCAGATATTTGGTGGCGACTGTGGCTCAGTGGTTAGCAGGTCTGTCTTTCAATCAGAGGATCGGTGGTTCGATCCCCGGCTCCGCTAGTGCATGTCGATGTGTCCTTGAGCAAGACACTTAACCCTCATTTGCTCATGAATCATGACATTACATTAAAAGAGAGTCACACAGATCCGCGCACAAACGAGCGGCGTTGGCTTCACTCACTCGGCCTTTGGTGGCCGCTGTCCGTCAGCCATTCGCGGACGGTTGCGTACGTCAGGAAGTAGGTGGCGAACGACGTGGCGTCCCTCAGCATGAGCGGGAGCGCTCCCCTGTAAAGGCCCCTGAGCCCCTCCTCCTTGACGATGCTCAGCAGGCAGTGAACTGGACCTCGGTACCTGGGTTTGGTCCGGCTGGTTCCTCCTCGCATCGACGCCGTCTGACACTGCAGACGCACTTTCACTATGTCACCTGGAGACATCACCGACGTCTGATGGAGGCAGATGTGGAGATCTCAGGAGCAGATATCGCAAGATATGGGCAAATAAAACTGCATGGAAAATGTATTGTATGTGTTTTAGCTGGCATTTATGCCAAATATCCACACTGATGTAAACTATGCATTGCATTGCTTTTCGCAGCCTCACTTGCAGGTGGAATGAAACACATTATTGATGCAAATAAATGCAAGATTTCTTTGTAAAAATAAAAGAATGAATGTTTTACCTCCCCGCGACCCTAAAGAGGATAAGCGGTTCGGATAATGGATGGATGGATGGATGTTTTACCTCCCCGCGACCCTAAAGAGGATAAGCGGTTCAGATAATGGATGGATGGATGGATGTTTTACCTGAGCCACGCCCGCCGCCATACCAGACAGGAAGACTTCTGGTTTGGTGTTTGGACCACCACCGGCTCTGCGGACCTGACTCAGACAGTGCAGGCAGTTCCTGTATGTGCCGAACACCACCGAAGAAGTCAGGGAGATGGTGGCGAGGGGCAAGGTCATGCCTTTGAAGAAGCCATGCACCTGATGACGTAAATGAGAGACACCAAACAATAAACCACAGAGACACTGCGCCCACCTCCACATCTGTCACTTAAACTGTCTTTACATTGTAATGTGGGCTAATTGGTATCCAAGTCCATATCTATTCAGATAAAAACTTTTATATAGACAATTTAGATAATTCTTTTTTTTTTATAAGCTGGGAGCACAAAGTGATTTCCATAGACAGTATCAATACCAATACAAAATACCAAGAAATAAAAACTGCTAAATAAAAGTGCAGAATTAAAAGACTGTATAAAATAAATGTACAGATGAATCATTCCAAGGCATATAAGGTAGGACAGGTGAAACTATTCAAATAAACAGAAAATAGAGTGGTTGCACAACAAAGCTATATTTAAAAATAAATGAATAAATAAATTGTCAGGCGAAAAAAGGCCAAGTCGGTGAAAATGTGTCTTAACACTGTTCCAGAGAACCGAGACCTTAACCTGGACTCTAGATAACGGATCGGAGAGATTTGTTGGACAATAGGGAGTTGAAAGTTCAGTGATGCAGGTAAACAAGGCATTACAACAGTCTAGTGAGGAAATAAAATCATGAATAATTATCTCTGTATTGCTAAAACATTCCTCTGGTTTTAGAGGAGGGTGTCTGATGATGTGCAGACACCCTGAATGTTTGTTTACCTCAGCAGGGTGCTCTTGATCCCCTGGACCATGAGTTACTGCAAGGCTTTTTCACATGGTGTTGATTCAGACTGTCACTGGACAAAAGGGGGTAATGTTTCCGAGCACCAGAGTCCCTTTAGAAAACCTCTAATTTAACTGCAGCGGGGGTCTTACAGCCTGCTCCGCTCAGTCCTGGGTCTGGGTCTCCCGTACCCCCCTTCTCTCCAGGGGGCCCAGCAATACAGCCTGGGCCTCTGGCAGCGTGGTGTCTTACACAATGTTTTCATACACAACTTATTCAGTCATATGACAACATGTGATATGTAGTGTACACCTGTTCCACTCACCCCTTCTTTGGAAAATGTTGCCACCACACATTGCCATACCCCAGTGAACTGTCTCTGGGTTTGGATCCGGACCTGGAATAATAAGAACATGACGTCAAAATAACATCCATTTATTAAAACAGCCATTGTGACGTAATGTATGCCACATAGTGTACCTTCACGGTGTCCAGAGGGTAACCCACTGCCACTCCACATGCTCCTGTGTGTTTCCAGAGGGGAAAGTAGCATCAAGGACAGGAACACAGTGATACACAAGGTTATGGGGTTTAACTGCACCGTGAGACGTAGCTGCGCTATACAGGGCTGCATGTGAGATACTTGTTATGTATGCATATGACATGTATGGGTCAATTACTACTGCTACTGTTTAAATTCTTCAGGTTAAAATATGCATAGTGGATGTATAAGGTCTCAAATGAACGTCATGGTTAATCTCCCACTGTACTGCCATGGTTATCGGTCCATGCTAATACAGTAGCAACACATTTGGCAAACCGTGCTCACTGACGTTAAAAGACAAATCGGGTGGAATAGCGTTACCTGCAAATGATCCGGACACAAAATCAGCGATGTGCATCCTGTCAGATGGTGACCGAGCAGCAGATACTTTTCATTAGTGAGCCCATTCTGCCTCCCGTCGCGGAGCCGTAACCTTCAGCGCGTCGCTGTTACATCAGACGTCAGACGTAACAGAGACAGGGTGGTGCGACAGCCGATCCTGTTTACTGGCTGCAACCCACTGGTCCCGCCTTCCCCCGAAGATAGCCGAAAGATATAAAACAGCCGAATGAATGGTTAACGTGCACCAAAGCAAGTTGTGTGTATATAACGATTTTTTTTTTGTATCAAAATACACCGTTTTTACCGTTGTAATTACTTCATAATAGATGTAACAACGCCACTTTTCATATATGTGTTTAGCGAAGGCTTATTGCAAGATATCATATCATACAATTAATTGAAGCTGCACAGTTATGATCAATACATAAACGTATCGAACACAGCATTTGTGACTGAGGCAGCGTGACTTCCTCCACTGACAAGACACTTTGCTGGCAGTCAATGGAGCCGTTTGCTCTGGGACAGTCCATTCACAAGCTAAACGTCACAGAGCGCTATGACGCGGCCCGACGCCGGGAGCCCTCTGGCGGCGAGCAGCCAATGAATGACGAGCATTACGTCCGAAGTGGGGTGTCGGCGTCATCTCTTCACTCTGATTGGACAGAAACGCCGGTAGCCCCCGCCCCTTTCTCCTAATAACTTCCTGCGACGCTAGCTTTGCATGCTAGAGGGGCGGAAAAAAACCGTTGATGCAGACAGAGGGGAGGGTGTCCGCATTGACTCGGTTGTGAGGTCGTTAAGGGGAAAAGGACAGGATTGAGAACAAGCTAAACAATACATTGAAAAAGAAAATATAATTGTTAGCATTTGTTGACTGTCGGGGCATATAGGTTAACGGGACTCGTGCTAGCCGGTGCTAGCTAACATAGAGACTAACGGAAAGTGTCAGTTAGTCCATTAGCGAGATTAAACTGCACGCCACGGGGACTGTCAGTTACACAACGAAGGAAAACCAGTTTTAAAGAATTAGAAGAAGAAGAAAAAAAACGTGGCATATAACTAATTGCTGTGGGCCTCTTCAGTCAACGTGAGATAACGTGACATTTAGTCCTTCGGCTGGGCGACGTGGAAGAGCGGCGATGGACTTCGTTGCAGGATGCATCGGAGGTAGGTTGAGTCGGCCGCTTCATCTCGTGTCTCCAACATTCAGAGCCCACACTGTACATTTGAGACGGTATAGCGGGCCATGTTTATGGTGAAACGCCCCCCTCTGTCTCTTATATCGGCGGCAAAAACACTCTTACTAATGTGACGCAACTCCTTCATGCAATTACATTTTCCAAATT
This sequence comes from Cottus gobio, assembly GCA_023566465.1. Classification (NCBI taxonomy): domain Eukaryota; kingdom Metazoa; phylum Chordata; class Actinopteri; order Perciformes; family Cottidae; genus Cottus; species Cottus gobio. The sequence continues at coordinate 4,794,466 of CM042226.1, forward strand.
CCACCGCAGGTCGGCACACCAAAGCAAACGCTGTATTAAATACGGCTAATTACACCTGACTGGCAGACTTTGACTTTGCAGGGAGGGTAAAGTTGTGAAAGCATGTTAATAGTCTTTGATGTGCAAACATTAACCGCCTTTGTGTCTCTCTTGTAAATAAACTGGAGTAAAGTTGCTCAGATTGACTTAAATGCTTTCCATCATTCTGTTATTGGATAGTCCAATTTCTTGTGAAGAAACTCTTTGATCTTATTTGATTAAAACATGATGCAGTTATATTCAACAATACTGTTTATTTGACTATAAACATGTATTTTAAGTTTTTTTCCCCCGGATGTCATTTCCCCCTACAGTGTGTTACTGATGCACTTAATACAGAGGGCTAGAATGTCATGCACATACTTTGAAACTATATGAAGCTACCAGGTATGTCCAGTTCACAGCAATCTACATGGTCCACTAGGGAAAGCCATGTTTACGTCCTTGTTAATCAAGGGTGCTCCAACCTTCTGCTTTACTGGTGTCACCCTGTTGAGAATTGAAAGCATGCACACACTACACAAGTGCAACCTGAACATTCAAGCTGGGGATGGCTTGGCAGATGACTTGAATCACGGGTCGACACACACACACACACACACACACACACACACACACACACACACACACACACACACACACCCTACACAGACCAGTCTCATTGCTTTCGTATCTTAACACAGACTTGGCTTGGCAGACAGTGGGGTGTGCCACCCTCTCACAGTGCATGATGGCCTTTATGATTGCCTAGTTGGTGCTCAGCTAAGTGGCAAACACATTTTTCAACTGAATGAAGTTTGCATTTCCACTGGAGAGAACAACGTGATGCAACACCCCCGTCTTGTTGTCCTGTACTTGGATCACACCCGTGCATATAGGTCAATGACCGACAGTCATGGTGTCAAACACGTCTGCTTGTGTACTTTTCCCGGCTTACCGCTGGGACTCATTCCTGATTGGCTCTTTTTTTTTACAAATGGGTCAGGTGACAAAGCAGGTTCTTATGACGGATAAGCAGGTGGGCCGGTAATTCAATTATTTGTTTACCAATTTGTGATGGGGATTTGTCACCGTTTTCTTTTAATTATTGACTAAACGGTAATGAAAGTACTTGGAAGTTGCAGCATTTGATGCTATGACAATTATGATGTTAATAATCTCCTTGGAGTGGAAGATAAAATCCCCTGTGTAGTCTCATGTCAATATAGAGATAGTATAAGATGATATAGCACGAAATCTGATATCATAATCCTAAAGCCTTCCTACTCATTGAATGCTATCATTACTGGCAGTGAACACATCCATAAATAGCTACTATAGTATTAGCAAATAGTATTGCAACATGTTTGAGGTTAGATGTACGTCAGATTTCCTGTAAAAAACCCAAAAGCTGTCATTTCTGGGAATGTGCTTCATTAATTTCTGGGCTAACACTTGATTCATGTTGTTTGTGGTCTGTCCAGGAACTGTTGTCCGGTTTGAGCCCAGACTGAGGTGAGAAGCCCAGACTGGCTTCAGAAGGAGGGCATGCACTGCAAAGATTCCTGGTTATGTAATGTTCAAAGGCGCCCTAAAGAAGGTTTTAGAGGGCGATGAGGCCCAGTGAGCTCTAAAATTACACAACAGTGCCTGCAGCGTGAGTTTCAGTGGGCTTTAAAGACCGGTCAAGTGGGCTATAAACTGGTTCGGAAAGGCCCGATGTGGTCCAGATTCCTGAAAAGAAACTGGAATGTGTAGAAACCGTCGGGGTAATAAAGACGTGTTAAATGTTCTCACCGTTGTGTCCTTTGTCTGCAGGTGCTGCTGGAGTGTTGGTTGGACACCCATTTGACACAGTTAAGGTGGGAACACCGTGTTATTACAGAATTTGATCACAACTTTATAAACTTTTTTAAAGTAATGATCTGTTAAAATTCCCATTAAAAAATCCCAACAAACTTAAGAACACAGATAACTTTTTACTAACTGTAATAATACTATATAATATAATAATGTACTAACAAAATAATTTCTCATGCCAAATGTTTTCCATTGTTAGACAGTGAACCGAATCGAACATGACTCATGTTAATTTTCCTCCTCCCCGTCCTCTGTTATGGATTGTATTTTCCGTGGTTTAAATAAAGATTGTCTTCTTTTCCAGGTGAGGCTGCAGGTCCAGAGTGTCGACAAGCCTCTGTATCGCGGGACCTTTCACTGTTTCCAGTCCATCATACGGCAGGAGTCGGTACGTGGATTTATTGCTCATATATACACGTCAGTAATATTACTAAGTGACTGTGTTGTGTACAGTCTGTTCTCTCGGGGAGCTCGGCTCTGACACACAAAGGTTTTCCTGTCTTTTGGGTTTAATTAAAGGAGTGTTCTTCCTAGAGATGATTTATTGCTATGACTCATCTACTTTTCCGGGCCGTTAAGCTGGAAGCCTGTTACTCGCTACGACAGCTCTGTTTGACAGAACCTAACTTTAACACGCTCCAGCCACCATGGTGATGACCTCCAGTTAAAATGTCAGTGAGGTCAGATTGACCTGATAACAGAGTTATGCTACTCTTGGTCCTAAGACTGAGTTAGAACAACCACTATGTGGTCAGACTTGTTGGTTTATTACAAGCTTCGTCTTTTGTTTCTCCTTAATTTAGTGTCTTATTTTACCATTGGTGTAATTTTGGGGGGGAAAATGTTCATATTTTTTACTATTTTATGTTTTCTCCCAAGCAATAAGGTTCACTATTGTCAGCCTGAGAAGTATACTCATCACATGATGTGTTATCCAAAGACACTGAACAACTACAGGTAGCAGATCATTGCTTGGGGGCAAACTGAAGGAGCACCTGTTTCCAAGATGAATATTTAAATCGCCTCGGGGCGCTTAAGGTTTTTTCACAAATACCGCAGGCAGGAATAAAAAAGGCTGTCCTGAAAAGATGAAGTACATGGTGTGTTTACATTATAACACTTAGTTTCTGCCTTCAGGGGCTCTGAAATTATTTTTGTCTTTTTTACCTTCTTTTTAAAATTTTGAGCACACAGCCTTTGTTTTATCTATTGAATGAGTTATATTTTTGTTTATTAAACCATCTCATCTCTGACCTTCTCCGCAGCTCTCTGGCTTGTACAAAGGCATCGGATCCCCCATGATGGGCCTCACGTTCATCAACGCCATAGTGTTTGGCGTTCAGGGCAACACCATGCGGCTGCTGGCCCACGACACCCCCATGAACCAGTTCCTGGCTGGCGCCGCGGCGGGCGCCATCCAGTGTGTCATCTGCTGCCCGATGGAGTTGGCCAAGACCCGCATGCAAATGCAGGGCACCGGAGAGAAGAAGCCCTCGAGGAAGCTGTACAAGAACTCCCTGGACTGCTTGGCACGCATCTACAACCGGGAGGGCCTGCGGGGCGTAAATCGAGGCATGGTCACCACGTTCATCCGCGAGACGCCCGGCTTCGGCGTGTACTTCCTGTCCTACGACGTGCTGACGCGCAGCATCGGCTGCGAGCCCAACGACCGCTACATGATCCCCAAACTGCTGTTCGCCGGGGGCATGGCCGGCATCGCCTCCTGGCTTTCCACCTACCCCGTGGACGTGATCAAATCGCGGCTGCAGGCCGACGGGGTGGGCGGAGTCAACCAGTACAGCGGCATCGCCGACTGCGTGCGGCAGAGCGTCCGGCGGGAGGGCTACATGGTGTTCACGCGGGGCCTCACGTCCACGCTGCTGCGAGCCTTCCCCGTGAACGCGGCCACCTTCGCCACTGTCACCCTCATCCTCATGTACGCCCGCGGGGTGGAGGAGGAGGGGCCTAAAGACTGCGAGGCGGCTCAGCCGAGCCACCACGGCCCGGCGCCGCAGCAGCAGCAGGCCCAGCCCTCCAGCCTGTGACGGCCTCACCTTCAGCCACTTTACAGGCATGGACAGACCACACACACACACACACACACACACACACACACACACACATACACATACACTTTATTGCTGTCACACTCAGTCTCACATCAGATCAGTCATTCCTTATTTTGATTTTCTTTTTTTTGGGGGGTTTATGTTATTTTTACTTTAATGTCAAAAAGGAAACAATATTTATTTTGAGCAATTATTTCAGTTTCAGTTGCTAGAAAGTTGATATCTCTATTGTACATCTGTTGAAATGTGCAGTGTTTAACTGCACTTGTTTATATCATTGCTTTAGATTTTTCTTTTTTGTATTCATTTTTGGACAGTAGCTTAGGTTACAAAGTATATTTGTACCAGTTTATTTTTTTTAATCGGGTAATTTGAGATTATTCTCTTTTTAATGTAGATTGGAAACATCCTGCCTTATATGAAATCAATAATATGTATATAATATATAGTATGAATACTTTTTATTTTGTGAGGCTGCAGCACCTGTTTGTACCTGAACTGTTTCCTCTGAGGCTCCAAGAGAGAGAACGAGAGCTGGAATGTAGCATTTGATTTGTTTGTGTAACTTATTATGTGCGTCTGCTTTCAAACCAAAAACATATTGCAGCTACAATCTAACCCTCCGTGAAGCGTGTGTGTGTGTGTGTGTGTGTGTGTGTGTGTGTGTGTGTGTGTGTGTGTGTGTGTGTGTGTGTGTGTGTGTGTGTGTGTGTGTGTGTGTGTGTGTGTGTGTGTGTGTGTGTGTGTGTGTGTGTGTGTGTGTGTGTGTGTGTGTGTGTGTGTGTGTGTGTGTGTGTGTGTGTGTGTGTGTGTGTGTGTGTGTGTGTGTGTGTGTGTGTGTGGACTGGAGATGGCGTTGTGCATGTTGTGTTTTCCCAAACTGTGAAGTAGTATCATTGTAACTGGACTGCTGTATCAAAGGCCCGACCCAGGACCGGGACGTGGTGCTACATGGACCACTGCACATTTCATTTTTTGTAAAGTTATTTTTTTAATTGCATGTAAAAAGCAATTAAAAAAATATATTATTTAGGATGAGACTGAGACCAATATAGTGGGTTTTTTGGAGGTTCATGTGTATTCTTATCGGGGGAATTTAAATTTAAATTGACACAACAACTACATTCGTAGCTGTAAAACATTAGATCTCTTCAATTTGAGAATACTGACTTCTGCTTAAACTGTTTAACATCACCTGTGAGGGCTGAGGAGGACAAAGCTTCTAGAACGCCTCTGAAATAACGCTTCAAGGTCGGATAAAAATTCCCTCTGAATACATTTATTGAGCAGAAAGACATGAATTGAATATAAATCTGTGGCAGATTTTCAAGGTACTGTTTCCTGAAACTTGACAAATGTGTGCGTGCCCATAGTAGATAGACTGTAGCCAATCTGGATTAAGGCTTTAATGGAACTTACTACTATATTTGTTTAATAATGTACAGGTATCGTTCATGAGTGGGGGGTCGTCTGCTTTCTGCATGTGTGTATCCATCCATCCATTATCTGAACCGCATGTGTGTATCAGATGTTTTATTTCTTCTCTATTTAAAGCCTGAATGTTGAATATCTTGCTCTAAAGCAGTCATATCTCCATAAAGTGTGTGTGTGTCCATCAATGCAGTAAAGTGAACGCTACTGAATGCTGTCGCACTTAAACCTTCAGTATGTTGAATGTAACACCAAACAGCTCCGCTTGTTTAGATTTTTAAATGTCACTCATTTTAATTGCTCAATGCTGCTGAGAATCCTGTAACTCTCCGAGGCGGCATGTCCTGGTTTCAGGGGAAGTGGGCGAAGTGAAAGTGGGATGTTTGGGACGATTGATAGCTCCGCCTCCAGAGCGGCGACTGTTGTCTCTGACTGTACGGTGTAAAAAAAGCTGACATGTAGTCCAGCTGATTGGAAAGATGCAATATGTACAGGATGTAACTGAGATTGTGTTGCAGTGGTGATATATATATATATATATATATATATATATATCATCTATTTTTCAGTCTAAAGTTTGCTTTACTGAATGTCTGAGTTTTAAAGTCTCTATTTGACCAGTTTGATTTAAGAGATTTTAACTGAGAAACTGAGACGTGATATTTTTGTAACCTAGTCCTATATGATCTATTTGTTACTGAGGATCTGTACCAATGGCTCAATAAAAGTGAATCGGCAGCTGGTTGTGTGTGTGTTTCTACGCTGTATGTGTACTGATGGATACAGCATTGCACATTCACAGAACCTATTGTTCTCCTGGGTTATGATAATAGTCCCTATGATGATAATCATGGGCCATGGGTGTGAAAATATGTATATATTCTTTAATCCCTTTTCTATGTAGCATCAACTGATACGAGTTAATGTTATTGTTTACTGCTACACATTCAATGTAGTGAAGAAAAACTAGTTTTTTTCATTTGTAAATTACATTATATTGTACAACACTGTGTTCTAGGACTATATACAAGTAGAAATGAGCTTTACTCATCTGAAAGCTCATGAGCTCATGTGTTTTTCTTCCCACACAGATGTATTAATACACTGTATTATTTGAGCATTCAGCACAAGCAGGTGTAACGCTTCCAGCTGTCGTTTAAAAGAACGACGTGTCGCAATCAGAGGCCTCAAGTGGGAAATAATATGATTAAAAGTACACAGAGAGGTTTCTGCCTGGATTCTTGCGATATCACGAGATCACACACCAGAAGTTACGAGGAAAGAAAAAAAGCCGGTTTTACTTGATGGACAAAATGTCCTTCTCCTCACTCTGCAGGAGTTTGATTGACAGTTTGGTTCATCCAATCACATGCCAAGTATTTATAGAAAGTGCCAGCCCCTTTTCCACACATTTTCCAGGGATGGCCTCTCTGATGTGTTCTGGGTAGCAAACCACCCGGCAGGTCAGGTGACCACAGGCCGGTAAATCCTACGCACTGCACCTTTAACCGCCACAGATGTGACCCACAGGCCGATTGAATCATATCTTATCTTATTTATGTGGCTGAATTGTTGATCATCGTGGCTGAATTGTCCGATCAGCTGGTCAGCAGATAAGTGTCTCCAGCTGATTACAGACATGAGGGAACTGCAGGCCTTCATCTCCTGGTGTGATTAAGGGACAATCTGTAAATCAGTGTTCACTGTATAACAGGAACTTGTCACAGTGAATCATTTACAATGTGCAGGATGCATCAGGGAGAAAACTGTACATAACACTTGGGATTTATTCACTTTTGGATCCAACATTGTGAGGGGAAGCTGCATGGTAAAAACACTTGTTTCTAAAAAAAAAAAAAATGCGGTAACTGCAGCGTGTTGGTTCAACAAAGTAAGAGGAAGGAGAATCTGAGGTCAGTGAGTTCAGTTATGTTTCTTAACGTTTTGATGGTGTGACTCAGAATGTAGAGATATGTTTATTATGAAATGCAAAAACCCTACGCAAAATTACAACAGTTTTTGCACAATTTTGCACATCAAATATTTATAATTTTATCTTCTGTAAAGTAATCTAGAGAGAACTCATCAATACACTTTAGAATCCTGCACTGCGGGGACTAATAAAGGATTATCTTATTTTATCTTGGAAGTCTTGTGAAAATGTAAGACATTTCCATTGTTCATTATTTATTTATTAGTTTAAGTTGGGCACAATCTAATAAATCCACATGTCTGATGGTGCGTCCCAGTGCTGTGATTATGTAATACATGTTAACCTAATTCTGCAGCGTTATGCTGGTTTACAAAGGAACATGTAACATCTATTATATTTCACTGTATATACTTTGTATTTTCGCATTTTCTTTATTATTTCATTTTCTTAAATTGAATATGTTCTGTTCTGCTATTTTATTGTATTATATATATATATATATATATATATATTCCCTCTTAATTGAGAGAACATTTTCCCTCTTGACTACAAACTCAATCCCTTTACTTAAAATTCAACAAAAGACAATTTACATCACATATAAAAGGATTCCTCTATTCAAACGACCCCCAATTCTTCTTGTTATTGTGTATCTGCTTCTTCTTCTTGTGTGGAAATATAGCTTCTGAAAATGTCAAGTAAAAAAAAAAAAAGTATTCGCTATTCCTCTTAACTATTGTCTAATTTTTCATTGTTACCAACGCTGAAACTAATCTAAAACTTGTTCGGTTCAGATTTTCCTCATCTGTCTGAGGATGTTGCCAAACGCAGGAAGTGACACTTGTATTGACCAACGTTCAGCGTCAGGAGCGGTGAACTTTCCACAGTGCGCACATTTGCACACAGGATGTCTGCAATCGTCCACATGCTGCTGAGTCCGCTGCTGCTATCTCTCATCCCGACAGGCAAACGCAGCTTTAACCCCATCTTATCTCGCGATGGTTTCATAATCTAATCTCGCACATCCATAGCCGCACATCTGACCCTGCGTTGATCTTCTTTCTCCAGGTGTGAATGGAGCAGGCGGTCTGGTATTGGCTGAACGGGGTTATGCCTTCACCGTCCCGTGTGAGGAAGACCTCGCCTGCCTTCACATATGGCAGCTCGACTCGCCAACGAGGGACTACGTCGCGATGGTCAGCGCCGGAGAGAGCCGGACGGCGACGGGGGAGGCCGGGCGCTCGAAATGCACTCTGCGAATCAAAGATCTCACGGAGGAGGATGTGGGACGTCATCACTGCCAACAACGACCAGGGGTCTTCTCTCAGAGTGAGTATGTCCAGGATCACAATACATTAAGCTGAGGCTTTTATCCAAAGCCTATCCAAACCCTAACCCTAACCCAGTCTTACTGATGGGGCAATTGATACTGAATTTATTTCCCCTGATACAGAGAAAGCTAAAAAAAAAAAAGAAGAAGAAAAAAGACGCCTGTTCTGCAAACAAATATATAAAACTAATGTTTTTTGTTTCTTTTTCTTTCCTTCAGCCTCCCCAGACTTGACCCTCATGCCCGGGAGGTCTGTGTCCCTGCAGTGCATCCTCCTCAGCTTCCTAAAGGGGTACTGCTACGCCCGGCGGCACCAGGTCCAGCTCACCTGGGTGGATGAAGCCGGCGCCGAGGTACAACCGGACCCACAACATCAGATCCAGCAGGACTCCCCCTGCGACGTCACCCTGACCGTCACCTTTCAAAGTCCCGGAAACAAGAAGTTCAGGTGCCAGGCGACTGTGGGCAAACATGTCCAGACTTCAGAGGGGTTGCAGGTTCGAGTCCCAGGTCTGTGTGGTGGATTCTTACCAGCAGTCGCTTTTAAATGCAAGGAATTATTATTAATAATAATAATAATAATAATAATAACAAGTTATGTTTTCTTTGCAGATCTCAAAGGGAGGGGAAGAGGACGCATTATAGATCTAGAACCTGAAAATCAAGGTACAGTTTTCTTTTTTTTGTCTTGACTTTTTCTTAAAAAAGATATCTTCAATAACCAATACATATCATTGAATATATTAATATTCCTTCAGCAAAAAGGCAGACATTTTAATACATTTCCAGCTAATTCTTTTGACATTTTACTGTTTTAAACAATTAAAGATGCATGTTTCTCCTGCTCTAACTAAGCTAAGCTAACTGGCTACAGCTCCATATTTAGAGTACAAACATGATGACATCTTCATATCTAACTCTTAACCTCATTTTAAGCCAAAATTGTGAATGTTTTTTTTCATACTAAATCCTGATTATCTCCTCATGCACAAGGCCTATTTGAAAAATGTAAAAAGCTATAAATTCAGAAAACCCTTGTGAAGATAATACGCCCATATATGTGTTAGTGGTGTATTGGTATAATCGGTTTCAGAGGGTCAAACCCAGAGCCCCCCATCTGGGGGCCTTCGGGGCCCATATACCTTTAGGGATACTTGTTTTTTAACCCTGTTTTTATGTCTTTGTATGTTTTTATGTCGTCACATGTTTGTGTTGTTTTTTGTCAGGCCATCACTGTAAATAAGAACGTGTTCTTAATGATCTGCATGGTTAAATAATGGTAAAATAAAATAAAAAAAATACTTGGATGACAGTTTTTCCGCCATACGGGAAAAAAAACTTAAATGATTGTAATTTTCTATTTCCAGGCTGGGACGTGATCGGCGCCGCTGTGGGGGTGGTGGGATGTGTGGTCGTGGCCGCGCTGGTTGCGTTGCTCGCTGTGAACAGAAGAAGAAGAAGAAGAAGAACAACAAGTGAGCTGCTTCTGTCGAAACGGCCCGTGGGCTCACACCTGTGCACGGGCCCGTCCGCACACACACACATAGGCGACACCCTCACTTCCACACACACACACGGCCCCTTGCACAACGCACTTCCCGAACACCATGGTACATATATTATTGTAGAGTCACATAACATAAAGTTGAGAAATCCACAGCCGTGTGCGTACAGCCTGTGCCGTTGTCGTCAGTACACAACAGTAGGAAGACTTAAATGTGTGTTTTCTTATCTTTGTTTTTGTTTTCAGGGAGCCGGCTGCCGGATGAGTCTTGTACCAACAACGTAAGTCGGTTATCTTTCCGTATAACAAACATATTTGTTGCTTTTGGACAATTTTTGAAGTTATTGGACTCGTGTGTGTGTGTGTGTGTGTGTGTGTGTGTGTGTGTGTGTGTGTGTGTGTGTCTTCAGGTCATGGACGCAGACGACGATGTGGTCTACGCCGACATCGTCCACCCCGTCGATCCGGGCCGGGCGCCGGTCCTCGAGTGTGAGTCGACTGAATACGCCTGCGTCCGATACTCGTAGTCGGCTGTCCAACACACGAGCTGGGTTTTGATCATGTGATTCGCTCCACACCGTTACTGTGGTCGTTAATTAACAAGTATTTCACTATTTTGCATTTTAACGATATAAATATGTTACAGGAGTTTGAATAGTCTACCTCAACATGTTGGACTTTTTTCCTGAATGTGATGTTCTCACTGAAATCTGCATTAATTGTTACTCAATGGGGTTTATTTGAAATGTGTCCTCAGGTCTAAAATCAATAATAATAATAATAATAATAATATGTTAATTTTCTATAGCGCTGTTCAAGCCACTCAAAGACGCTTTACATACAACAAAATGAAAAAAGGGAACGATTAGAAAAACAATCAAGACATCAATTAAAAACAGAATATTTTTGATATAAAAAAATTAAAACAGGAGAAGCTATGTGGAATGATAGTATAAAATATGATGGAATGATCAATGTAAAGATAACAACCTTTCTGCACGTCTGCAGTTATTTATTTAAAAGCCTTTCAGTCACAGAGAGAAATATCTTCTTGTACTTTGATTAAACCTTTTGTTACATTTAAAGACAATATGTGGTCCTGTTCATGTTATTGCATGCATCAAGAAGCAAGATCTGAAGGAAATGACAATCTGAGCGTCTCCCTTGCAATAAGCTCCGGGCAGCAGTAACTGCATCAAACCCAGTTTAGGATATCGGCTTTTTATTTATTGCTGTCCAAACCGGGTGGAGGAACTCGAGAGAAGAGGCGGCAGGCAACACGATTGCAAAAAAGCAGGAACGCACAACCCCAAAAAATACTGGATTTGTTGTGTAAAATGTGCCTGTGTTTGGCTGCCATGGTGCGTTCACACGCCGTCGGGTTTTCTGGCATTCAATGCAAAAATAATCCAGGTGGTGAATTAAATATACTGTGGAGATCACTTCAGGCTTCAGCTCTTTTTTTTTTTTTTACTTTCCCCTGCCAGTACACACAGAGTCACACCTGCACACACACTCACACTCACACACACACACACGCACACACACACACACGCACACACACACACACACACACACACACACACACAGCCACAGCAGGTGAGAGACTGCCGGAGCCGGTCCCAGTGTTGGCCTATTTGCATTTTAAATGCTTGCAGCCAGCCCACTACTCTGTTCACAGTGCAGTGCAGCACAGCTAATCTACACACCTAAGGCGTGTGATTGGCTACAGCCAAGAGTCTGAGGGGGTTGAAGAGATGGTGAAGACACAAACATTGACAAGAAAAGGAGGGAGGAGGGGGGTTGGATGATAAAAGTGGAGAGGCCGCATCACGGAGGGTTAGAGGCCTGTGTTACATATCACATGACATGGAAGATGTTAATTTCCTGATTTCCTGAGCAAGGAATACAAAAAGTATACAGGCGGCCTTTTTCTGAAATTTCTTTAAAGAGACAGTGCACCCCGAAAATACACATTTTCTTGTCGTGCTACTTTTGTTGTGATCAAAACAACCGAGTAACTATCTTATCCAGTTAAAACACAGCCATAGAGTCTCATTTAACTGGAGAGAATACAGAGATCTCTACGGTCCACGGCAACATCCTAGATTGGTAAATATAGACGTATGATATACGATACGTGCCTTGAAGTGAACGGGTGAATAGAGGATGAAGGGAGCCTTTTGATTGCCTCTGAAAAGCTCTCAACATGGCGACACCTCGGAGCATACTTATATTAGTACTATCTTAATATACATAATATTATTGTGTATATATTAATACATTGAAGAAGAAGAAAAAGGCTGGGATACTTCTACAATGCAATGACTCAGTGTGACCTCTCACTCTGCTCCTGTGACGCAATGTTTAGACACTTCCCAAATTTGACCAAACACCCTCATCATCCTCATTTTAAGAACATTAAAGTGCATTTAAAGTAGAAGTGACCTCGCTGCTGGCATTTGCACACACTGCGTTCCCTTTGCCGTGAAGAGGGAAGGAAAAGGAAGCTCTTTGTCAAGAGGAGTTCTACATTAACACACATATTACCATACCTTTTAACAAGTGGGTGTCTATACACAGCATCTCAGCTTGCAATGTCAGAAAATACAACCCGAAGTGGTGAAATGTGGCCCGTTCTTTTGTAACCCCCCTCACACGCGCGCACACACACACACACACACACGCGCGCGCACACAGAGTGTCTGAATCACTGATAAGCTCCAGGTCAAAGCCTTGAACCCCGGTGAACTCAGGCACCAGCTCGTCTGCAGAGCGCCCGGAGTGGACGGATCAGCGGGGGCCAAATGCTGCCGTCCCCTGGTGTGTGTGTGAGTGAGTGAGAGACAGAGTGTGTGAGAGTGTGTGTGTGTGTGTGTGTGTGAGAGTGTGTGTGTGTGTGTGTGTGTGTGTGTCTACAGTGGGGGGTTGGGGACAGTCACTGGGATTGTTGTGCGTGTGTGGAACAAAAGGCCTTGATTACTGAAATCCTGCAGCAGGGCAGGAGAGGAGGTGTTAGAAGTGATACAGTGGAGAAACAAGCAGAACCGGAGCCCCCCTCTCCGCTCATAAAGCTCATGTCCACACCCCGTCTGCACGTAGACCCGCTCCAATCCACAAGCCAGACCGAAGCACACACACACACACACACAAATCAAACTGTGGCATTTTGCACACAAAAAGAGAGCATTGCTGCAATTTCGCGCACAGGATTTTGAAGTGGAGGCCACCTCAGCCGCACAATAACACTGGAGAGAGAGATAGCTCAGCTGTGAGGCAAAACAAACACAACAACCTTGAAAGTGAACTGTTGACATCTGCAGTTGGCTTTGACAAAAAGGAAAAATAAGCCCCCAAAAATAAGCCAGTTGATGAATCATAAGGAGCAGCGATACCTGTTCACCACTCATAAGGCCTCGGAGGCCCCTGACACTTTGGCTTTTTCTCAACACTTCACATTGAAATTGACCCTGTCTGTCTGTTTTTGGGTGGTGGAGGGGGAGGAGGGTGGGGGAGGGACGGGAGGAGGTGTCTCTCCAAGACAGAGACAACAAACAAAAAAAAAAGGGAATCGACGATTAACAATTTCCTGAAGGGAGGTGCTGCTTATCACTCCCCAAAACCTCCAGAGCTCACCGGAGGACTCTGGAGCTGAACGCATACAATGGATTAAACCCTCCCAGAGAGAGAGAGAGCGAGAGAGAGGGAGAGAGAGAGCGAGAGAGAGAGAGCGGGAGAGAGAGGGGGAGAGAGAGAGAGAGAGAGCGACACTATCAGCTGTGAAACCCTCCGCGACAAAGCAGGGACTTTCTTTGAGTTTCTTTTTTTTTTTTTAAGTGTCTGGACGATCAGGTAGGACGATGGCTGTTTCAAATATCGTTTCGCTTTGAGATTAATAAAACGGTAATTTCTGATTTTAATGAATCAGGACGCGCGTTTATGTCGGGTTTATTTGTACGCGGTTATACCAGGATACCGCAGTTTGGGTTGAGTTTAAAATGACAGAAACTGGCATGATAATCGTCACGAGCCGATGTAATGACTTTAAAAGTGCTTTTCTTCTTTCTTAAGTAATATTTTGCAGCCACTTTGCAATTCGAGAAGAAAAAAACTCAACACTGTAATCGAATTGTGCTTAAATGTAATCTGTATAAGGCCTATGAACACAACTATGGTGTACAAATGTGGATAAATGAGGTGAGGGACAGAGCAAATGCATTTGTAGATTAGTTTGAATTGTGCATTGATTAATCTAGTGCAATACATTCAAAAACATGAGATGTATTTATTTAGTTTTGACACTAACCTGTGATTTTTGTTGTTTGAATGTGGCTGGAGCAGTCATCTACATACACTATTGTACTGGTTACAAAGGCATGTACACATTCCCTAAACCTGAATCCCTGAACTTCTCAGAATCATCCGAGCTTCCCCTCTCCTCCATTACCTTTTGTTCACCACCCCCCCTTCCTCCAGATCAACAGGTATGATTCAGAGGAAGGAGGTCGTGTTGTCTGTTCTGGGGGATCTCCAGGAGGCCACGGAGAGCGCCGGCCTGGACGCCCTGACCCGAGTGGCCCTGGAGGTGGACCAGGTCCTCGCTCCCTTCCAGCTCCCGGAGACCCCCTGTCAGGATTTCCCAGAGTGGGCAGGCGTGGATGACACGGCTCATGGCCTGTACCCCCCCGACGCCCCCACGGGCCTCCTGCCTCTAAACTGCAATGGCGAGGGCAACCTGCTGTTTGATGCAGTCAGCCTGCTGTTGGTGGGCAACACTGGACTTAGCTTGGAGCTACAGGTGAGCAGTGGTGGTTCCTAAATCCAAACAGCCTCTTTCTATCTGTTAGTACGTGCACTTTGTAATATAAATTCATATTCAAATTGCTCCCCACAGGTACGCACAGTAGTGGAGATGGTGCTGTGGAAGAGATACTACCTGTCTGGGATGATCGATTCAAAGATGATGCTTCAGGCTGTTCGCTTCAGCCTCAGTGCCGAGGAGTCCGAGGACATGCTCAACCTGCCCGTGGCGGTCTTGGAGGCCATCTTTGATGCAGACGTCAAAGCGTCCTGCTTCCCCGGCTCCTACGCCAACATGTGGCACTTGTACGCGCTCTCCTCGGTCTTGCAGTTCAACATCTACTCCATCTACCCCATGTTCAACCTCAAGATCCGACCCTATTTCCACCGCGTCATACGTCCAAGGACCTGGCCTGGAGACTCTGAGACGCTGGCCCTCCACATCATGTGGTCCGGCGAGCTGCTGTCCGGGTCCTCGTTCAAGCCGAACCACTTCGTGGCGCTGGTCCGGACGAGTGACCTCATGGTCGGGAGCCCTCACAGCGAGCAGAGGGCGTCGCCGACGAAGAGCGAGGAGCTGCAGAACCAGGACCCGCAGCTTTCGTACCCGGGTCTGAAGGACAAGTACAACATCACCAAGAGGACCTTCTACCGCTGGAAGAGGCAGACGCAGGAGCACTGCAAAAAGTCGGCGGCCAGGTACGAGGCCAAGTATTTCCTGCAGGCCTGCTACTTGGAGGGCAAGCTCATCCCTCTGCACCAGTTCAAAGAGTTTTTCCCTGAGATCTCGAGGTCGTCGTACTACAACTGGAAGCACGAGCTCCTGAAGTCCGGCGGTACCTTCTCCACCTCATCGTCGACCGGAGAGATAAGTCCCGGCGAGAGCACGGAGCAGGAGATCTGGTCTTCGCCCGAAGCCAAGCAGGAAGAGCCGGACCCCCACGACAGCGTGGTCAGCATGTTTGGCCTCGGCCTCGGCAAGCTGGATCTGGAGCGGGCCCAGAATGTGGCCCACATGCAGGAAGCCAAGCGCTGTCTGCAGAATTGCATCGCTATGAACACCTCCCTCCCCTTCAGGGTCTTCAAAAGAAATTTCCCGGGGATCTCCAGATCCACCTACTACAACTGGAGGAGGGAGGCCATGCTGTTCAACGGGGGGTACAAAGGCGGCGTCGGCAGCAGCGAGGACAGCTCGGACGCCGACAAGAGCCAAAGTCCGAAGAACCTGTCGCAACCCCCGCCTAACGCCAACCAGCATTTCGTGCCCAGAACGAGGGTCTGCAGGCGGAAGCACAAAATCTTCCGGCTGGCGTACATGAGTAAAAAACAGCTCCGGGATGCCGCGAAGCTTCATGTCCAGAAGTCCAAGTGGTCCCTGACAAAGTTCAAGCTAAAGTTCCCCTCCATGTCTCCGTGCTTTTACTGGCTTTGGCGTAGCGGTCCGAACCGCAAGAAGAAGACCGTCGCACCGGACGCCGCGATCGACCCCCCGGAGAGTCCGGGGGTCGAGGAGGTGGCGCCGAGGAGGGTGGAGAGTCCGCCTGCGCTCCCCTGTGTTGAAAGTCCGAAATATGTAGAAACGCCCGCCTTTGATGCCGCGCGCTCAAAGCACGCCCTTCACGATAAGGCGCCCGTGCGGGAGCAGATGTTTGCGTTAGATGTTGTGGCTCTGGCCAACTTCAAGGCCAAGGCTAAGCTGTTCCTGCAGCAACGCTTCGAGGAGAAATCCTTCCCCACGTTCAAAGAGTTCAGGTCCTACTTCCCCTTCACGCCGCGCTCGACGTACTACATGTGGAAGCGAGCTTTGCATCACGGCGTGTCGCTGGTTCATGGGTAAATGCTTGAAAGCTTTTATTTTGTAGGGAAGAAAAAAACGCCTCGGCCACAAAAACCTCATGCGTCCTTCTGCATTTCACTGTAAACACGCTATCTACACGTCGCAGACGCCATGTTTTCATGTTTTAAAAGGCTGCCGAGTGCACTGGTTTAGCATTTAAATGCTTTGTGTCCTTCCTCCGCCACCTCGGCTCGTTCCTCCCTCCTGGACATTTGCACATGTGTGAAAAGAAATCGAGTCGTGGGTCAGTTTAAGCCCTGCATGTTGCCCTCCAGGCAAAAAGGGCAGTTCAAAGCAGTTGTTCCGTTCTCTTTTAATCCTTGCTATGGTACTCTGCGTTCTTTTTTTTTCAAGTTTTCATTGTTGTGGGATTATAAATTGTTAAATGTATGCTTATTTGTTGAGATTTCTGGAGTATTCATGTGTTTTTTTTTTTTGTATTCTTTGAATGTGAAGAGCAGCCAGTATTTGAAGTCAGAGATGAGTTTACTCCTTCCTCAAACATCCTCTGTAAACAGGGTTCCTGTCTTTTTTTTTTCATCATTATTATTGATTATTGAATGTACACACATTTTGTGCGAGAAAGTTTTAGTTGGTCGTCTCAAGATTTGGGCGTTTTTTTTTTGATGACATACTTTTAAAATGCCACCGTAACTTGTGATGATGAACACAAACTGTGAGTTTTGTCACGCTCACACTGTATTTGCACTGAAATGGTTCCCATGTTAAATGTATTGCCTTAACCACCTCGCACCCTTTTGGTGAAGTGTGAATTTTCCAACAATTCTATTTTTTGATGGTTTCTTTACTTGAAAACTGAATATAAATGAAAATAGTTTATTTTTTTGTGCGACGTTTCCAAACTACCTATTTCCTTGTGATATTGGGGGGATATTTGCCTTTACTATGCAATGTTTTTCAGCAAATAAAGTTCCAGTCCCTCTTCTCACAATGCAAACCCACGCGTTTTGTTCCAATCCAAAATGGCATATTTCCGTTTATGTGTCTACATATTTATTTTCCTTAATCATGACATGTCTGAAACTGGTCAGTCTGTAGATAAGGACATATGTATATATATTCAGCTGTTTAGCAGTAAACCATCGGCCCTTTTGCTTTGAGCTTAAAGTTCTCATATCACGGGGGTATTTAATGCTGCTTCTTCATGCACGCTCAATAACGCTGACCATGCAAATTGTTAAAGCCACCAGTCGTTTTATGCTCCACAATATCTCGCGCCGTATATCATCTCTGTAATTTCCCACGAATCAATTGGTCCGCCTTCCGAGTCGGTGGAGCCCTCGCTCCGGCTGCAGCCGCCCAATCTCACGCGCCATCGGCTGCATGTTGATTTGATTATCTTGTTGGGATAAATTGGACAGTTTAACACATTTCTAGAGTTCTGCCGTACGTTATGACCCAAAAGACATGCCGGGTCTCGCTAAGTTAATTCATGTTGACAACCAGTAAGGGGGGGGGAAAAGAACAAATCACTCCCACTGTGTAACCACATCTAAATGTGCAAACCGGATCAAACCCAGCCGGCGGCTAAAAGAATAGAAATGAGCTTTGAGGCTTTGGTGGTTTTTTCGCCCTCCGCCATTTCCCTATTTAGCCAATTGTGCTGATGCTAATGAAGGTAATGGTCAAGAGTAGACGGGATGGAGTACAGAGAGGGGGGAAGGTCTAATTGTATGCATGGGCATAGAGGTGTTTGAGATAAGGCCAAGAACATCCAAGAGTTTAGGGGGGAGGGCAAGAGGTGTAGAGAGGAGGCCAGGGGGGCAACCCATTGTTTTGATCAGGTGATACCAGTGCTCCACTTACTGTGTTTCAGTTGAATATTCCAGTAATGTGCCTTGATAGACTTCCTTGTTTTCACCTTTTTGATTATAAATGTCTTTACGGGTCTCATGCACTGATCCTTTTTGAGGTTTTTGCTTCCACAACCTCTTCTTCCAGATTTCCAAAATGCACATTTGTTTTATTTTTATTTTTACTGTATATTTGTGTAGATTTCTTCTAAATTCACCAAAAGTTAGCAATAGTTCATGCCTCATTGGCATAGTCAAACATAACATTTCATAAAGCTTAAATACAAATAACTATCATTGTAAGCAATCAACTGGAGTGTTATGATGATATATTCAAGTGCTTTTTAAAAAAAAAAAACTATTCACCTATCTTCAAAATGCATGTAATTTTGAAGGCCGTCTTCTCAAAATGAGTTTTTATTATTATTTTTTTACAGGCTCCACTTCAGTTGCATTGACATTCACCTCACTTTACAGTTTCATTCCCGTCTATATTCTGAAGGTTTTCACAGAGAGGTGTATTCATCATCATCATTTTTAGCCCGATTCAAAGAACATTTTATGACTGAAAAAACAAGATGAAGAGCTGTTTTTTTTATGGCTGTTGGCAGTATTTTCTGATTTATGGAGTGATGAAAAGAGATATTCAAAAAGCCCCTCAGTAAAAGTCCATGATAACTCAAAGTGAGCAGGATTGGTGGACGTGGGTTCAGGTTAAGGTGAAATATCTTCCAGGAAGTCTAGTTAGAGTTAATAATCTACGGGTATGAAGGTGTATCAGATGCTAAAACTGACCTCTGAACTGACACCGCTCCATAAAGTCATATTTATATAAATTATCATGCATTAAAACCACCACAAGGCAAACACTAGAAATACAGCATTCATGTCACAAAGTGGGAATAGTTTCATGGCAGAGTTGAAAAAAGTGACCCTATCTTTTAAGTGCTCTTTCGACATATGGAGTCATATACAATGTGATATAAAGCACACATTTGTCATAAAACTGGATTATTAACACTATTTAACCGTGGAACAGTTTATTTCCACGTGGTCGGCGTCTCACTTGGCACAGGCAAGTCTTTGCCTGTTGTCTCCCAGTTCGCCACCTCCATCTTCATTACTTATGACGGGGAGGAAGTCTCGCTGGCGCCGAGCTTTTTCTACCATGTTTATCTTAAAAATAGCATGAAAATAATGAGGGTTGGCAGGTGGGAGCGGAAGTCTTCAAGGATTAGCATACTGCAGTCGGTTCAGAAAGCAGAGAGCCAGCTCAAGGATGCCAAATGTTCTCAGTAAACAAAACAGACCTAAGAGACTCTCTGCGGGCGATTTGGACCCTGACGATCTCTGACATTTGACCCCTGGTTGGTGGAAAAGTGAAGGAGAGAAAACAAATGCAATTTCAAACTGAAATTCTAAAAATAGACATTTTCTAATCTATACTTGCATGTAATGACTGCATCTCCAATTTGAGCCGTTTCTAAGAGGAACATTTTTAGAAATGTACAGATCACACATCTCATATATGTAAAACATGTCCTCAGTAAGTTCCTTTGTTTCAAACACATGCACACAGTTTGTCCACTAGGTGGCAGTGGTTGGCTTCACAAGTGTCCCTGGTTTTGGTTGCCTTCATAAAAAAAAGGCTCACTTATGGGCAGACACTGTTGGTTTGGACAGAAAATGTGCTGCTGCATGGCTCCGGGTGTGTAGTGCAGATATTGCTGGTGATAACTCCATTAATAAGCATAATCCAACTTTGCAGCCAGTAATGCAGACAGCAGATAACGTTTGGGAAGCAGATTGTATAACGAGGGATTAAAGAGTACAGGAAGGAGACAAATACAGAGGCGACAACTGTGAGATCTAGTGAGGGATTATTTTGTCCCTGAACACTCCAAACCCATTCCCTGAATTTGTCATTTTTTAAGGTTATTAAATGCAAGTAACGCAAAACTAAAATGAAATTTAAACCAAATGCCAGGATTTAACAGTGAGCTAGAGGTAAGATAGTAGATACAAAGCTTATTATGGGTCCGACACAACCACGAGGTTATTATTTAGTTTGTGTTAGATTCAGAGATTTAATATTTTTTACATCCAATAACGTAAAGAATGATTCACAGCCACATAAATCTAGGTACTGCCTAATGTCTAAAGGGGCTAGTCCTCTCATTACATTTTAGTTTCTAGTTCAAAATCACTTAGATGGATTAGCCGTAGTCTGGGACCATTTTTAAAGACACACTTCAATCACTTCTATCATCACAAATAATATCCATATTGTTGTCGTTATCAGCTGAATGTCACATCAGCTGGCAAAAGCAGAGCCCTGCACACGTAGGGTTCTGTAAGTAGCATAAGAATATGCATATTAATACAGGATGTTATGGTGAAAAGGAAAGAGATTAAACCCGGGCAGTCACACAGGGACAACGCGACTATATTTGACTTAAAAAACGAGGCTGATGTGAATTAATTTCCCTCTAGGTGTACGTCTTGAGAAACGGGACTCTGAATTGTTCATGTCAGTCGGGGAGACAAGAAGCATTTTGTGAATTTCCCATGAATAATGTGCAATTGTTATGCTTAATTATGCACAATGTTGTGCCATGTGAGCATGCTCAGACCTCGAAGGCATCCGGATAATGCAAACCATTGGAGGAAAGCATTAGTTAATTCAATAAGAAACTATTATTTACCTGCTGCTGCCTCATCGTGCTCCGATCAATTTCCTATCACATTCATCCTGAAGTTATTTACCGGAGGTTTGCTGTTGCTGCGTCCAGCGCCTCCCATTTCATCACACATGCACACACACACACACACACACACACACACACACACACACACACACACACACACACACACACACGCAGCAGCCGATGAGAGATGTGCACTGACAACCTTTGTATTATTTTTCTTGCAACTGTTTCACGTTTTGTTTTGCGCTGAATCAATAATTCTAATTCTTCTTTTTTTTTAGCTGTGTGAGTGTGTGTGTGTGTGTGTGTGTGTGTGTGCGAGAGAGAGCGAGACAAGAGGGATTGTCTGTGTATTAGAAAGAGCAGTTAAAGCAACTCCTCCCAGTTGCTGCTAAAGCACCAGACCGCATGTCCACAGATGATAATCAGGGCTAAAGGTCAGGTAAATAAAGGCCTTGATGGGTAATCCATGTTTGCGGTCACAATCCTTTGTGTGTGTTTGCTTTGTGGTCTCGCACAACGCTGCAACCTGTTCAATTTGGATTCAACGCAAGCCAGAGGCTTGATCCCTCAATGCAACATCCGAACTGCGAGTCATGGAGCAGAGCAGCCGGACTGCCAAGTTCAATGGAGTCGGATCCAAAGATGAGAACGGCAGAATCAATTCTTCTATGATCCATCTGTTCATCCATGCCTCCAGAGTAGGGTTAGAAAGAAAATACGAGTCTGAGTGAAATTAAGGCAAGAGGGAGACAATTACCTGTTTTGGGGTAAAAAAACATTAACAAAATAGTCCCCAAAACTCTAATAGTACACTCTTATTCACTCGGTTGTTGTACTTTTAATGTGTTTTCACTGAAACCTCACCTGGTTACACAACAACAATGTAACTGTACAGGGTATTTTTTTAAACTAGGTAAGTAAACCCGGCTACCAGCCTGTTAGCATAGCTTAGCATAGAGACTGGAGAAAGACAGGTGAATAAACTCGGCTAACAACAGCCTGTGTTTCCTAGCTTAGCATAGAGCGCTTTACATATTTTTAGCTGTCTATATTAGTTCTGTGAACAGTTCAGTCTTTTTTTTTTAATCTACTCACCTTAGGTGCCATTCCTAGTTTCACTTCCGCCCTTATTTGTTGCACCTGTGTCTTATCCCCTGCGCTCCTAGTAATTAGTCTTTTTCAGCGCTGCGTCGCTCCTTGTGAGCAGTATGTTGTTCACTTGTTTGGCTTACTGCCTGTTTCCTGCCTGCCTGCGGACGTTCAGCCTTTCCCTGTAATCTTCCTCCTGCTTCCTGCTTCCTGATCCGTCTCTGCGTTTGAATCCAAATCTGTAATTTCTGAGACGTACCAGATTGGACGGCGCTAGCTAGCTGTTAGCCCCCCTTTTCTAGCTTTTATGCTAAGCTAACCCTCTCACCACACAGACATAACAGTGCCATGAAGTCACTGGTTTTCAGGGTTAAATCTGTTGGAACGGGCAGAGTACGAGTACGGGTATCAATGACGTGCCTTCAGCTGCCTACAGGGCTCAGTGTTGCCGCGTCCTCCGGGGTGAAAGCCGAAGGCCGGAGGCCGGATAAGTGCTTGACAAAATGACGGGAGAACTACCCTCCATATCCACTACTAATGCCCTCTTTTGATCCCCTGTGTTAATAAGAGAGCCTCATTAGTAACCTCAATGAACCTCCCATAATGACCATGTGAACTCTATTGTGCGCCGGGTGGGTGTAACGCAGCTGTTGGCTCCCCTAATGGCTAATGTCCGGGGTTGTGATTACAGTAAAAAGCATTGTGACCATTGACCATGAACTCATTTCAAACAAGAGCTTCTGTCTGCAAAATGAGAAGATAAGAGCTAATTGCCAGATTTAGTGTCGGCACAAGAAAAGACGAGCGGCGCACAGGGGAATAACTATGAAGTAAGGGCAGGAAATTAGAGTTTGGGTAATAGCTGGCTGTCTGCATTTGTAACTCCCAGCAAACACTTTAAATGGGAGCTTTTGCATTTGTGACGGCAGAGATTTGGTGTCTACGGACCTCGTAGTTGCTGCTATTGATCCTCCTGTGTCTTTTTAACGGGGTGTGAAATAATCCAGATCGATTCGGATTTAATTTTCTTCTTATTAATGCAATATGTCGTCCTCAATTGACCCGGCTTTGCAAAACAAGTGTACCTACGGGTACAAATAAAGGAACCAAACCAAACTCAAATGAGCTCAGTTGGTCCTGTGTTCGGAGCCAAGAGTCCTGCGACAGGAAGGACAGGTGTTTCCAGGTAATTGATGCTGTTCGGAGCCCCTTTTTTTTCAATAGCAGCCAAATAAAAGGCTCAAACAGAGACTGCACTTAAATTGTGCAGCAGAATTTCAAACGAAACGAAACACTCTTGTGAGTCGGATGAATCAAATGGTCCCTTGTGCCGATTTACGTCCTTTGTTGACTTTATTAGGTTTAATTGCTGCAGGTGTGGTAATAATTAAAGAAATGTAGGGAACTATGAATATCCTTGATGTGCGCTTGGGGAAATACGTTTCTCTTACAAGCTAAAGCATTCTACACAACTGCTCTTGTGAGAGCTTCATTGTGTGTGTGTGTGTGTGTGTGTGTGTGTGTCCATGGTTTGCACTCAAACAAGGTTATGGATTATATATGATAGTAAAACATACTATTTTATACTCCTTGCAACATAATCCACAACCCATAAATATCTGGTAAATTCTTAAATATAAGGAGATTAGTATTAGCATTCGGGCTAAGGCTGTTCTGTATTGCTGATAATTAAAATAAAGGCATTGATCCTATCAAGAAGACTCTCATGACTCATTTCTTGGCATTTAATAAGTATTTTTTTCAATTACGACACCAGTGCTATCTAAAATATTTCCTAATTAATAGGAAAATGCATCTATGAGGGTCAAGAACTTTGACTTATTCGTTTTGCGTGATACACCTTTTAATTTCAAAGGACCAACACAGATTGTAAATGTCAAACTAAACGAGTAAAACATACTTATCTGCTGTGGACTAACTCTGCATATGGAATCATCATTCAGCTTTTGTTTGTCTAAAACATTAGCGCTACATTAGCGCTTGTTTGCGTGCACTGTCACCGTGCCAGCAGGCTGTATAATAATAGATGATGTGATTCTGCAGTTCTATTAGGCTAAGCATAACAATATACTGATGCAAATGTGAGACAATTAGCTATACTTTCCAAGTACCCGTGTGGTCTGTGTGTGTGTGTGTGTGTGTGTGTGTGTGTGTGTGCTGGAGAAAAGGCTGGTGCCTCTCACCATGCTGAATTATAGCTGTGTCACTTCCAATCAGGTCTGTAATATTTCACACGGAGGCTGAGGAGTCCCAAATCCTCTGTCTGAGTGCATTTGTTCATCTGCCTGCTCGAAAAGCAGAACTCTTTGATTGTATCTGGAGATTTGGACCATATTGCTTCTGAAAATCATTCAGGAGGAAATAACACTCAAACTTTTCTTTTTTTTTTTTTTTTTTTTAAATGTGGTTGATATGGATATAATGACACCTTCAGGAGAAAACTTGCCAACCTCGTGAATTTCAAACTCAAAGAACGTTTTTCAGAACAGAGACTTTGTTTTCCTGCATTCATGTGACTTTTAAAGAATGACAATAAGAAAATAAAAAGCACTGCAATAGCATTTCTTTTTCAATGTTGAATACTTTTCATTATATTTGTAATTCTCAGGAAATAATAAAGAATAATTTGCCCCTCTGGCATGAACAATTTTCTTAATTAATTATTTAATTAATTCATTTTTTGGCCCCTCCCCCTCCGAGAGTGTGTGCACGCCGCTGCCCTCTGTAGCCGTCTACACATGCTTTGTATACAGTCATATGTACGAGTCATAGGGCTAATACACACATGTACAGGTCCAGAAACAGGAATAAAAGGTGTGATCACATGTTGTGCATCAATATGAAT
The DNA here is from genome assembly GCA_023566465.1 of Cottus gobio. Classification (NCBI taxonomy): domain Eukaryota; kingdom Metazoa; phylum Chordata; class Actinopteri; order Perciformes; family Cottidae; genus Cottus; species Cottus gobio. The sequence continues at coordinate 4,819,728 of CM042226.1, forward strand.
AATGGGGAAACTGTAAAACCAGAAAGAGTGGATAAAACACGTGATTCTCCCGGGGAATCGGGAGGCTTGACAAGTGTTTTTAGGAGAGCCTCTGATCTGGAGCTGTGTTAATTCTGTCTGAACCAAGGACACATCTTTTCTTTTTCAAGCACGTACTACTTGGCACAAAGCGCTAACGGAAGAAGTAACTAATTATGAGCTTCATTAGTATTGTTAGACCGCAAATTGGCTGCATGTTATGAATAATGCCCAACAGGGACGGTGCATGCTCCCAGATGACTCCAGGAACTGACACCGTACATGGAGTTGGATAAAAGCGGTTTTAACAGCTTTCGACATTTTAATCAGGGGAAACGTCTGCGTTGACGTGTGCAGGTGTTGATTTGCAAACATGGCTTTGTATTTCCAATCTGTATTTCCAATCTTACACCAAGAGACCACCCAAAAAAACGATGACGTAGACCCCCTTGTTCATACCTGAGTGGGTCTTAGCAGTCGAGTCATTAGCTGACATGCAACAGCTTTAATTATTGATTGATTATCATTGGTTAATTCAACATAATTCAACAGATTATAGGCGTTGCTGATCTTGTTGTTGATACTAGCAGCTATTGAGCAGTTCAATTCTGTATTTTATCATTTATTTATGCTACTGCTGCCTACATGTGGAGGAAGAGAGCTGTTATTGGGGTGCATACTTTATACTGCAGAGGTTGTCATGATGTTCTGTATTGTCACGTATTACAGAATTATTATTATTATTTTTTTCATCCAAAAATCCAGCGGCATTATAAATCCTACGGAGTCAAAACTGAGGACTTCTTTAGTTCTGCACAAAGGTTCACAAAGAAACTGTAAATGAACAAAAGCATAAACTCTCTCCAGCGCGACGGAGACTAACTAACCGACAGACAACAACAAATGTGTGTTGATCCAATTTGATCGACCCGTAATCGATTCAAACTTTGATTTGTAAGTGTTAATGTGTGTGAGTGAGAGACAAAAAGATCTGCATGCCCAGTGTATGTGTGATATTCGTTTTTAGATGTGCTAATATGGATGGAAATAATTTCTAGAAGCAGAATCAGAACCATTTATTGCCACGTATGTTTTACATACAAGGAATTAGTCTTGGCGGGTGGTGCATAACATTTATGATTTAAAGTAAATGATCCTGAAATGGCCGTAGATCGTTTTTGAAACCCGGTTTCAAAACAGAGGTGTATCAGTGTGGATGCAGCCCAACTTCTTCCATAACTGCCGCAGAGCTTGCAGGTCCATGTATAAACATACACTGCAGGATGTAGAAAGACTGCCGTCGGCTCAAAGGGCGCGACGAGCAAATAGATTCGTCGGATTGATCCTGAAATAGACTTGAAACAAACCAAAAGGAAACCGTAGTTTCTCAGTTGACCTTTCTGCTTGTGTTGGCTTCAGTCCACAAAGATGGCCGCCTGATATTTGAGTCTGCCATTATTAAAGCACATAGAAAACCAAAGCGTGGACACATATCTTTCAATTGAGAATTATTTGCTCTCCGCGAGACGGAGCAATATGGCAAACTATAATACATTTAACCTCGTGAATCTGCACCACAATTGTGTTCCAGCAATCTGCAGTACACCTGTATTTAGAGCTGCATTCAAAGCAATCATAACCGCCTCTCTGCGGTTGGGAAAATCAATTGTTTTCTATATAAATATAGTCACCGTAGCTGCAGGAGAGGAGGAAAGAACATTGGAGAGGAGGGCGTCCGCTTTGTTTTCATTAACTGTAAATTAAATGGCATTTCCCCTGCAGGCTAGGGCCTTCAATCTGTCTTGATTCATTAGCTCTGGAAACAAACACCGGGAGCCGTGCAACAGATGACCGGCCCCTCCCCCGGGCCAGGTGCTTCATGTGAAGGCGAGCGGCAGCTAGCAGCGCTGCGCCGCTGTGTCCAAACCCGTAAGGTTTCATCCGTCAAAAGAATATCGACTGCATTACTCATTATCAGCCAAGAGAGTAAACTCCCAGTCGATGAAGCCGGCTATCAGAAGCAATGCAAAGAGGACGTCCGGGGCACGGGGGGATGATCCCGGTGCAATCAGAGGCTTTCTCTCTCTCCCGCGTCTTCAATAATCTCTCTCTCCGTCTGTCACTCCCTCCGTCGCTTTATAGCCTTTTAATCAAGTCTTCCTCGTGATGCTCACTGCTGCCGTGGAGGCGGAAGGCGGAAGGCGAGAGCAAACCAGACGACATCAAGTTCAGAGCGGTCGGAAATGTAGTTATCGCCGCATGACAACAAAGACGACTCTTTGGAGAATAAACACTTGTTGTGCGTGCGATACGCTGCGACTGCAAGAAATGGTTTTGTATTGACGCGTCTGAATATTTTGAGCTGGGTTTTGCCACTTTCACATGCACTTTATCTTATTTTTGATATTTTGATATTCTACTGTTCAATTGTAAATATTCATTCATTCATTCTCATTCATTGCACTGCATTTACTGTTAAATATAAGCACTTTCCACCAGTACAAATTCCATGAATGTGAAAACAAACATGGCAATAAATGCTTCTGATTCTGAGCTGAAAGGAATAGTTTGACATTTCGGGAAATACACTTATTCGCTTTATGGTTTCGAGTTAGATGAAGAGATCAGATCCGGCTCTAATGTCTGTCTGCTAACTATAACGCTGCAGCCGGCAGCCGGTGAGCTTAGTTGAGCATAAAGTCCGGAAACGGAGAAACACTGCGAGCCTGGCTCCGTCTAAAAGGTTGCAAACGTTGCCAACCGGCACCCAACGCTGCCAACCAGCTGGAGTGAGATGCTAAATGGCGTCCGACAGTCACAGAAAGAGTCATCCGGTACTGGGCAGACATGTTTAATTATTAAATAGGACATTTATGAGAGTTGAAACAAAAGAGCAAACCGGATGTGGAAGCTGTTTTTTTTAAAAGTTAGGACTGATGGTTGTATTTGATTTATAAATTGTGCAATAAAATATTGCTGACATGCCAGTTTTTCATTGGTTTGCGGTTTCTTTCTATTTCCACTCTTAATGCTAAGCTAAGCTATAAGCTAAGCAGCTGCTGGCTCTATAATAACAAACCAACATGAGATTGCTATCAACTTTCTCCATTAACTCTCGGCATGAAGTGAATACTCCAAAATGTCAACCTTTGTTTTATTGCATAGAGTTGGAATAAACTTTATTTCCAGCCTCCTTGTTTCTGAGTCAAAACACGACTACATTGTAAACCTTTATCCGCCTTTCAAAAGTCTTTCCTAAGCCTCGTGCTCAGCTTTTAATAAAGACTCAACAATCCAGAATCCCCTCCTTAATGAGATGTAATACATCTGTTGCCTGTATTTATAACCTGATTTCCCCACAGAAATCACTGAACATTTATCTCATCTAGTCTTTTACCTGTTGAACTACATAAACAAAGTCTGGGAAGTGTGCCATGAAGCGCTCGCAGGAATTTCAAACATAAAAAACAGGGTGAAGTTTTCTTTCATGCGGCTTGTTTTCCGTCTCAGGACTCTGCCTATCTGGTGCCTTTGTTTACACAGAGAAGGTGTGATTTATTTGTGCTGCGTATCCACCGCGGCATCGTCGCCTTCCAAACAGCGCAGAGGAAGAACAAAGCATGGCTTAAGATAAACACAAATAAAGAAGTGAAAAACAAATTAATTACTTTGTCTGTCAAATGAGTCTCGAAATATATATATATATATATATATATTGCGAAGTCTGAATTTAAAAAAACTCAGATTTCATTGCGTCTGTATTCTGAGATGAAAAGTCGACATGAATATCATTCTCCACATGAATGTCACATAAGATGCTGAGGAGAGACACATACAAAGCTGCAGGGAGCTTCACAAGAGAAGCACTTGAATGATACATTGCATAATATAATATATTACTATCTGAGCTACAATACAGACCATAATAACAAACTAAATCAAACAACCAAAAGGAATATTAAAAGCAGGATCTCTTCCTCATTCGCTCCTCTCATGGCACCAAGTGGGGAAGAGGAAGAGTTTGAAAATGTTCTCGTCTTCCTCCTCCTCCAACGATGCTACAGCATGGTCACATGACACGATACAATATGTTATGCTATGATGAATTATGATATGATAAACAGAGCGTAACAACACAACGTGAAACAATATATTACATAACGATACATTTCGAAACATTATGATGTATTACGTGATGGTTTGACACAATGTATCGTGGAACATTTTGATACAAAACATCAATAAAAAAACGTATGATAAATTCCCATATATACTTTAAGAGCCGCACTGTAACAATATATTACAAATTTAAATACATCACATGATAAATTCCCATTTATCGCGATACAATACAATATATTATGTATGCAACACATATTTTGATGGAGTATGATATGATATATCAGAATATATTACGCATACGATACATATACATGGCAAAAGTAGTTCACTCTATCGAAGATATGTATGTATTTTTTTCTTCTTTTTAAATTCAATAATATTTGCAATAAATAGGTAGACATTTCTGCCATTGAGGAATTATATTGCCAATGCTTGATTTTTATTGATTCTGCAGGTTATGATTCAGAACCATACACACGATAATTATTCTTCCCCCAATTCCCTTAAAGGTGCAGACGTACGTTCACGTCTGACGACGACAATCCGTTAAGTTTGAACGTACAAATGACTGCAATTACCACAATGCATGCTGTTGCATTGGTATTTGGAGGCTGTACATTGAAAACAACCACTCCAACATGCTTGTAAATCCTTGAGCGTTCAAGGAGTGACTCCAGGAGTGATTTCTTTCCACACTGTAAAGCAATTGCCGCCGACATTGCACGACATGAAAACCGCTCGACGCAATTTGCTCCCCGAAAGAGAGAAAAACACACGACAACATCGTTAACCTCTCAAAAGAACTCACTTGAATATTCAACTCGGCCGGTCAGTAGAAATGGACTCACGTTAGCCGGCTACAGCACCTTCTCGCTAACCCTAAAAAGATGTGATACATTCGCCTACTACTAACTAGATTGCCGACAGCCTTGAAACACTTCACTGGAGGAAATAGAGGACCAACAAATGGGGAATAACACTTGAATATGAATATAGAAATACTTCGTACTGCTCCATATCCACCACAGGACTCCACATTCCACATAGCTTCTCCTGTTTAATTTTTTATATCAAAAATTGATGTTTTTCTAATCGTTCCCTTTTTCATTTTGTTGTATGTATGCATGCGTCTTTGAGTGGCTTGAAAAGCGCTATAGAAAATTAAAACATTATTATTATCAGCATTGCACTTCTAACATGTGCCTGATTCATGTCTCAAGATAGATTCCTTAGATCTGGATTATTTCTGTAGTCTGTATATTGTGTCTGCAGTTGGTTTGCTTCTTTCAAACATGAAAATATGATCTTCGATAACCTCGTGTTCGGCGAGCCATTTCCGTTTGGACATGTGTGTTTTTGACTTTGCAATTTCCTCCTTTGAGGGTGCTTTTGTAGTGCGATCTTAAAAAGAGAGATATGCATGTCTTCACATGTTCTGAACAGAGTCTCAAAGAGCCAGACAAAAGCAAACGCCCCAAGAGTCCACGATCGTAATCTAACATCAGGTCCGCGTTTCAAACCGTCGGGCGGTGGAAACCGGGCGGGGCACGGAGGTAAATTGATCCCAGATTTGATGGAAAAGTCCTCGGCTGCTCGGTGGGATCAATCCAATGTCGCCTTTTGAAGATACAGCAACACTGTTTAGCATTCAAAAAAGCAGCTCCCTTCTGAGAGAACAGAGCAGTGCAAATAAGAGAGCGCTTCATTTCTATGCCCCCCATGTAACACAAATGCATCTTATCACAAAAAAAAAAAAAAAATCCCCAGACAAAGGCACAGTGAGAGGGCCGGGGGCGTCAATACCTGTCCCTAAACCTGAACCAGGAGAGTGCTGTCAGCCGGTCTAATTGGCAATCAATCTACACACACAGACATCTCCGGAAGACTTTCCGTCTGCCTCGTTCCTCGCTCCTCCGTGTGATTGGAAATGGAAAATAGAGGCAAAAAACAATGAGTACATTATCAAAACTAAATAATTTTGCGTCACGCAGTTTGCAAAGCGGAGAAGTCGATGCGGCATGCTGCTCTCCGCTAAGTGCACTTAGTCGCATCGAAGGAACGACACAGATTGTCAAACGCTGTGTCAAATGTGACATTTGGCATTGATCGGACGACCACGATGTCGCGCGGCTAATCGAGCGCAGAGCGGAGCCGAGGCTGCTGGGTAATTCGGCTAGCCTCCAAATATCCAGCGGATACTTGATAAAGCTCTACAGCGAATGTGTCCCCCCCCCCCCCCCCCGGGGACCAAATGATGAAATGTGAGATAAACACACAACTTTAATTTCATGATATCGCTTACCACACACACACACACACACACACACACACACACACACACACAACCCCCCCATTTCCAGCATTAAAAGGGAGGTTAAGCCAATATCCCCCCTCGCTGGATGTGGGCGAGCTTAGCGTAGCCACACACCTCGAGTGGGGTGAGTGGCCCCAGGAGCAGGGCTCTCCAGCCGGGACGGTGGGGATGCTAATGGGGCCGCCCTGCAGCTCGCCACCTGCATAATCTCCTCTAATACCCTCACCACCCGCAGCTGTTTACTTTCCCATTTGCCTGAGTTATTCCTCCACACACCCACCGTGTCGGTGAGAGGACGCTCTCTGCATCCACTCGGAGAGGCGAGACGCTTCAGCTGTTGACGCCGCAGAAGAAGTTGTCGTACTTTACGAGAGAGAAAGCAGACTCGGAGCCACCTGCTCATGATTATGCATGTCTATGTGCGGGTGTTGCCATGTGCTGAAAACCAAATAATCGTACAAAGGCTTGCATTGTGTTTTAAATCCAGTGTGAGCAGAGTTTGCGGTGCATATGAATCGGTGCTGCAGGCTGCAGGCTGGAGTTAGGAAACTTGAAGATGTCCTTAACACTTGAACCAAAGTAATAGCATCCGACACGGTCGCTAAAGGTTTAATGGAGGCCACGGCGGCGGATGCAGGTCATCTCAGTAATGTGATTGGATCATAAAAAGCCGTAATACATGAAGGTAAGTTTAAACAGCCAATTAACATTTCCCTTTTACTGTTTTCTTTTTCCCTCCCGTAATTTAACCGTTTCAAAACTCTCTCTCTGCGCTCTAGCCTCATGTTCGGCAGATGTTTTCAGCTTAAAAGAAAACGGTATCCAGACAGTTAGCCGCTAGCTAGCTCAAACATCTCCTTCAGGAGACGGAGGAGACCAAAATGGAGACACAAATCTAAATGTTGCTCCATATCTGCTGGATCGTGTGTGAACATGCAAATGACTTAGTCATTTGTCTACAGCTTATTTCCGCTGACCCCTATTGGCCGGAATCAATAAGTCGATCATGACACAATTATTCAACAGAAACTTTCATGATGGTTTAATCATTTTTCCAGGAAAATGACATTCGTCTGTTGCTTTTGTCGGCTTTATGTCATCATAAATTCAACATCTGTGGGTTTTAAAAATGTTGGTCTTATAGGATACACCTCATAGACCAATTTAATTGATGCAAAAAATTGTGTTCAAGCCATCACACGTTTTTTTGTGTATGATTGTTGCCTCAATAGGAGCCAGGAGAACGATGTGAAGACAATGAGGCCGATACTGCTCATTACCATATAAGGGGAGGAGCCGTGCCCCATTAGGTCAACTGTTACTGTTGTCCAGCAGGCAATAGAGCAGGAAAGTGGCAGCACAATCCTCTACACACTCTCCTCACTAAGCTCACATATGTGGCACACTATAATGGCAATTACCCGGATAAATACATAGTTGAAAGGATTACTCTAAAATAACTCATCCTGCAGAGTTTAGGACAAGTCTGTAACCGAGCAACAACAACATCTTTGTTGTGGAAGCTAATGCAATAATGAGACACGGAGCTTGTGGCTTGTTCGAGCACACGTTGGGCTTGTTTGAAGAATATATTTTGGAGAGATCTAAGGTATTTGGGTTTGTGGGTAGGTGGAAAAAAAAAGTATGGATTGATATATGTGCGTGCCTTTATGTATGACTAATAAAAAGCATATTTCTCTGTATGTATGGGCCGTTCTGCCCGAGGTACAAGTCGAACAAACCGAGAACAGCTGATGTTTCATGTCCTCGCTCAGGAAAACTCTCCGACGCTCGACACCTCCACGCCTGCTGCTGCTGCTGGATGATCAGTGTGAGCGGAGCGTGGAGAGAGAATCGCCTCCCTCATGGCTGGATTGGTTTCCTCTCATCTTCATCAAAGAAGCAACACATCCAGAGCTTTGGCGAGGTCAAAGCAGACGAGACCCGAAGACGCTTCTCAAGCCGCCAAAGACTCGTAAACGAAGCCACATTTGAATCAGTGACGAGAAAAAGAAACGCTTGATAAACTTTGAAAATGGAAAAAATCTACATGTTTACTAAAATCTGACTTCATGGTAGATACTGGCATCAACTTTTAAGCATATATTTAGCAGCACTTGTCATCATAATTGTTATGGAAAATGATATGTGTGGCTGAAAACTGGGAGAGGAATTAAATAATCTCTCAGCATATTGGGTAGCACTTTATAATAAGTACACACTATTTAGCATTAGTAAAGCATGAATAAACACTGAATTCATCATTTATGAAGCATTATTAAAACTCATTAGTATGCAATTCATAGTTGTAAAGCATAAATAGTCTTCACTTTAGATTAGGTCACAGAACATGCTTAACTAATACTTAACTAATGAGTAGTAACTACCTGAATTAATCATTAATTGCTGCTTTTTTATCATTTACCAACACTTTACAAATTATCTTACTAATCATCTATAAGTCCTTAATACTTCATTATAAAGTATGAAACCCCAAGCTTATTAATCAAGAATGAAACTGTGAAAATTAATAACTGTGTTTATGAAATGCATACTAATGAGTTAATAATGGGGATTAATGTTTGAAAAATGCTTTATAAATGATGAATTCAGTGTTTATTCATGCTTTACTAATGTTAAATAGTGTGTATTTATTATAAAGTGCTACCGCATATTATTATTCACGTGGTACTCGTGGCAGTTTTCTGGAAAACAGCCAATAAGAATGCCCTCCAATTAAATATGATTCATTAAAATTCAACACACTATACAGTTTCTAGCCATGTTAATCTTAAATTTAGCACCCAAGCATGCTAACGCTGGCTAGATAGCACCAAGCTGAGGTCCTGCAGGAATTATGATGGCTGTGTTTTTGATTATCATTTAATGACCTTATAATTACATTTCCATTTCAATGTGTCTCATTAATTGTCCCAGGGGCTTCTAGAGTATACGGCTGAGGGCATAGTCTGCAGATACCGACACCCCCACAGTAATGTGATATAAGTGATGATTGAGAGGGACATTTCTTGTCTGTACAATGTTTAAAAAAATGTATTCTGCCTTTTCTGGTCCTAAAAGTAGTATTCATTTAACAACAAAATGTATTCCGACCACCAATCATGTGACATAAGTAATGACTCAGATTACAGGCAATGCTACAGGCAGACAGAAATAATAAGGCTGAGCATTGTTGTGTGTAGATCATCCATCACATGGTCAGAGGTCTGCGTGGATGGAGAGGTCGTTGACCCTTTTGACTCCGGCACTAAATCCACGGCCGAGATTACTGGCCTCCAATATGTGGCCCCGCTGAAGATTGCACATACATCTCTGTGAGTTATTAATAAAGGGCTCGTTCCTCTCATCTCAAAGCCTTTCATCCGCGCTCCGAAACACACAACCACCCCCACAATTGCACATGCTTATTGAGTACACTCAGAATTAAGCACCGCGATCACGCGTGTGTGTGCAGACACACCTAAATCACACGGGATTGGACTTTTAATGCGGTACAATAATCCATGAATATATTAGTAATGTATGAACTTCTGTTAGGGTTAAAGTGTTGCAGAGGATTGTCACACTTTTAATTCCAAGGGGCCCCGAAGGCATCATCTCAGGGTGGAGAGCACAGATGACGAGTGCCTCTGAAGATGGAGTTGGTTACCAGAGTGCGTCCTCACAGACGACTGCAGGCTCTTCCAGCTGTGTGGATGAGGTATGAGGAGCTGAACCTGATGCTGCGTCTGTTGCCATATCACAGCTGTGCTCATGATCACACACACACACACACATGCACACACACACACGTGTGCATAGATGGCCAATATGGCCACCTGCACCCACGTGGATGACACTCTTCGCACATGCACACGTGCACAATTCACACGTGGCTGCAGTCGTATACAAACACACACGTTTTATGTAAATTAGGCATTCTAGCCTCTTCTTCCCCTGGACTTACATCACAGCATGTTAAAGGCATTTAAAAAGTTTAAAAAACACAATTTATATTGAAGTATTTTGCAGTAAAATGCTTACTTACAGTACTGACATTTCAAATCTACCTATATGTGTAGATATGTAGCTAGCACATGAACATGCAAATACAATGTTGATATAAAAACAACAAAAACATGACATATTTAAATATAACACAACATATTGTATAACACAGATTGTTGAGTGTACTTAAAAAAATTAAAAGAAACAATGACCCCCCCCTTACCCCTCAAAATGGTACAGTCTTAATTCCCTCCTCTTTAAAGTCCACATTGGATGCGCCCACTTCCTGTTTGGCCGTGTGGACCATTAACCAGCAGGTAAGGTGGATGGGTGATGATGCAACAATTACATATGACCAATAAATTAATTGTAGTGGAATGTATTAATACAATATTCGAGAGGTAATTACATAAAGAATACTAAGATGACCAGAATATATATTTTATATATACCCACATGTATACCATGTGGTGTGTTTTTTTGTGTGGATCTGTATCAAATACAGATATATGATGTGCAGGTTATACATAATTCAAAAATGGTATGTTGACACCACATCTTTAATAAATATTGCGCCTCCTGCATTTTGAAAATCGTCGCGTTGTGATTTCGATTAATTGTGCGGCGCTGGATGTTTCCTCACCGTCATGCAAACGCTGCGGTAATGTGCGTTTCACTCTGACAAATTGTGCGGCGAGAGTTTCTCCCTGAGCTTCATGTAGGTGGGAGTCAATCTGCCCGTCTGAAGCAACCAATCCATTTAATATCAGGGAGGGCATGGAAAATGTGACATTGAGCTATTTCTAAAAAGTAAGGGAGCCCATTATAACGGCAGCGTATCTGGATGAAATGTGCTCACGGGCGTTAGCATTTATCAGTGTGTGTGTGTGTGTGTGTGTGTGTGTGGTTTCCAACATCAGCCGCCTCCTCGTTGCTACCCTCCGGCCCCCGCATGTGTGTGTGCAGAGTCTACTGGCACCACACAGAGTCAACAGAGCCAGACGTACCTCCATGCTGTGTGTGTGTGTGTGTGTCTGCCTGCTAATCCTCACACTCCCCGGCCCTCCCTTCCAGTTAGATATCAAGCATATGAAACGAACACACATCCCCAGTCGATGAACTCCCATTTAAAAGCGCGAGGCGTTAATGCGAGGCCCTTTTTTCTTTGCACTCCTCCCTCTGCACGGAGGCTGAGGAAAGAGAGAGGGAAGGGAGGACATGACAAGGCAGAGCTCCCATGAGCCGCTACTCAAATGATAGATTTGTAGTGAGAGCAGGAGTTAGGCAGAAGCATAAGGACATATTTCATCACCAAAGAAATGTGTCAAAGTGTTTCATATCCCAAAAAAGATCCCTGCTGTTTCTTAAATAATAGAAGACCTCTGTAAGGCTCAAATTCCCTCTTGATAATGAAGCATGAAAGAATACTAAAATGCAATTTTTTCTCTCCCAGTTACTAGAAAGATAAAATAGTGTCCAGCACCAGTGTGTTTAGCCTTTTTAATTACTTGACCTATAAGGCCTCATGCATAATGCATGTTTTTATACACTGCATATTCAGACCTGTGTTTGATTGAGGTGGAATTTAAAGTTGTTTTATCTCTCAACAGTTAGGTGTGCGAAGCATGGAGGCACACGAGGAACGTGCCTCACCAAATGGAAAAGGGAAAATGCTTCAATGGGAATTTTGCCCTTGAAAAATGATAATGGACCAGCTGAACACAACACTGGTACGAAACCAAATGCAGCCGACGTGCCTACAAGATGAATTTAACATTTGTGGGAAATATTGAATTCCGGTCCCATGTTCGTCACGCCTAATGATCCACGTTCTCGCCGCTCCCCTCCGGTTAACGGATTGTCTGCGAGCTTCCCCTTCAGCTCACCACTGAAGCGATGCACCTGGTAGTCGCTTTCAAACTTCCTCTTTCCAGCATTCGTTGACCACAATCAGCTGACCTTTAGCGCTTTAACCACAGGGCCCCTGGACTCCTCGCAGACGCCACCTCCGAAGGTCATCGAGCTTACGATGGGAGCTGACACAGCGGATGTATGTCTCCCATTCAATAATATTTGGCTTAGCTGTGTGACAGGCAGGAGGTTTCTTTTCATAAAGCTACACAATATATGAGCCTTATTGCTTTAGCCGGGTTGCTTGTTAAATGAGGCGTAGTGTTACAAAAATCCTCATGCAATTGGATTTCTGGAGTGCTTTCCACCCCCGCAAACTGAAACAAGAAAACCCAGTCAGATTTTTGTGGGCTGTCAAACATGTGATGCGACGCATTGTTCGGCTGTAGCTCATGGGGAGAGTGGTTGTCTTGAAACCACAAGGTAGCCGTGTTCAATCCCCGGTCTCCCCACAGTTTTCATGTCAAAGTGTCCATGAGCAGGCGCTTCATGAGGCTGCCCTCTGTTCCTTAATTACTAAGGATGGGTTAAAATGCCCACTGTGGGATTAATTAATATTATTATTAACAAGCGATTCAGATTCCTATGTAACTTGCAGACTCCTTAATTAGAATATACCACCCCCTCCATCTGAGTATCTCCACCGATGGCTTTTTCCAATTGGTGGCAAGCCAATCGGAGCAGAACGTGTGTTTTGGACAAAGTGTGAATTTGTGTGTGTATTTTATAAAGTGTGTGTATTTTCAGACGGACAGTATTAGAAAAATAATGTGCTATTGAACATGAAAGCATGCAAACATGTTCTGGTAGAAAGTGTGAACCAGGGAAGATGTTGGCTGTGCAAGTCTGACTATTATTCAGTTTATTTTGTATAGCCCAAAATTACAAATTTGCCTCGGAGGTCTTTACAATCTATACACGATGTCCCGGGACCTCACACGGATCAGGACAAACTAGTAAAAACCCTTTTACAGGGAAATAAGGGAGCAACAGAGGACGATCCCTCTTCCTGGATGGACAGAAGCAATAGATGTCATGTGACCAGAACGTCACAGATTTACCACACATTCAATGAATATGACAGAAAGTATTCATGTAATGAGTAGTAGGCATGGACCACGATCCAGATAATCACGATCCATGTCAGCAGAAGGAGGCAGAGAGGAGGGGCCTCAGCAGGGCTGCCATTATGACAGAGTTTTCATCCTTTCAGTCCTTAAATTAACCTTTTCCAACCGTAACAAAGGTTTTTTGAAAACCATTTACCGACCATACACTACGAATCCTTCCCTAATACCGTAGCTGCCACGCTGTGAAATTGTAAAAAAGTGAGAACTATGAAAAACCTTGACATTGAGGCGCCGCAGGGTCGTGCAGAATTGTTCATATTGACGTTCTCGTCGAGCTCCTCAGTGCTTTTTCTTTCTCTCTCTGGAAGGAAAATGCATCACTTTTTGTTTGTGCTCTGGCATGTCGAGCAGAACATGCGGCGCCCCGGAGAGCCTCGCAGCAGCTGTCGGACTTTTGTGAAGAGACGGCTGGTGGGCAGGACGCTAGCAAGCTCGTACGCTAGCAGCTCGTACGCTAGCAAGCTCGTACGCTAGCAGCTCGTACGCTAGCAAGCTCGTACGCTAGCAGCTCGTACGCTAGCAGCTCGTACGCTAGCAGCTCGTACGCTGGCTGCAGGTAGGATGGAGGGCGCTCCGCCAAGAGGAGGGCGCCGTTAGGGGCTCCGCTCAATGCAACAGCGATAGCGGACGTCTGTGGGGCGCCGCCTCGGCCTTGTTCTGTAATCTCTGACTATCTGTTCAGATTGAACGGATCTTTTCTGAGGGTCCGCGATAAGTTGCGGAGCTGGAGGCATTGAGAGGATTTTTCTAAGACACCAGATTGAGAGGATTTGCTCCAATTAGAGGGGAAAAATCACATATTGGACAGGGAGTCACTTTCGGTCCAAATTAATTCCTGCGCATATTTTGAGAGAATATTTTTTTACCCATTGGGACTCTAGTTGTATGGTCACAGGCCCTGGTGTGTGCATGCAGAGTGGGGATAAGGGGCCTCCTTGAGAGGGTCAACTTCATGATTTGACCAACCTTTGATGGAGGTTGTAAGATCATATGTTGTGATACTTAGTGCACATTTTAATAAGGCCTTTGTCTGACAATATATGGCACATTTATTGGACATAATTCCAAAGCATCCGGTTTACTGTTAAAGAGTCTGAGTGACTTTTGCCTTTTCATTTAATTGATCGTCACAATTATAATGAAGCATCAATGCTGATCATATTTCCCCCCTTTCAAGGACATGCTATGTATATTTTTCATGTTCTTTATCTGCAACGATGTGATTCTTGAGCTGATTCCATCATCACTTTTTAACAACACTCAGTTTCTATTAAAAGGCGTCCTCAGGCATTAATAGATGAAATTTCTAGATTGTATCAAAGCAAACATTTGCATACAATGTGTGTCTTTCTTTTAAATGAAATCAGGTTATTTTCCATTCAATTGAGTGTGAAGTGCTGCAGGGCGGCCAGCAAACACACATTGTAAACAAACAAAATGTTGTGGCGGTGTGAGACAAAAACAACACAGGATTAGGCGTGCAAAAACAAAGCGTCTTAAATTGGGAAATACTCAAAGCGTTTATCTCCACCACTTTTCCCATATCTGGATTCCAACTGTTCCAAAAGGGGCTTGCGGAGTGCTGTGAGAAGAGTTGGTGCTTGAAAGAAAATGAAAGCGAGCGAGCACGGAAGGCAAATCCCAACCCTCCCTCCATAACCTGATTAATTAGTTCCAAGTTATCCATGAAAGTAATACACTGATAAGGCCAGGAACAAACAGAAGCCAATTACTAGCGTTTCCCTGTGAGCTGAACACCAGCAGCACTGATGGAAAACATTTAAGGCTGGGTCTTGTTGGCTGATTGGACAGGTGTTGGAGGCTGTTTGAGGCTATTTGAAGCTGTTTGAAGCTGTTTGAGGCTGTTGGAGGCTGTTTGAGGCTGTTGGAGGCTGTTGGAGGGTGGCGGAGGCTGTTGGAGGGTCTTGGAGGCTGTTGAAGGTTGTTGGAGGTTGTTGGGGGCTGTTGGAGGTTGTTGGAGGCAGTTTGAGGGTGTTGGTGGGTGTTGGAGGGTGTTGAAGGCTGTTTGCGAGCGCTCTCTTTGCCTGGCAGCGCGCAGCAAGTCTTTTCATCACCGGGCCAAGTACACGGCCTTATCAAGCTCGTCGATGATGGGAGATGAGACCTCGCATAAAACAGTCATCGACAACAACAGAGTGTGAATGAGGGGATCCTTGGGACCTGACCTCGAGGACCACACAAAGATGCACACACACACACACACACACACACACACACCGCGCAGCAAAGCACCTCGCTAACATAATAACATAATAATTCATCATGTTAGTGTGCTTCTTTTGTGCTTTACACTGCTGTAATCCTGCTGCTGCAACACCATCGATACATCGATTCTGCCACCGCCATGCTTCACAAGCAGCCTTTGACTCGAGATAAGAGTTTTTCTGCAATAACCCAAACAGCTGGATTCTTCTGCCCAGCGCATAATTAGGGATTGATTAGCAGCCGACTGGTCATGCATCATGCATCATGCTCAAAACCACAGGGCCGGGCGCTTTCAGCAGGTGTCCATCTGTGTTTTCGTGCCCATTTCCGAGCTCTCGGAGTCTAAGAGCGCGTCCATTTATTTAGATGCATTACAGCTGTGTTAGCGTGCATTACCTCCAACCTTGAGTCTCACTCAATGCAGCTGGATGGTCCGCCTCCAAACACGCCATGACCTGACATCCATTCTCCTCCTAGTCATTGTCATCCATCCTTCTGAAACATAATAATCAAGGCCAACCCCGCAGCCTGCCAGCGATTTAAAACATAAAAAGCAACTTATATGTTTTTTTCTTCCTTCCTGTGGCGTGGGGGCGTGTCCCCAGACATCACTCACACACCTTCCCTCCCGATGCTCCAGCGGCGAGGGAGGACGTCTACGAACAGAGGATTGATTCGTTGCGGAGTCGAGCCACGTAAACGCCGCCATGCCCTCGGGGGGGGGAGTCAACAAAGCCTTCGCGCAGACTGGCTCGCCATTGGATGGGTGCCGCCATCGGGAGATAATTGACTGTCAATTAGGGGACGGAGACAACAACGTTAGAGTCGGCAGTAAATCACTACCTGTCTGTAAGACGCCATCGACTACCCCGGGCCTCGCCGTCACTCCCTCTCATCTCTATTTCTAGCATGAGCACGATTCCCTCTGAAGTATCCTGCTCCTTCACTTGTCCTGCTCCTCCCCTAAGGGTGTTTACAGGACGCATGTCAATTTTCCTATATGTACGTAGCTAAACCTAACCCTTTTATTTCGTCATTGTGTGATCTGAGCTCTCTCGTGGCATTCCTCTAAGCTCTATTGAGTTGCTGGCTTTTTTCCGAGCTTCCAAGTGCAGACGCAGAGCTGTGAAGCAGTCGCTAAGTTTAAGAGACATTCAAATAGACCAGTCCATGAGCTTCAGCCGGAGCAAACGCACACAACAACGTCTCCCGGAAAGGAATTTCGCTTTTGCACACGAGGCTGCAAATTCCTCTGTTTTGTGTGTCGTTTGAGTGCTAATTTGTTTAGAATGGAGCGCTGATCCTAATCAAAGAGACTCCAGGGATATGGCAATTATCCAGGCTCATAATCAGACTTGATTCCAGCTGGAAAAAAAACTGCAGCATCCTGCAAACAACCTTTTTGTTTCTTGAGCTGTACGCCGGGAGAGCAAGTGCTAGCTCCATATCATTAAAGGAGAGGGACATCTCACCTGGAGCTAGTCTCCGTGCACCGGTTCACCAGCTGAGGCCGAGATAGCGGCGTCGGTCCAAACCGCCGACGCTGAAGGAAAACTCGTTGTGTGAAGCGAGAAAATCCGAGTCGAGCAACACAAGAAGTTGCGAGTGCCGGCTGCAGGAGGTGTTCCCACAGAGCCGGGTGTATTGTTAAAGATAATGACAGTAGCAAGTGTGTGTGTGTGGGCTGGTGGCTGATGCATTATTCAAAGTGTTACTGTTTCCATTTCATATTGCCAATAGCTGCATGCTACTGAAGGCCTCATCTCGTCTACAGAGAGAGAGAGGCGGTAGTAAAAGTCCCGCCGAGACGCTGTGAATTCAATCAAGCGTGAGCACACTCGAAGACAAGGAGGTCCAGATGCCATTTGAAATGCTGCAATCATTTAGGAATCATTAATGTGACAGTTGTCTGGCTGGCGTTAAAGGAAGTGGACAGATTCTTTAGTCGAGAGCTTTTTGCGTATCATTCTTACCATTTAATGACATTTTACGACCACTTTATTACGGAGATGAGTCTATCTAGCGTGGTCGCTTATCTAATTGACACGCACACACACACACACAGTGGCATTTGATGATATGTGCAAGATGATGGAAAGTTGTTGAGAAATGAGACGAAATAATTGACTCGGCCCTCCTCTCGGATGGGAGTGATATTCTTGCAACCTTGACATTCGAAAGTCAGTTTTGCCTTGTAGACATTCGATTGCTCTCAATTAACACCTGCAAAGTGACACTATACAGTCGTAAAAGCAATGGATGCCCACATTTCCCCTGCAGTGTGTCACCGCTCCAGGCAAACTGCTGGTTTTGATTAGCGGCAGCGCTGCCATCCCTCTGACGATGTGAAAGGTCTGAGCCCCTCTAACTGCTGTGCTGATTCCTTTTTAATGTCTCGGTTAATGAAATAGCATTTTAATCCAACTTGTGACACACGGACACTGCTGCGTCTGTCCTCCATTCATTTTGAGTCTCCATCCTGTCCTTTTTATCACTAAAGTGGAAGAAAAACAGGTGTTTTTTAAATATATATATATATATATATATATATATTTTTTTTTTTAAAGTTCTTCAGGACCAGCATCTGTCACCAGACACCCGCAGGTCGCTTTGAGTTGTCCATTTTATTGCGCTTCATCCTCCTTTGTCCCGAGGAAGATAGCTTTCGAATCTCAGAGACAGTCGTGACTGCTCGGAAATGTTTATGAGGCAGACAAACCTGAGCGCACACAACGGTCCCTATGGAGGGAAAAAGAGATTAGTTTTTCACTTCTGCTAAAACATGAACTGATGTGCTTTTGCCACGGGCAACAGATTTAAATGGCCGTGTGTGTTTTTCTTGGAGGTGTGTGTGTGTGTGTGTGTGTGTGTGTGTGTGTGCGCAGGTGGTGAAACAACCTGGTCGTACACGTCGTCTCTCTGATGGGTTACACGGTTGATATTTGTGTGATACACCCCTGTATTATTGATCTAATCCATCCAAAAATGAAGTAAAAAAATGACGAGTTGTAGATGCTCGTATGTGGATTTCATTACTTTTGGGCTAAGTCATGCTAGCGGTATCCCCCCGTTTCTAGTCTTTATGCTAAGCTAACTTCAGCTTCAGTGCAAATAAGCATATTTCACAAAATGTTGAACTATTACCGAGTAAAGCAAAGACTTCACAAGAGTTCCCTTCTAACAGTCCGCAGGCCGGTAAAGCTGCATAATATAACTTTCAGTTTGAATCTGTCGTCCACATTGCTAACTGCTTTGTCGGCTTTTTACATAATCTTATCTTGCAGAAAAAAAGACATGTTCCCCTCAGCTGCCCAGCTGCTTCCTGTGACCAACTTTCAATAGGCGTACATGCAAAGGCTCCGCTGTGCAATCTCATATTTCCCCCCTCTCTGACTCCGTTTTTTTCCCGTGCTTGCTTTTGAGTTGATAAATAAATCTTTACAGAAGTATCCGGCTCTCTCCGGTCCTGGAGGCTTCAAAATCCATAACATTAGTTCCATCTCGCCCCCTTTTCTACCCCCCCCCCCCCACACACACACACACACCCCTTGCTCACAGACAAACTGACAAGTGCAGAACGAAGATAAAAGCCAAAGTCATGTGAAAACATTATTATGTGAAAATGATTTCATTGCATTTGAATGGGCTTTCCTGGAAAACCAACAGCATATACTCTCCGAGAGGTCATGGATGAGAGAGTGTTTTTTCTTCGTCTTCCTGTGTGAGAGGTTTCCAGGCAGACCTGCATTATTCACTCGCTCTTCAAGAGCATTAACAGCCTGATATCTGCCCGCATAAAGAAACTGCTGCTGCAAGGTAAACACCGATCCTGATGCAGTACTGAGAGGAAGACCGTTGACGTGTGCAAATAATTGCACAACTTAATTCGAGAGCTCTTTCATGCATCTCCCTTCAGGCATTGCTGAAAGAGGGAAGTCCAGACTCCCAATAAGCTCCCCCATTATTTCTTAGGATGCCTGCAAATGACAGTTAAAGCTGCAATTTATGGTTCCATAATTCCATTGATTAGATTTGTCTTTCTGTGCTTACAGTATCTTAGCATTTGCTGGCAGCATTAATTCCACATTTGCTTCAGTGTTGGCTGCCAAACTATAGAGAGGATTTTGATTCAAGTCTCTATCTAGTGCAGATATTTCCAGCTATGCTTCTTGCATAACCGACAAATGCAGCACTTACAATCTGTGTTATTCAGCAGGGACATCATTTTCTTCTCTCCACCGAGGTTTCCTGATTGAAAGAGATAAGTAATATCAAATATACCCTCAAAGAACATATATAGATACTGGTTGTGGAGATGTAGGTACGACTTCACAGCGGCGACCAGTTTGAAGATGGAATAAGTTTGTAGAAATAAGTTTTTTTTTCATGACTAGAATCCTTTTGTGATGTATCCATAGCCCTGGGAACTGCTAGTCCTATCATCCACCATGATAAAATATAGAGAACGTATCATCTGCGTGCCATTTATTTGGGGCTTTTGAGACATTTAGTTTCCTCTCAGCAGACTTGCCAGTAGCCACTATCAGTCTCACATTACAAATTCACGAAGATATGTTTTAAAACCAGTTCATTGAGCTATTTTGATAAAGTGCCTGAGCTAAATGAACCTCATTATCTGAGGTTGCAATCTGTCCAAAAACATTTTTAATGCCCCAAGCTATTCCATTAAAAACTTTTTAAAAATGAGCATATCTTTTTATTTTTTTGGTCTAATCAATGACAAACTGAAGCTGCAGGTTAACAAATCATAGATATAAGAAAAGTTACATTTCTTCTTTTTCTGCAGCAGAGGTTTACTCGGTTGATTTTTATCAGCTTCCTCATTGGTGTAAAATCTTTATCAGCTAGCAAACCGCAAAACGATTTGAGGGGAGGTTGGTACCTCAGAATGACTCCGTATTACACCCCCCATTGTCTGGCTGGTTGGGAAAACAATATGATTGCGAGCAACAACAAAAACTCTATTCTAACATTTCCTTTCAGATTCATTCTCCTTCCTCCCATGTCTCTTTCTTCTGGGTAACAAAAAGCTTTCGTCTCCATTTCTCTAGGAATGCAATGAAAACAACGTTAGCTAAGAAAAGAATCGGTGAGAGACGTGTGCAAAGCACGCTCTAATTAAAACAACGTTTAGCTCGACGAGGAAGCTGATCTGCGACTCCTTTTGCCTCATCCACCCGAGGACAGTTCTTGTCAATGTATAAATGTGAGAGCTCATATGAAGCGGAGGCTTCCAGGGTATTGCACCGTACAATAACCAATCTCAACAAATGCACTTGAGGAAAAAAAGATTGAAGTTTTAACGTTGTTGCTTCCAGTTAGAAACGCGAGGGAAGCGAATAAAACCCGGCTCATCCCTCTCCCAAGATAATCTTTGGCGTGATCCACTGATGCGGCCGAGAAATGGTTGTTACAATGATGACAACCGCCTCGCATGTATGAGAGGAAGTGGGGGAGTCAGACGCGCTGAAATTTAGTCAAATACAAAAAAAAGAAAAAAACGTTCTGTACTCTGTAATGATTGAAAGCTTGTGATGATTCTATTTGGAGCCGGATAATAACAGGCCCTTCTTCTGAAGATCTTCTAACTTCGGAAAACTTTTTTTTTAAAGTGAGCATATGAAATCCCTCTTGCACAAATCAAACAGACAACACCGGAGGACCAGCAAAATATATTTTCCTGCTTAGTCTTGTTTGCTCCGGCAAAGTCACTGAACGCTGGGAAACACAACAGTCTTCTTTTGATCTATCGCGCTTATTAATTCAATCTGCCTGTGTGTCTGGCGTTGAGCATAGCCCGTTTTAACATATCCCGGTGACGGGAAGAAAAAAAGAAAAAGTGGAGCGTGCTCTTTGTTTTGTTTTTATATGAACATTTCTCACCTCTGATGACAAGGCAAGCGTCTCAACATCGTTCTATTGTGCTGCTTTGTCACTGACGGAGACATCAACTTGTGACTCGCTCTGTGTTCACTGATGAGTAATGACAGCTCTTCCCCAGCTTCCCAGAGCGTGCAGCCTTCACCGGCAGGCCACGTTCGACCTGTATCACCTCAGAATCGGCTCTGACACGGAGCGATTCGGCTGCATGTAGGGTTTAGTTACTGCCTACGTGGGAAGATTATGTTGTGGAGTTACTCACTGTTACAGAGCAGTGGTTCCCAACCTCAAAAAGGATATACATACATTTGTGATAGGAGGAAAATAAAACGGCCAGATTACAAATCGCCCTTCATAAAGCCCTGCAAGTAAGCAGAGAAGTATAGTTGGCTAAAATGCCAGCTACAATTAATGAATGAACCGTTAGCTAGTTCCATTTAGCTAAAGCTTATAAAAGTAAAGGATGGACGGGTTTCTGTGCAGGGGGCTGACAGCTTCACGGGAGTTCTTGCAGAGCCGAGCTCCGAAGCTGAGATGACAGAGTTGTTGTGCAGTTAAGTGGCAAAAAAGAATTTCCAAACCGAAAGAAACAATCAATTAAGTCATTTGTTTCCTGCTTGAACCGCTTTATCCAACCAATCACAAAAAGGGTGGATGTAAAATGGTTAATATTCTGCAGGATCACGTGCATTCAGAAGGATGGATCCAGGGCGACTCGGAGTCCCAGTGGCCCTGAAGGCAGCGTAATGCTATCATCAGCTAGCTAGATGAAAGCTACCAATGAAAAGACTGAAGACAGTGAGTGTGATTACTGACAGCAGCAGTTAAGCTGTGACCGACTGAACTTGAATCAATATTATTTAGTTTAGCTATTATTGGTGTGACCCCAATCCGCCCTTCTAATGGCCTGGATCCATAATCTTCTTTTGTTCTTAACAAAGACACGTGGTCCCACAGCTCAAAGTAATGAATTATGCTAACTGTTTCAACTGTGAGCGTAATTAATTACGTTTCGCTAACTAGTTAAACTTGCTGGCTTAAAGTAGCCTCATTAATTATGCTAGCAGTTGAAATAGTTGTGGTAAAAGTAATGGATAGACGTAAAATAGCTAAACGTAGCCTCATGAATTATGCTAACTGTTGAAATAGTTGTGGTAAATGTAATGGATAGACGTAAAATAGCTAAACGTAGCCTCATGAATTATGCTAACTGTTGAAATAGTTGTGGTAAAAGTAATGGATAGACGGTTAAAATAGCTAAAAGTAGCCTCATGAATTATGCTAACTGTTTCAACTGTGAGCATAAACAATTATGTTTAGCTAACTAGTTAAACTTGCAGGCTGAAAGTAGCCTCATGAATTATGCTAGCAGTTGAAATAGTTGTGGTAGGCTCATGAAATACTTGGGTAATAATACGTAGGCGAATGGGTATGGTTTGAAAATAGTTGGCTAAAAGTTATAAACATTTGAAATCTTTCATCAAGAATATACTCCATTTATAAAAACATATTTAGGCGGTGTGGATTAAGGGGTACTTTAGCTCTTCTGATATAGCTCTGCACATACAGACAATATTGCCGTAGATTATACTCCAAACGCATGTGAATTACAACCCACTAAAGCTCTGTTATGGTGTGTTCACACCGAACGCGACGCGAAATTTCGCGTCGCGTTACTCGCGTGAGTTTACTCGCTCGACTTTATTGGTGTGTTCACACCGAACGCGACGCGAAATTCGAGTGAGTTTACTCGCGTGAGTTTACTCGCTCGACTTTATGTGGTTAATTTCCGTCAACGCAAATTCGCTTTAACGCGGGCGGGGCTTATCTCCGTGGCTTATCTCCGTAAAAACAGTACCGTTTCCGCCATCCACCATTAAACTAACCACTAGTTCTGCTTTAACCTTCTTGTGGAAGTCCCTCTAATGTCGGACCATCAAACGCCCCCGTGTCCGGGTTCATAATATCATCCGTAGCCGCACAACAGCGTCTGAATGAGGCCGCTGCCAGCGATACTTCTGGTGGATCAGCAACTGTTTGATTCAAACCGGCAGGACGGCGGTGATGACGCGCAGAGCTTCTCAACGCTGATTGGCTTTCGCGACGCGAATTTTCGCCCGAGTTGAAAAATTTCAACTCACGCGAATTTCGCGTCAAACGCGCCGCGCCAAACGCGCCGCGCCAAACGCGTCTAACGCGCCGCCCGGCGAAATTTCGCGTCTGTCGCAACCAAACGCGTCTGTGCATTGACTTTACATGTAATCTGGTCGCGCGAAAAATTCGCGTCGCGTTCGGTGTGAACACACCATTAGACTGCATGATTGTGACTATCAAAACAATATAACGGCACAGTGTGAAATGTCAGTTTGTCCTGTACCTGCATTATTCAGTGTGTGAAAGGCTCAGCATTTATGCTCAATAACCATGATGGTGACAGCACAGAGAAAGGTGCACTTTCCAGCTCCCAGCGATGAGAAAGCTGCAGCCACAAATTTCAGAGCCGCTCGTCCGTCTTTCTAGCGAAACCACCTCCACTCCATGACTCAGTCTGTGTTTGCTATTGTTTTAAGGACAATTCAAGCATCTCAATTACTGGGCCAGTTCTCTCAGGTCGTGGAGTTTTTTTTTTTTTTTTTGGGAATATGAATCAGACTGTAGAGCTTCTTGTTATATAAACCACAGAGAGGAAAAGAAAACATGTTTTGCTTTTAGGAAAGGACATCCTTCCTTTCTGATTTATTTGTCATTACATTTGAACATGTCTTTATTTGCACTATGTACATGTTGCCTTCACACAAGATAGGAAAAAAAAAAAATCCCCAAAACACAAACGTAATAAAAAAAATAAAATGTCATCTTTAATTCGGCTTAAGAGCACGACAAAGGGAGCGCTTGGCATTGAGGAATGCGTTGAGCGATCGTCTTTGTTGCGTGGACGTGTACACTAACTCATCACAATGAGGAGGAAATAACAGCAGTGAAACCCGTGTACTGTTGTAAGACATTGCACAACACCAGGTCGCCAAAGAAGCCCGATAAAAACACATCATTTTGAATGACACGCTACATAACACAAAGCATGTTCATCGTTATCGGCAATAAATCTTCCTCCGAGAGACGAAAGCAGACGCACAGAGTCTTTCGGTATAGTTACAGTGATGGGGAGGATCTGTGATCTGGAATCAGCAGGATCTTGAGGTGGCCGCGAGGATCATGGGGTCCGAAGGGGGGGGTGGGGGGTCAGTGGTTGTAAGGCCAAACGTATACAGTGTGATGAGCGGAAACTCAACGAGGTGAATAATACCGAGAAATCAATCGGCATTCAGCAGCCGACTTCCCTTTTTGTTTATTCAAACCGGCAGCCCCGGAAATATAATTCAAAAGAAAAGCTTGGAGTCTTAGCTGCAGTTTTTTTTTTTTTTAATTTAAGCAAAGCACACTGGAAACTTACCCTCATGGAGAGCACGGGCAAAACAAAAAATAAAATCACTCTTCATTAGTAGAGCAGAACCGACTTGCACGGTTATTTTTAAAATGTTCTCCGAGCCGAGGATGTGTTAATGGATTGTTTACTTGCAGGCTTTGACAGCAACCAGCGACGCCAAAAGTGGCTTATTAGTGAAATTAATGTGGTTGTGCTATTTTAGGGCTATGCTCCAGAGAGTACACATTCCTTCAGAAAAAAAACACAAAAAACAAGAGTCATTATCAGGGAGCTAATTGTGCACCATGGATGTCAGGTATGACTAATGCCGGCCCTGACGTCACCTCCTGAGGCTACAACACAACAACATGTCTGTAATCAATAATCCCTTCATACAAAGAGAATCGGTGCACTTGAGTAATAATTCTCGACATTCTTGAATCAACAAATTGAAACGTCTCAATGCTTTACTACTGTGTGAATATCCTCTGTTTTAATAGCCGAATTGGGGAATGTGATTTTAAGCATTGCACGAAATATGAGCCTCTTCACAGCCTGATCAATTTTAATTGAGGCTTTTTCTTAGTTTTTTTTTTTATTATGATCTGACAAAAAAAAAAAAAAAAACGAGTTCTACATCCAATCAATCATGCGTAGCAGTATACTGCCGGCATAGCTAGAGTCATGCAAAGAACAATTGACCACAGATGAATCCAAAGCTGTCGGACTGTGACACTTTATCTATGGAGGATAGGTGAGGCCTGCCTTTTAATGGCATCATCTACCTGACTTATAACTTCCTTCTGATGGCTGATGTTTCATTTCACACCGCCTTTTTTTTTTTTGGGGAGACACTGCACGCCGGTTTCCCCTGAAATTGTCGGACCATCTGGCCACCTCGCATATGCTGCTTTACTTCAACACATGAACATTCCTTAAAAGCAAGATCAATCAAGGTGCCTTCAGACGGCAAGGGAACACAAGAGGACAAACATAAAAAAAACAAAGCACATTTGCATGTACGCAGGCAAACCATATCTGGCGTGAACAGATATTGTTAGATTGCAGAGCATCTTTGATGGATGGACACCTCCTCGGAGGTAAAATACAGGCCCGAGGCTCCATGGAGAGTCTTGTTATTCATGCCAGTGCATATTGTTCACTGAGACAGAAAACAGCCTCTAATCATGTTTGATCATGTTTTTTTTTTTTTTTTGTCTTCTTCTCTTGGAGCTTTATTCTTCTTTGATTGAAATTATAATCAATGGTTCTGTTTTTGTGCAAGTTTCTCACAAAAGAAAAAATTAAAGCCCTCCTTTTTGTCGGGATTGCAGACAAATTGCAGACAATGTGAGTGAGGCCATCTACTGCGAGGCAGGTAGCCCGGAGACAAATGGCCGTTTTGGAGTCGGTGAGGCCAGCTCGCGGTCTGGACCGGGTCCCGGGTCCCGGGTGGCACACTGAGATGACGGGAGGTCCGCGGAGAGGCTGCCGCTCGAATGGGCGACGACACAGAGTGGGTTTAAGAGTGATGTGCATTGATTTCTGACACTCGGCAAACCGCTGCTCTTTAATAATTGCTGAAGTGAGCGGCGTTATTGTCTCAGTCGTTCCTCCTCCTCCGGTGTGCCTTGAAAGTTTAAAAACCAGCCAAAGGAGGATGATGTCAACGGGGGTTAAAGTCAATGGGATGCAAACTGGACTCCAACATGGAATAAATCCATTACTCAAACCCTCTCCCTGTCTCAACAACAACAACAACACAAAACCCATCCTCTATCCCCAATTCCCCTTCTTCTCACCCTCCAGCTTGACCTCTCTCCAGTCAGTGTGGCTAATCGTGGCTGACTGTGGGGAGAGAGAAGCTGGAGAGAAACGAAAAGGCGGAGGGGAAAAAAGACTGTACATCCTCTGAAAACTTTTCCACGAAGTCTTGCAGGAGCAATGGCGTTCCCACGAGGCGGTCGTTCTCTACCTGGGGCTCCCCGGAGGTGTTTCTGGAGGTGCGTCTGCTATATGTGTCCTGGTTTAGAAAGGTAGGCGATGAGAGCTACCACCACCCCCACATACACACCGGTGCCTATGGTGATGGAGAGGGCGGCGAGGAACAAAGCCCGTCTGGAGGCGATGTTGGCCAGCGGGAAGTCACCTTTGTTCACCGCCTTGGTGGTCTGGGAGGGAGGAAACGCAAGAGAAGAAGAAAGTCAGATACAGTTTAGACGGGGGACCTCGGGAGAAAAGGGTGACCTATTTTTTCCAAAAGAACCGTAATTACAGGAGCTGTCTATTATTTTTTTTTGTGTTCGGTGTTGAGGAAAATATGCAACTGGAGGGGATGGGGGCGGGCCCATTGACCCAGGAGAGCTCATCATGCATGACAGGACTACAAAAATGGCAATTAGTGTGAAAATGTCAAGGAGTGGAGTTTCTGGTCATATCGGCGGCTGCCTCTGAATCATAAATGACATCTGAGAAAAACAGATTTATCATAATTAAAGGGTGTGAAGAAAAAAAACAAAAAAGAAAACACACACGGACAAAGAACCGCAGAGATTCAGCTACGAAACATCTTTCACAGTCGGACACACCGATAATATGAAGAGGACATTTTGACAGGGCTGCTGTTCGGAAACTATTATGGAAGATATGGATGATATGTCAACAGCTTGTGCTCAGAGGTGAAAGATGAACATTGTCATGCCTTTTTGGATCATTAAAAAACTGTTCTTCGTGGGCTCTCTTACCTTAATATTTAAGGTTATAGTGCGTTTTTACAGCCCACTACAGACACATATAGATCTGTGTGGGTTGTTGTGTTAACCATTTTGCTTAAATACAGACTGACCGCAGTATAAAGCAACTTTAATATTTTAGTGCAGTCGGGACACTGCGAGTGTCCCCTTTAATGTTGCATGTCGTTTGAGGCCCATGGGCAGAGCGGGTGGTTGTCCTGCCACCGCAAGGTTCACGGTTTGATCCCCCCCCCAGTGTTCTTGAGAACCCCCAATAGCTAAGGATGGGTTAAATGCAAAGACCAAATTTCATGCATATATGTAATATGAGGAACATAATGAAAGTTTATTTTGAAAAACCATTGCCAGAATCTCCATACGATATTCAGAGCGTGGATATAGCGTCAAACTGTTTCCAAATTAAAGATATCGTGGAGTAATCTACCTGAGCATGCATGTGTGTTGTCTTCTGTGTGCTTGTGCGTTTTAGTGCATGTGAGTCTCCGTTGCGCCTCATTGGCTGACTCATGGCCGCCGCTCTGCCCTCATAGGACAGTTGAGGCAGCGTAGCTCCTCCCACTCTTTCGGCTCAGCCATCGATATGTTCTGAATGTCCAAACAAGCAACTTTTTAAAATCTGATACTTAATAACTTAAAGGTGCCCCATGGAGCTTCTCTTGTAAACCGTATTTTGAATATTTAATCCTATTAAGGCGGTTCGATAAAGCATTAAGTCCCTGTTGTTGAGTGAGACGGAGGAACTGAGCCGACCTTTACGAGCCAGATAGGACACAAGTGATGCTTTCAGGGCTGCTCGTGTTATTCCATACCAGATACGCGTACTTTCCTTAAGAATAAAACAATCGATAGAGGTTTCTCTTGTTTATCCAGCCCATTGTTCATGTGTTTACACGGCTGCGTATTCAGAGTGTCTTCCAGCTGTCTTCCAATGCACTTTCTTACCATGAGGGAAATGGAAAGTTTTGATTTGTTGTTTTCATTCATGAAGCTGAATGGAGTGGAAGAGATTGAATTGGTACTTCTTCCTCCAGTGTCTTCCCTCCTCAGCTAACGTCTGTTCTATTTGACTCTGAATCCCATAATGACCTCAAACTAGTGCGATGAGATGGTGTCGATGCACAACTATAATGTCTCGCACCTATAACACAATGCATCGGTCGCACTGTTGAGCTGAATCTTTGCCGGAGCACTCTGAAATGAGTGCAAAATGACCTTCCTCACTAATGATAATGGAGCCGGCGGCGTGCGGATGTGATGAAGCAGACATCAGACCTCCAACTCGGAGGCCACGGTCGTTTCTTGCAAAAAAGAAGAAAAAAAAAGCAAGTCCCCCCAATTCATTTTTTTTGGAAGTGGAGCCGAAAAAAATAAAAGACACGGTTACGTTTCTTGTTCGCGGCTGAGGTTAAGAGGAATTGTGGCAGCTAGATGATGATGATTTTGTATCTGGCAGCGGCGATGAATAGAGGAATAAACGCCCTACGCAAATCCACGTTTGATTTTTGCTCTCAGACTGCGGATGGAAGTGGATCAAATGAGGTTTTTTCTTTGCTCATCGTCACAGAATGAGGACTTTGGAGTCGAGCCACTGCTTTTCCTCATTTAGAGGAGCCAGCTGGTTCAGGTACCTGACCCGGTTGCTCCTTTATTTTTAGCTGTGCTCTGCACGGCTAACGGAAGGGAGATCCCAAAGTAACTAGAGAGACGAGCAGTTAATATTCAAAAGCTCCTACACACAGGCTACATGTCAAACTGTTGTTTTCTTTTCCAATTATAAAGATGTTTTTTGTTCATTCTTTTAATAAATACTAAAATTAACTGATGCCTTTTCATCTGTACAATTCCCTGCAAAATACTGAAAAAAGCCCAAAAGGGACAGACGCCTTTCCAGCTGTGTAATGGCCACTTACTTATTTCAAGTGGTTTAGGGTTGTTTTAGTTAAAATCAGATCTTCATTGTGACGTTGCATGCCACCCGTTCAGGGTTATATTTAGGGTACGTAGACATTTATCAAATATCAGTTATGTAGAGCTCTATTTATCACTGACAAGCTGTCTGAATCTCTCTATCACTGTGCTATAGCCACAGCACAGCATCCTCATGGAGCAGCCAGCTTTGCATCACAGCGTCTTTAATCACAGCGGTTTAGCACCAGAATAATACATAAATAATACATTAAAAAAATGCAAAAGGGTAAATGCAAAAGGGTATATGCATGGGGTATTTTTTTGAGAGCATATTATTTTTTGAGAGCATTTTTTTTTGTGAGCACGTTGTTTTTTGAGAGCACCTTTTTTAGCAATAAAAAAAAAAAATGTTAAATTTTTTTTTTGAGAGCACTTTTTTAAAAGTTTCTTTTTGAGAGCACTTTTTTTTTTGAGAGCACCAAATGTTTCATTAGTGCTGAGGCTCAGAAGACAATGCCTAACAGCCAGAGAGAGAGAGACTCTTTAGACAAAAGCCCGGAAAGGTCAGGAACAAAATCTTGAAAAAAGGACTCTTTAGCTTTCATGTCAATAGCGTAATTATTGAAACAAAAGAACAGTTAAGGGGAGCCTTATGGGAAATTAGGTTGGCTTTGATTATGTATTGCGACCCCACGGCAAGGTCTTTAAAAAAGAGTATCGTGACACGGAGAGTGTGATCGTCCGCATCACTTGCAGGAAGCGTGCGTTGAAGGATACTTGTGTAATTTCTCCACGAAAGCATGTATTACTCAATTGCTGTATTCATAATTTTCTCCACCAAACACAAATAATGAAATATCATCATGCTGAGGGTCGTGTGTGTGTGTCTATGCTCTTTCCCCCATCAGCATCAGCTGTGTAAAAATGTGCCGTATATACAGTATGCCGTTTTTCCTTGAATCCCCTTGAGAGGGAAACGGTGAGAAGCATGAAGGCTTTATCTGCACAACCTTGACAAAATGATTGAAATGTGGTGTCATAGAAAAGCAGATACCATCACAGACTTCGCTGCACGGAGACTCGCAATGCGACGCGCCCTCGGAAGTCGGCTCGGCACCGTAACGTTTTTTTTTAAATTCTCAATAAACAGCCCTCAAAGCCACGAATGTCTCTCCTGCTCGCTTCCTCCGTGTCCAACGCCGACACGCATACAAATACGTGAGAATAAACAATTAGCTCGTCAATTTGCATCCATTACGATGACTTGTGTGCCGTAAAATAACTTCGGTGGGGGCCTTATTAACAACGCTGCCCCCCCCCCCCCCCCCCCCCCCAGCACAGATGTCTCCGAGCCCAGAGAAATTCATCAGCCTCTCTAAACAAAACACTCACCCTATTAGTGGCAATAATTGAAACTCAATTCTGCTTCTCTATCAAACGCTCCGAGCTAATTCCACCCCCCAGATATTCCCCTTATTTTAGTCATTATCAGCTGTGTGTGTGTGTGTGTGTGTGTGTGTGTGTGTGTGTGTGAGTGTATGTGTGTGTGTGTGGGCGACGAGCGCTGCGTCCTGAAATAGTAAAGCGCCGTTTGCCGTGAAAGACATCCACAGAATTAAAGATGTAGTCTTTGGCAAATGGGATATGAGCATGCAGGTTTGAATGCAGGTTTATTCTCCGTCTCCACGAGGTCCGACCATCCATTTAGACAAAAACACCATCGATCGGCCGTCCGCTAAGCGGTTGCAAACGCCCTCGGAGTAAGCGGCCGAGCTGATGCGTTATCAATTTCTAAGCCTTTTGTCTCGGCTCATCCTGCCTCCCTCTTGTTTAATCCCACAATGCATCTGCATGCGCCGCCCAGGCGAAGGCCGAGAGCAGCAACGACGGAGACGGTAAAGTTGGGGGAAGGAGCGTTCAAAGTTTTTAAAGCTAGATTCTACGTCGTTGTCGCAGAGGTCGCATGACCTTTGATTTCGATGCCCGGTTCAGATCCCTACTCTCTTCTCTCAGATGGATCAAAGTTCACAAGTTCAGTTTAAAAAAACGAACCATGTCCTTGCGCTAAATCCTGCAGAATTAATTAATTTAGTTTGGGAGCCGGGGGGGGGGGGGGGGGGGAGCGCTCTATGAACGATTGAATGAAATGAAGACCAGCGAAGTGGGTTATTGAGCTATAAAATGAAGCGACTCCCACTATATCTTTTCCTTGACAGCTCTTCTGGACGCCACCTTCTAAAGGGGGGGGGAGATTGGCAGAAAAGCCATCCATCCCTAAACACAGCCATCACTTCCCCGTAATTACCCAGGAAGAATCAAATTAGCTCCTGACAAGATAATTCACTGACTGCCTTCATCTGCTCTCGGACTACTCCCCCCCCCCCCCCCCCCCCCACGGCTAAATGCTCAAGCTTTTGATAAGAAGTCACAGTCGAAGGCTGGAGTCTGTAGTGTTTTTGAGTGTGTGAAGGCTAGCGGTTGATGGCGCACTTATAAGAACGATCCCTCGGCTGTTTGGTTCGCTGACACCTCATCAGAGTTGTTTCCCACACGGCTGCAAGAGAGGGAGGAAGTCCAGTCGGCGTCCATTAAGACGACGTTTATGTGCGGATGGCCGATGTCGGCTTCAGAAATGAACGGCGGTGCCTTGACAGGCCGCAGTCTGAGCTCACACTGGCTTGTTCTCTGAGAAAGTGTCTGTCGATTGGGTGGCTCGTGGGTACAGTGGGCATCCTGCGACCGCATGGTTCACGGTTCGATTCCCGGTTTCCCCCCTAGTTCGCATATCGAAGTGTCCTTGAGCAAGACCTTGAAACCCCAGTTGCTCTCTGGGTGCTTCTCAACAGCCCACTGCTCAGAAATGGATATGGATGGGTTAAATGCAGAGACCAAATTTGATATATGTAATATGACGAATGTAATAAAGTTTTGTCTCTACAGTTCATAATAACTCCTCTTGAAAACACCACCGGTTCAAAGGCTGTCTCTCGTCTTAGTATTCTTATCGCCGCCTCTTTTCTTCGGGGAGTTTGCAAATAAGAGGCTTGGAAAAGTGATTCATACGCTCCTCGGAAACGTGGCTTTTGGCCTGTTTGCCGAGCATCAAGCAGCCATTACAGGTTGGCCTTGAATTGTTGATGGGTTGCCAAGTAAAAAGAGGCCTTTCGTTGGCAGTAAGAGCCTTTTTTATGTGCTAGGTCTTCATCTTTTGGTGATGAGTCACAGAGCTGAGTATGCGCATGTCTGCGTGCATGTGAACAAAGTGTGTGTGTGTGTGTGTGTGTGTGTGTGTGTGTGTGAGAGAGGATGCACCTGCTTTATGTTAGACCTCGACAAACTTATACAGTATCATTCAGCAGCATACCACAACTTTTGGGGGCGTCTGCATTGTGTGTGTGTGTGTGTGTGTGTGTGTGTGTGTGTCTGTCCTCACCCCTTGTGAGAAGTAAAATGCTGCGATCCCCAGAGGCCAGAAGCAGCAGAGCATGGAGAAGATGGCCAGGCCCAGGTGGTCCCGCGGAGGCACGACGATGAAGTTGTCCTCGCTCTCGCTGTCGCTGGAGCAGTCCGTCTGCGGAGAACAACTCAGGTCAAAACGCACATCCGGTTTGTGTGTTCAAACTCACGAGTGGTGACGTGGAAGTGAACAGACCGGCGGGTCTAGCTACCCTCTGACACGGACGTAGTTTGACCTTCTGGGGAATACAAGTCAATCGACACCTCACTCATGTCTATACGGTAAATGTAATACTGCAGCTAGTAGCCGCTTAGGTTAGCATAAAGACTGGAAACAAGAGGGAACAGGTCGAAAGGCAACAGAATCTGCTCATCAGCTCTGCTAAGGCTCACTAATTAAAGGGAGAGTTCACCCCAACATCACTCATGTCTATACGGTAAATGTAATACTGCGGCTAGTAGCCGTTAGCTTAACTTAGGTTAGCATAAAGACTGGAAACAAGAGGGAACAGGTCAAAAGGCAACGTCACTGCTCATCAGCTCTGCTAAGGCTCACTAATTAAAGGGAGAGTTCACCCCAACATCACTCATGTCTATACGGTAAATGTAATACTGCGGCTAGTAGCCGTTAGCTTAACTTAGGTTAGCATAAAGACTGGAAACAAGAGGGAACAGGTCAAAAGGCAACGTCACTGCTCATCAGCTCTGCTAAGGCTCACTAATTAAAGGGACAGTTCACACCAACCTCACTCATGTCTATACAGTGAATTTAATACTGCAGCTAGTAGCCGTTAGCTTAACTTAGGTTAGCATAAAGAATGGAATTATCTCGAGTAACTGGGTCGTGATTCCTGGACAGAAACATTGCTGTTGAGTTTTCAAAATCTATTTTTAATTTTTACCACATTCCAAGTGACATAAAGTCCCATTATATTTGAGGTGAAGGCCGATATGTCCACAACTACGCAACTCGAACCGAAACAGTTGAGACTCTGAAATAAGTATTTTGGCCCGTCTTTTTTATTTATTTCATCCCTTTTGAAATGATATTCATATGTTGTTAGTTTAGTCCGTACAAAGGTGTGAAAACGACCAGTCATAGTTTCAAAAGGAGCCAAGAAATCTTCTGGCACATAATCCCCCGTAAACTCATATTCACACTCCTGTGTTTATATGGATTTTAATAAGCAAGATACATTGTGTTCCTAACTTGGCTTTCAAGGTGCTTGTAGTCTGATGTGGTTAGCATCGGGCAGTGTCTGTCTGGCTTCCAGTCAGATAACTGGCTACTGGCTGCAGCTTCATTATTTTAGCATTCAAACAGTGGTCTCAATCTTCTCATCCAAGCTCTTGGCCATAAAATGAACAGGCGTACGTTCCAGAATGCCAAACTATTAATTTACAGCGAAACCCTTCATAATTAATTGCATCTTCAGAACAAAAAAACCCATCCTACAAGAATAGTTTGCCGTGTTTTTTGTTCTCCCCTCGTGTCATATCTTGTATCTGGTGTTTGCAGCACCCCTTTGGGCTCAATCAGAATCAGTGAACAAACGCTGTAGCACCCGCTGTCAAAAACAGTCAGTGCATCCAGTTCCTGTGAAGTTTTGGAAAGGTTTGATCATTGGTCAAGTGGATTTGCAGACAGACACGTGGACGGAGGCGGATTTTCCTCGTTAAAAAAAGATGAAAAACTTTCGTTCTCGGCGTTCAGGTGGAGGTGATTTCTGAGGCGACGGAGAGGAGAAAAGAATCTGCATTCACTGAGAAAAAAGCCATTTGGTGTAATGGGGAAACAAAACACAGACGAGTCACTGCATGCCGGATCATTTCGTTTCCTCGTAATGTCAGAGCTCGTATTCATGGACTTTTTGTGACGGCCCATTAGTTTCTCATTAGTTTTGAGATATGCAGATTCCTACATTTTGGCATCCAAACAACAGATGGCATTAAAGAAGAAGCGGCTCCGGTGGATACGGTTGAGGGTTCACTTCATTTCAAATGTGAAATAGTTATGAATCAAACGCACCTCCTCCCTAAAGCTTTATGGAACTATTTCACGCTCCATGCAAAGTTCCTCACATGAAACTGAGAACGCCTTCAGCACGAAAGAATAGACGCTCGCACATCTGCATACGGTTTCGTGGGTTCTCTGCCAGAAAACATCAGCGTGAATTACAAATTTCAAAGTTTTTATTTTTTTCTGTCTAGTTTTTTGTCCGAACGACCTTTAACGTACATACATAACGTTTATTTGGCCCCTTAACAAAAGGCAAGACTTAAGAATAGAGATTTATTTTCCAGGGAACCTGTAATGAAAAGAAATCACAGATTTAGCCGGCGGTTTCTATACAAGCCATTAAGCTGCATCCTTCACACATCATCCTGTTTGAAGGATGAGCCAGCAATAGGCTGGAACATGAGAAATAAATGAAAGAAATCAAGGCTAACAGTGGACTGTTGTATCACAGAGAATGAGCTTCAACGTGAAACTGAATATTTCATCATGTGGGGACATTATCAAAAGCCCAATCACCACATTTAAGATGGAAATCTAACAAAGGAAACGCTCGTCCTTCATTTTCATTTTAGCAATCTGAGGTCTTATTCCTGTCAGTATGATGTTCAGTGGGTTTAAAACTCGTAATCCCTTCATGTTTTCGTGGTTCTTGTGTATGAATTTTAATTCCAGCGTCTCCCTCTTCAGCCACAGCTCGGTGCATCACCTCGGTAGAAGCCGAGCGCTTTGAGTCATCCAGCCGAGCCGCCTGGCCTCGGGCCTGGACGAGCGGCCCCACCGAGGCTGGACGGAGTTGTTTTCTAGTCTAGTCCAGGTGTTCGAGCTGGAATAAACATGTTGCCTCACTGGCACCGAGCTTGTGTCTGCCTTTTGCTTCTGAATTCAAAAGAAAGCTATGAAATCCACTTTCTGTCACTGATAACGCGTTATAAACATACTATAGACACGTGTATTGCATTGTATAGCACAAAGTCATTTATAATGGCTTTAATTATAAGATAAAGTATTATTCTACTTCATGGTTGGAAGCTTTATGTCAAGTAAAAAATACCCAACAATGTAGTAAATTTGTTTTGACCTCACATAAGCAACAATGACCACTTAGCCCTTTAGATAAACTCATAATGCATTATAACAGTGATTAGAATTTATGTCTAATTCATTACAAATATGGGAATTATAATACACAATGCAAATATGAAGCATTATGATACTAAACTGTACGACCGTAAGTAAAGCTATTATTATTGTTATAAAGCATTATGAATACTTAAGTATAGTTCAACATTGCCAGAAGCAGATATCAAAGCATACGTATGCTTATAATGAATTATTGACATTATTTACTGTTAGATTTTCTTTGAGGTGAAGGAAAACAAAAGGCTGAGTATTACTTGTATCTTGTTAAATGTAAAGCTACATCTTATGGAAACCCCTACTGGGAATTGAGACTGAATAATTGAAATGAACAACGGCAATACTTTGAAAAACATGTAATTCTGTTTATGTTTCATGTCCGTGTGAGAGTTTTATTTCAGTCAGCGGGAGTGCAGCGCTTTGCTGTTTGCTTTGTATTAAAAGTTATTCTAACTGGGGGAGAGTGCGGGGAGTTAATTTGCTTTGAGGGCTGAAAACATTTTCAATTAGCTTTAATAACACGTGGCCCTGGTATATCATGTTGCCGGATGAATGGTGGGGATTAGTGGGTGGGTGGTTAAAATGTGTGGGGGCCCTGCCCACTAATGGTAGAGAAAACACACACACACACACACACACACACGCTTTCTATGTTAATCCCCCAAAATAGGCATCCTAGAGGACAAAACAAGTATAATAAACTCGAAAAATCCAACGAGCAAGCGAAAAGCACCTAATCCGTCTCTGCAGCCTCCGACGATGCCACTCTGTGTTGTCGAGCCGAGAAGCTCATGCATCTGTTCAAAAGATATGAACACAGACCCCCAGCCGAGACGATCGATATATATTCTCATTCTCCCCCAAAAAAAGTAATAACGCACGAGAGTAACGCGGCCCCACATTCTCACTTTCCGTGGCCTAAAGCGAGCGCTATAGCTCGGTCTCTCCGGAGCGCTCTGCTCGCTGACGACATCCACGCAGCCTCCCGGCTGTTTGGAGAATGAAACCATACATCATCTAGGGGATGCGAGCTGTTTGCTTAGCTCAGGCTACCAGGGAACGGGGCGAGAGAGGCGGAGGAAGAGAGTCGAGCGAGCGAGCGATGAGGTCGGCCGGAGTCTGAGCAGACCGGCAGACGGGAACGTCACAGGAAGGCCCGTCCGGATGGGCGGGAAGGTCATCAATCATGGAACTTTCAACCGGCTGCAGATATAAAAAAAAAAAAAAAAAAAAAACAGGCCACCAATCGCCCTGCGAAGCTGTCTCATGGAACATTAAATATGTAGCGTGTGTGTGATCACACCATTATATTGCAGTTTTTCCTCAAATCAAACACTCTCAAGAGTGCAAACCTGCAGCCACAGGCCGGACTGACAGACTTTGGATCCACCGAGGCAGCCGTTTGATTTGAAGTAAACAGAATTGTGTTTACCCATTCTCTACCTGACTTTTTAATAAGCATGTGTGTGTAGGTGTGTGTGTGTGTGCGTGGGTTGACAGTCGTATGTACCCCAGCGTCCTAATGGCATGCCGGTGCTGCTGGCTGCTCAGATATGTCTTGTGGGGTGTAAACCCTGTCGACATGTGGCAACAGGCTGACAGGTAATGAAGAACTAATGGATGGGTTCACCACTCAGCCATGACAGCATAACCAAGAGGAGGGCTTGTATAATTTATTTGTTGTCAAATTGCCTCCAAACGGCACACTGGGAATGTGCCCCCCCCCCCCGTCCACTTCTGCTTTTTAACCCTCTGCTCTCCGGGGATTTTTGTCTGTGCACCTTTTTTTTTGGTAATTCTTTTTTTTCCCGATGTCAAGTGAACGCGTTGCGCCTTGCATGTAATCATATGAAGATGGCGTCGGGGGGGGAACATGAATTTTAATGCCGGGGTCGAGCCACTCCACTGTGTAGTTGATTTTGTTTTCATTTGCGACGTGTTTACGAGTTCAGACTAAGCTGAGATTGTTTATGATTTTACTCACGACGGTGAAAAAGATGAATAAATATCGTCTTTGTGCACATAATGTGACAGCGAGTAGACCCGGTGAGTCTGGCTGGATATTATACTACATTGGCTGCCACTATTTATGTATTTAGGCTCTTTTAGAAAACAAACCCTGTCAGCGATATCTTGCGGCGGCCATTTTTTAATTAAACACATCAATTTAAAGTTTTCTTTATGTGTCAATTTGTTTTGCTTTTGAAGTCCCGAGAGCTGAATCCTTAAATTACATCCCACAGGCCTCTGTTAGGGATTTCTATGCTTTGCAATAACATAGTCAGTGAGTCGAAAACAACTGTACAATAAATACAAACTGTACAATTAAAAGAAAAAAACATATTTTACATCCGAGCAATGCTTGTCTGACTGTATGAGAGGAAAACTACACACCACAAACACACATTACTGAGGACGCTGAATCAAATCACAGCAGCCTCAGAAATTAATATTGTCTCTTCAACCATTTCATGAAGCAAAAACCAGCGTTTGCGATTACACAAATGAATTGCTTCACCGTGCAGCCGCACAAAGGTAGAGGTCTGGACGCCGAAAGAAAGCACTTTACAACCAAAAGGGAATTCAATTACTTGGCTGAATGCATAAGCAAAGTTAATGAGCGGGTGCCATTAAAGATGCAATACGGCACAGAAATTTACATTTTCAGCACATTTACAATCCTGATAGAGGAGAAAGCACTCGCTGGTGGAAAAAAAAAAAATCACACAAACTAAGCCCAATGTCATCTCACGGCTGTGTCCATTAGTAAAAACATGACATTTAAAAAAAAAAATGTAAAAGGGGAGCATGCACACATCATTAGGATCGCTGCCCTTTTAATAGTCCCATCTTATTTAATTAAAATGTTCCACAAAAGATGGCGCGTGTTCGCTTTTGCGTAAGTGTCATCTGCAGGTCATCTGACTCCCCCCCCCCCCCCCCAGTACCCACGATCCAGCGATCCAGATGGTCATGTTAAGTCATTGTGGGGTATTGGAGCCCCGAACTTTGTCTTAAAGGTTTTGTATTTCATCAGACGGAGTGATTGAGTGCTAGGACGAAAGGGGGGCTGCTGGTAAAAAGAAATACAAGCTTTACTTAATAGCAGCCCTGTGATGGGGGAATGTGCTACCTGTGGTGAATTAATGAGCGAAAATATTTGTTATTTCTCTCTCGCCTCTGGCCCCGCCGGCCTCTTGTTGACAGGTGTGTGATTCAGGAGCGCGTAATGAGGCTTCTGCGCGGGAACGCCGCTCATCACGCTCGGCATTCCCGCCGCGCTCCGTAAACAAGCTGCAACGCACCAAGCGAAAGTGTGTCGTGATGAAATGGAGAGATTACTGTACATCTGAGGAAAATAACAAGCAGTCCTTGTCCTATCAAACCAGAATACCGCTTGTATATGCCATGTTTAATCAGAAACAGCTGATCGGGCCTATGTGAGGCATTGACCATTCCCACCTCGCTCTACCCTCATCTCCTATCGCCTCTCTATTGTGTATCTCTCATAAAATCATAAAATGCCCCAGAAGTGAAATAAAAAAAGCATAAAAAATAAGTACGTTTTACGTCGATAAAAATAAGGGTTAAGCTCTTATAGCCCGCCGGCCGCACTGAACACATCAATAGTGTTTCATCAAGCAGGAGCACGAAAGAAACTCACACATCACCCCGAAAGCTGCAGATGGGACTGGATTAAACCACCTAAATATGAGCTGTGAGTCTGTAGCTCCACACGGCAAACACCAGATCCACAGACTTCAGCCTCAGAAGAACTGAAAACCTTACGTCGAGATAGACGTCGCTCTGAGTTTAACCCTTTAATGCCAACGTCGGGTGATTTTCACCCGAGCGACGTTATTTTCGTTGTGTTGCTTTTTTTCTGAGTTGCGGTCGTCCTTGTGTAGCTTCCTGTTCCTCACTGACGTTATTGAAGGTGGGCGTGTCTTTAGTGGATGTGGGCGTGTCTTTAGTGGAGATGGGCGTGTCTTTGTTGGAGGTGGGCGTGTCTCTCTGCTCTGATCCCTGTTTTTTTCAACCTTCACGTGTTCACTAACGTTAGTGTTAGAGGGTAAAAACAATTCGGATGTGTTTTTTCATTGACATGTGACTTTTTCTTCACACCCAGGAACATTTGGACCAAAGAACAAGTGCATAGCTCCATTATTTATGTTTTTAATCGTGTTTTATTGACAATTTATTAATTTTTCACCCGATTTTGAGCCTTTTTTCACGGCCCCATCATGATACCTGTTTTTAGTTTTATGAGAAATTCTATAGGTTAAAATAATAGAATAATACAATTTACCTTGTATAGTTGTATTTTAACATATTCTGTTGAGAAGTATTTTTTATCAGGTACTTCAGGTAAAATGACCCGATATCACCCGTGTGACTATTTTTAACGTTGGTGTTCGAGGGTTTAAAAGCGCTGGAACGTCTGAAAGTTAGATGGCGATCGATGAGCCCGACCATGTAGCCATTTAATAGGGTGCGTTACATATTCACACCCGATGAGAAGGTGACCTGCCAGAGTTATGGCTGTAAGGCTGGAAAGCAATCTATTGTGACAGATGACTGATTATACATATATATATATATATATATATATATGAAGAGCCTCTTCTCTCCCAAGTTTATTTTTGAATAAAACGGCTGAGTCCAACAGACTGAAGGACAATCATTACTCGACTGTCCCCTCAAACTGCTCAGATTTATAACAAGTAATCATCCACAAAGGGCTGAGATTACCCAGAAACTCGTTGCATTACAGAAGCCTTTCTCTCGTATTTTACTTTTTAATACTCCCGAGCTGCCGTTCCGCCGAGGATTAAAGTGAAGTTTGGCGAGACAGAGACGACGATGTGCTACTTTTGTTTTATTTTTTATTTTCAGGAACTATATTCGAAACCAAGAATGGGGAGAATTTTTCTTTTCAGCTGTTTCAAACATAACTCTCACATATTATCTTCTTTTCACACCAGCGTTGAATCGTACGTTACACGTTTTAAACATATGCTGCTGCTAAATATGACCGATGTGTTATAAGGGGAGAAGGAAACCAGGGTTTGAGAACGCGTCTCTTTTAACCATCGCTGTCACTTTCCTGCAATGCGATGAATGACTTCCAGGAGCGAGTGTCAGAAACTGTTTCCCCAAATTTAAACAAAATCACACGTCCCCATCTCTCCGGCCGTTACCTCCTATTAACACTTCTGCTTTCTGATGAGGTCGGACAATCTGATGATCCTGATCGATTGCACCCCGGCCTTGTGCGCTTGGTTTTATTTTGTAGGACAGTAATTCTCTCTCGGTGTAGGGACCAGAGTGACATGGCTTTCTGTTTTCTGTTTAAAAATAACGTTATTATAATAATGTTTTGAGCATGTGGAGGAAAGAGGGATGAAATATTGAACGTGCAAATTCTGCAAAATGATTCAGGAAAAGTGGGGGGAACCTCCTATATAATATTTTTTTGTATTATGTATTAGGTATCCTTAACAAATAATATTCTGCAAGAAAACACATTTTTTTTGTACTCCTCAAAAAAAAGACAATTTTTGTATTTTGCTCTCTGGCCATCAAAATGCTCAGATTTCAGATTTTTCTTGATTGCATCATACGCACTTCATTACTGGATGAGCGGTACACATGCACTTGATTTCGATGTGGAAGCAGGTGTGCTAACTCCCACTCGCTCTGGGAAGGTTACAGACAGGAGACAACCAATCAGCCGGCACCAATCACTGTAATTGTGACACAAATCACCCTCACCAGTTTCCCACCTGGGAACATTGCCAAGTGTGATGCACGGTTGAAGAAGAAGAAGAAGAAGAAGAAGAAGAAGAAGAAGAAGAAGAAGAAGAAGAAGAAGAAGAAGAAGAAGAAGAAGAAGAAGAAGAAGAAGAAGAAGAAGAAGAAGAAGAAGAAGAAGAAGAAGAAGAAGAAGAAGAAGAAGAAGAAGAAGAAGAAGAAGAAGAAGGGCCGCCGGCGTTTAATCCAAAGTCTCTTTATTGCTGGGCGATTGCTTTTTCCCTCAACACCATTTTGTTTCATATTACTGAATATCGTCTACTAAATTGTCCGTCGCCGGTCCTTAAGCTGTCAGATACTCCTGTGCACCTTTATATTGTGGATCATATCTTAAATGATGTTTTCAACACTGTGAAAAATCAACTTTTCTTTGAGCTCGAGCAGTCAAGGTCTGAGGGAGGGAGTGATTGATGTTGGTCATTCAAATGTCAGTAACGATATATACAGTGTTTGCCTCTGCACAATGCCCCAGCATATTAAGTGTAACTAAACAATGTTAAAGCAAACCATGTTTTCTACAATGATTATTTCTTCACTTTTCTGAATAATTTGAATCCTCATTCTCAAAAATCAGAGACGTCAAGGGCAGAAAGGAGTCAGGGTTTGACTCTCTCTAGCTCTTGTTTTTCTATTTTTATTAGTTGAACTGTGAGATTTGACTAGTCAGCGATTTGAAGAGGCAGACAGACACGTTTAAAAAAAAAATGGCATTTCACTTTTGTCTCTTATCTTGCACCAAGCTGAAATGGAAAGGTAGAAAGTAATATGTAACAATTCAACGTCTAAGATTTGCAAAGAAAAAATAAAAAGTTTGAGACGTGATGGTTATATATTCAGATGATATAAAAGTATGGAATAAAACCACAAAAAGCACAAGTGAAATGTTGGGATCACCCAATGTAAAACCTGTGATTTATGGCATCTGGAAATAACAATAAGGGACCTATTTCTTCCAGGCACATTTAAAATAAATCAACAATTAAGTGACATTCTCTGACAAGTCACAATTTCCTTTAATTTTCCCTATAATTCATAACTCAGAGAGACTCACTAAACCACGAGAGGTGAGTGAGCTTTAAAATCCAATGAAACGATCCGAGAGATCGGTTTGTCGTTTACTGCTTAGTGACAAATGGGACATCTACCAAAGATTATATGACTCGTATTGGGTGCTGGACCCTTCAGGAAGGGAACAATGTGTGTGCACCGAACTGCAGCACGACTACATCGTAGATTTAATGAAGGCGAAAGCTCGAGTCCCCTCAGATTTAGTGAGACCGGATAAGCCCTCTAATCAAACCGGGTGTGATTTAAAAGGCTGGGCAGGTGAGGCAGTTGGAGTATGTATTTATTTTAAAAACCCATCTATATATTTGATTTCACGCCCACGAGGCATTAGCACTCCAATGCCGATGCCCAAAAAAAAAAGGGGGGGGGTTTTCAATCAGAAAAGCTGAGCAGCGTCCATTTTTATTGAAATGTGGCTTACGTGAATATGAAATGGACTGATCAAATGCAAATTTCAATCACTGGAGATGGTGTAACAGATGGCAGACAAATAGAAATGGCGAGTCTCAACCCCAGCTCAAGTGCGATTTCTCATGCGGGTGAAAATACATGTTTCCATTTTAGTGGGCCGAATACATGACTTCCAGATCAAAGCGTGTCCTAGTATTTATTTCTAGGACATTACATGTGTTTCCATCCTTTAGTTACCTCTCAACACAATAGTTCAACTTGTCAGTGTCGGAGTTTTCTGTTCCAGTAATCCAGAGAACGAACATCTGGTTGTTTTGAAGATGAAGCATATTCGGGTGTGTAGGTCCAGTAGAGCTTTTGAGGGGGGGATGCCACCCCTGGTTCACACAATTAGAGGCGGAGTCAGAGGGGGGTCCGCCTGGCAGACCTCCGGTGCTCATTGTACCCTTGTTAAGGCTGGAGCTGATAAAGGAAGACAGATTAGGTTGTCTGGGTTTTCCGGCACAGAGGAACATTAAGTTAGCTCTGCGTTCGGCTCGTCGACTTCTGGAGGAAAAACTCTCGTGGCTTTAATCTCCATCTACGTGGAGGGAAGAGGGCACGACTGACCTCGCAGCTGAGAGCGATGCAGCGCCTCGCTGGGGT
Source organism: Cottus gobio (assembly GCA_023566465.1). NCBI lineage: Eukaryota > Metazoa > Chordata > Actinopteri > Perciformes > Cottidae > Cottus > Cottus gobio. The sequence goes on from CM042226.1 coordinate 4,863,994, forward strand.
CTCTCCAGCCGGGGGACGCTGCTCATCATCAGGGGCCTCTGTTAATCATCACGGGCCCTCTGTTTATCATCACGGTCCCTCTGTTTATCATCACGGTCCCTCTGTTTATCATCACAATCCCTCTGTTTATCATCACAATCCCTCTGTTTATCATCACGGTCCCTCTGTTTATCATCACAATCCCTCTGTTTATCATCACAATCCCTCTGTTTATCATCACGGGCCCTCTGTTTATCATCACGGGCCCTCTGTTTATCATCACAATCCCTCTGTTTATCATCACGGTCCCTCTGTTTATCATCACAATCCCTCTGTTTATCATCACGGTCCCTCTGTTTATCATCACAATCCCTCTGTTTATCATCACAATCCCTCTGTTTATCATCACAATCCCTCTGTTTATCATCACGGTCCCTCTGTTTATCATCACAATCCCTCTGTTTATCATCACAATCCCTCTGTTTATCATCACGGGCCCTCTGTTTATCATCACGGTCCCTCTGTTTATCATCACGGTCCCTCTGTTTATCATCACAATCCCTCTGTTTATCATCACGGGCCCTCTGCTCATCATCTCGGGCCCTCTGTTTATCATCTCGGGCCCTCTGCTCATCATCTCGGGCCCTCTGTTTATCATCTCGGGCCCTCTGCTCATCATCTCGGGCCCTCTGTTTATCATCTCGGGCCCTCTGTTTATCATCACAATCCCTCTGTTTATCATCTCGGGCCCTCTGCTCATCATCTCGGGCCCTCTGTTTATCATCTCGGGCCCTCTGTTTATCATCACAATCCCTCTGTTTATCATCTCGGGCCCTCTGTTTATCACCACAATCCCTCTGTTTATCATCTCGGGCCCTCTGTTTATCATCTTGGGCCCTCTATCATCTCGGGCCCTTTGCTTATTGGACGTTCTTCTTAATAACTGCACTGACTTCCAATATTCTGCTCAAACAGAATAAATGCAAGTTATGAAAAAGGAGGACGGGAAAGCGGTGTTACCTGAGGATATACAAACACGTCTCTTACTGTATGATTTTAAAAGTAATAAAGGGAATTGTCATGTGAAGATGTAAGCCCCCCAAAAAAATATCTTAACAAAGGGAATACATTTGTTGAAACACTTTCAGAGGATTGATAATTGGATGTTTTGGGGGTTTTGCATGAAAGGTTTTCCGTCTGCAGCTCGTACGGAACTGCAAAGTGAAAACGAGAGGTTGAAATCATAGGAGGGTTGCACATTACTCAAGTGATTCTATTAAAATCGCAGTTGTTTCCTTCAAGTTTGAAAACCAAAGCAAATTTAAATCTCCCAGATGAAATTTCTCTGTTTTGATAATTGGAGAATGTGCGCTGTGTTTAATAAACCCGTTTACAAATAAACTGCTTTAATCCATCGCAGTAGTTTCCCCCTTTTTCCTATTTTCTTTTTATGATTAGTTCTAAAAACAGCAGGCGTTTAATATCTGCACGTTACAGAGAAAGCAGAACGAGCACATCTTGCATTGCCTGCAGTTAATGACCTTTAATTAATTGGTGAGGATTTAAAGCTTATTATTTTACACAGATTCCCGGGTGGTGTGCAACACCTGAGCAGTGGCGTTCCTCAGTCTTCTGATACTTCCTGTTGCACCTAATCCTTCGGTTATGGCAGGATATGAAACTGTGTATGCGCTGCATATTTGTTTACTGTAGAAAAAGTTTGCAAGTCTCAAAGAAAGCCACATCAGGTGAATCAGCGTTTCTGCCGTTATTTTCATCTCATCTCGTTAAGAAGTGCTGACGAGAAGCTTTCAGATAACGAGTAATATGCATTTGAAACGGCTGCGTCACTCCACATTGCAGGATTATGATGATTAACGATTGGAGCCGAAGTCTTTCTGGCGCTGAGGAGTTTGGAGCTGAATCAGGCAAAAGCCATCACACCCCACTGATTCCTTCATTAAATCAATACGACTCACTAAGGATGAGCTGCGTGTAGAAACAGACGAGATAAATGGGGGGTTTAAAACTTTGAAAGAGACGGTTGAATCCCTGAAAGACGTCCCTATTGGCCCGGTCACGCCGAACCGTGCGACAGATATAAATGTAGTGACCGATTTCACACAGTTTTATTTAAAAGGCGATACATATTTGTACCGCTGACCCCCGTTGTATAACTGTCTCTGAACCACATCATCTTGTTGTGTGGCGTTCCTTTAATAGGAGCAACTGTTGCCTTCCCATGCGATTGCTCTCCAGCTGTCGGGTTTTATTAAGGTTTACGAGCTAACCTTAATAAAAGAAGAAGAAGAAGAAGAAGATGAAAAAACAAGAGAAATCCGGTTGGGCAACAGCCATCTTTTCCTTTAAAAAAAACCAAAAAAACGTAGACACACAAAATCGCCGCGTAAATACGGAGAACTGAACAGTTTTAGATTATAGTAGAAAATTGCCTGGATATGAAAGCATCATGTTCAATCCTTTTGTCACAACCTTCTTCAGAGGAAGCCTCTACCACCTTAATCTTCTTCCTTCTCCCTCATGAAGAGGAAAAGAAGATTGGATTCTTTTTCAGCTCGCTTGTGCTTCCGACTTTTCAAATGAAGGTTTTCTTTTCCGAGACAAATCCAGCGTTCTGCACCCAGTTACCCGTCAGCCATTGTTTCGGACTAAAAACAAGCGTCAAAATGAATGCAAACCTTGACATTTAGCTGTCACCCGATGTGCTTTATTTAAAAGCACAAATAGTACCATTTTTGAATGAAGCGAAGAAAATGCACCTTTTGTGCCAGCGGGGCCTTTTTTCTCTGTGTTTGTGACGTGCACGCTCCAACGTGCACGACATTCCTGCCAGCGCACGTCAAGCTGTGCTGCCGAACACTTGGTGGCAGTAACGCGCAAAGCATAGGCGGCAAAGAGCCACGCCGCAAACTACGGAGGCGAACATGCATGTAAATATTGCACAATCTGTATTCATGCGTTTATTTATGCCTCCAACATGTTTTTTTTAGAGCTCGAGGACACAATCAATGTTTTTGTTAACATAACCTTTGTTTGTTTACAGGGAAAACTCCACAGGGCATCTTTCGGCTAATTAATATTATTTTTTTGCCAAAACAATCCCACAAAATGATAAATCTTCTCTCAATGTCTTCGCTTTATGGTGTCGAGGGGTCTACATAGTAAGTCCCATATGTATTTTCCCTTTTTTTTTTTTTTGCATCTCGACCCCCGCTGAGGAGACTGATGAGAGAGAGAGAGAGAGAGAGAGAGAGAGAGAGAGAGAGAGAGAGAGAGAGAGAGAGAGAGAGAGAGAGAGAGAGAGAGAGAGAGAGAGAGAGAGAGAGAGAGAGAGAGAGAGAGAGAGAGAGAGAGAGAGAGAGAGAGAGAGACTTCATCGCATCAGAAAATGCTTTTATTTAGTATATAGAAATGTATTGAGACTATTTGCTCTCTGACATCTGCACAACAATGTGTTTCTTCCTCTCGGGGAACTTAGTGGAGAACCGTGTTTTTCTTTTCTTTATTCATGCCGTCTCTCTGCAGAGCCCCGAGCTCTATGTAACCGCGTCACGTTGCATTCAGGTTCACTCCGGCAGACTCGGGTGTGTGGCAGTCGGTTCATTAGTGTCCTGCAGGACGCCGGTCGTACTCAACACCCTGCATGCCGCCGGTCCAATCCCTTAAATCCTTTAGAGTGCTTTGTGCTATTGGCCACGCCGGCTGAGGGTAAAAACTACTGTATTGCTGTAGCACTGTCACACCTAAAATAGGCCGGACCGGGGTGATTTATTATTATCCGACGGTGAAATTTACGTCGGGAATCGAGGCCAAGGTCAGTGGATCAAGTGGGATTTGTGGTCAGTAAAATGTCAGTCGGATCCAGGCGCCGAGCCCAATCGTGTGATGATACGAGTGTGCAAACACCACAGGGACTCGGGCTCGCTCGCAATTAGCACAAACACAAGCCAGCGCCCGGGCACCTGGATGGATGGATGGATACGTCAACCTGTTGTGGAGCGTTAGGAACGCAACGTTCCTCGCTGACTCCCAGAGAAATGAACCTGAACTGCCATCAAGTGTCTGACTAAGCTGAAACTAAAACCGTCTGTCTGGATCTCTGTGGAGATGATGCTGAGCATCCGCTGGTTTGCACACTGCTTTGGATGATGGTGCATAAATCAAGCAAAAAAAAAAAGTGTGTCATACTCTTTTGTTTTAAAGGACCTCATTTGAAAAGGAATTGAACTGGAAATTAAGGAATAACATACGTATCACACACTGGAGAAGCATAATGATCGAATGTATGGAAAATCGAACCTGCTCCATCATTTACAATACAACAGAACACCCATTCTATTAATATTAACATTTTTGTCTTTTTTGGCCTGAAATCCAATTGAAACCCCCCCCCCCCCCCCCACACACACACACACACACACACACACACACACACACACACACACACACACACACACACACACACACACACACACACACACACACGTTCTTCCGTACCCTCAATATATGATGTTTTGCTGGTTTGTATCTCACTGTTTTGTCGTCCTCTTGGTGTTACAGCTATGTATTGTCTATTGTCTTACAATAAATGAAAAATAAAGAATAATTTAAAAAAAAACACCACAAACAAAGCGGTGTACTCACAGCTGGTCAACCCATTATCATTCCACTCACGCGTTCCCTCTCTTACCTCGTACTCCACGTACTCCTCCTCCTCCACCTCGTAGGAGACCGTTTGGATCTTGACGTGCTCGCCGTCCTCCAGCAGCTTGGCCTGGGGGTCCTCGGTGGCGGGCGTGTCCGCCGTGTTGGACGCCTCCTTGTCCTTCTTCTCCGTGAACGTGGTCTCGCAGCACTCGCTTTTGTATTCCTTAGCCTTGATGCTGCCGCCGTCCTCCTTGTACAGGATGAAGTTGGGCCTGTAGAAGGCCTCCACCGCCAGGTGCAGCGAGGTGGCGTCCAGAAGCTGCTGGGATTTCATCTTCCCGTTGGCGTTGTAGCTACCTCCGCTCATCACGTTGCCGTTGTTCACCTTTCCTCCTCCTCCACCTCCACCTCCTCCTCCTCCTCCCTCTCCTCCGCCTCCAGCAAAGTAATTAATAATGTTTTCCTGGTACTGGTTATTAGGGAAGTCGCCCCCGTAGCCGTTGACCATGTGCTTGCTGTTTTTGTCCAACAGCGGGTTCTGCAGCTCGCTGAGGTTCTCCATGGCGGCGGCGGTCCAAGGGCGAAGCGGGTGTTTGATGCTCGGCGCTCGTGAGGAGGCGGGTGGACGGGGACGGGGTGGGCTCCTCAATGGCGTGCGTTGATGTCAGGAAAGACGGTGATGGCGTTCAGCACTCAGAGATCTAGAGACAGAGACGGGAGATTTTCTTTAGATTCACTATATAATAAATAAAAAATGGAGGAGGATTTTATTTGACGTCTACCAGCAGGTAACAGTTCGCCGAACACTCGCTCGCATTTGATCAAAGTTCAGTCGCCGCTCACTCGGCGGAGACGACATTTACGGCGTCCCGCCTGTCGAGAGCTGCACCCTGCGGAGGATTCCATTAAGTTTAATTTGCTTCCTCGCTCTAAACACTTAAAGTCAGTCACACACACACACACACACACACACACACACACACACACACACACACCCACACACACACACACACACACACACACACACACACACACACACACACACTGTACCACGGTGCCAGCAGCCATACATCAACGCGCTGCCATCTACTACAATATAATGTGATTATTATTGCTCATTACGTGTCATCAGCCTCACGTTCTGATCGGGAACCAGGTGAGTTCTCCGACACCTAAACTATGTGAACATATGGTAAAAAAAATAAAAAAGATGGAAATTAGCATCAACAACACAGTTTGCCTCTGCATATTATTTGTATGTTTGTATTGTAATCAGTTATGAGGGCCAAATCATTTAAAAGCAGCTAATGGCACTTGATGATTGACTTGAAATTGACCATTAAAATGTTCAAGGAGGGAAATTTACACCATTTTTTGAATAAAATATTGAAGTGCTATAATAACATTTAGCATTCAGTAGCTTGTTATCTTCATGGGAGTCGTGTGTGCGTAATCTTAATTTCTCCATCTTTTAGAAAATGATTACACCTGAAGGGATCCATGATTTATGATCTACTCTGAAGTCAGATGTGTTTATGAACTTGTATTCCTGACTGGACAACTGAGGCTCGTTGAGTTTCTTCTATTGTTTACTGAAGTAACGACTGACCAGAAGCACACATTGTGCACACAAATCATCGCCGGTGGCTGATGGATTTGACATCTTTATGGCCACTATGCTTCCATACATTTCCCCTTTCGAGCAAAAAATAATTCCTGGCTGTTTGCCACAAAGAGGTTATGCCCATAAATAATCTCAAATTGCCCATAAATGTAAACCAGAAGACGCACGGCCATACAATTAGACGGTTACAGCCTTTAGTGGTGTAAATAACCCCCCACGGACTCGTCTTTGTAATACTGAAGCCAGTTGTTAACATTGTCTCGGATCAAGGATTCGCCGCCTGATTCATCGGCTTGGATCACATCTACATCCAGTTATCGCGAGAATCAAAAAACAAATTAAAACCGTATTTATTTAAAATAACCCAGAGTCCTCCGCTCCTCCGCTGGCACCCTTCACCCCTAACCTCCGCCTGATTAATCTGCGTTTTTAAACAGAAATGCCCAAAGCAGATTATTCCTTCGGGGTCGTGACCCCAATCGCACCCGTCTGGCTTACGACACCGTTCCCAAATGGTTAAAGGGAAGGTATTTCCAATGGAAGACGACAGGATTACACGTAATGCCGAATAGCATCGTGGTGATGGGATATGGGTGATGGCTTGTTGGTGCGCAGGTTAATAACTTGTACATTAATCATCTTTCTGTCCCTTCATCCCTCGGTTAATCACGTTCAGAAGCCTCTGCTGTTTCATACCCGGCAAACAAAAACATTCATCTTTGTTTTTGATTAACCTGTAAGTTCTGTGTCATGCATTAATTTAAAAACAGACATCCGGTGTGCTCTACGCGGCTTAATGAAAATATGAAGATCTCCTCCTTATTTCAAATGCTTAAGCTCCGTATTACACGACGTTGTGGAACAGTAGTCAGAGTTTAGTCTCCCCCGACCGGCCGATAACCTGCAGTGTGCTTCAGTCTCCTCTTCGGCTCCACCCCAGTTTTAAACTTTCATTATCTCCAGCAAACCTGGGGGGAGATCCCGTGTTCTGCCATATGTGTGGCTAATCTGGCATAAACCGGACCCGCCGGCCTCATCATCATCTCCTTGTGCTCATTTACGACTCGAGTACCTAACATTTTATTTTTAAAACGATTTCTTTTGGCAGTTTTTTTACCGTCATTAACTCCTCACTCCTCTTAACCCATCCGATATGGGCTGTAAGCGATCAAGAACAATGGCTTCTCCGGCTAAAATATTCATCAGACATCCATCAGAAAGTTTGGTCACATTTTGAAACTGAAGCATCTGGAGATTAATTCCATTCCCGATTATATTATCATCCACTGAAGGCGGGCGCGATACAATATGAATAAATCCCCACTTCGTTTATCTTCATGCCCATCTTGAATGTAAGGGGAGCCGGGAGGGACAATTGTGTGAGTTTGAACTCTTCTTTGGTCGGGATGGGAAGCTTTCTGCCCTCTGCTGAGAGCACAGTTTACGGTACTAATCCATTTTTTCTCAGGTCATCACTCTTTCTCGTCCCCAATTACCCCGACGATAGATGTTTCTGTTTGCTGTACTCTTTCAGTGTTTTCTGGCCCATGAATAAAACACAAGCCGCCCCCCCCCCCCCCCCCCCCCCCCCCCCCCCCCCGCTCCCAGGCTTCCGAAAAGCTCAGCAAGCGCCGGACAGCCGCCGAAGTTTTTTCACGGTTCCCCCCACCGCCGGACCTCCTGCGTCTGAATGTGCTGACGTCGTCGTTCCAACGCCGGCGTGCCCTTTGGTACCACGGAGAGCTCCGGTTATCGCACACTCATGCAGTTCTCTAGTCGGCTGAGTGGAAGTGTGAGCACTTCACGTTATGAGGAAAACCCTCGTGAACAACAGACCAGCAGCTGCGGAGGCTGAAGGTTTTCCAGGGTGGGACGGTCTCCATACAGGTCTGAGCCGCGTGGTGGGGCCTGCCTTGGTCCTTAAAACACTAATGAGTTGTTACTGCGTTAGCGGGGATTTGATGAATAATCAAAAAACTGATTATGTGGACATGAACTTTTTTTTTTTTTTATGTCTGCTGCTTTCTATTAATGGGTTCCAGCTGTGTGTCGCAGACAACTTTTACCCTTGTGAGTGTTTCATGACACATAATTCACAATTAAAATGTTCAAGGAGGGAAATTTAAACCAAATACGCTTTTTTTTAAATAAAGTATTTAAGTGCTATAACAACATTTAGCATTCAGTAGCTTGTTATCTTCATGGGAACATTATCGAGTATGCGTAATCTTAATTTCTTCGTCTTTTAGACAATTATTACACCTGAATGGATGCATGATTTATGATCTACTGATGTTTGTGGTTATGAACTTGTATTTGAATCAGGACAACTGAGACACGTTGAGTTTCTTCTACTGTTTACCGAAGTAACTTCTACCCTTGTGAGTGTTTCATGTCAGAAAGCATAAATCCAGCACAAATCAGAGGACGGCGACTTAAGTTGAAGAGGCCACAAATGGCGTTTCAACACCAATAAAATCACCACCGCATTAACACGCCGCGATTACCGCGATCCAATGAGGCAGCCGGCACGAGAACAAGCTCCTCCCACTGGCTTCTCTATACGTTTAGATTTGATGGAGTTTTTTTGCAGCTTCAACAGATGTCGCCTCAACACAAGACACGATGTCAAGGTTTCCACGATGGCAGACAAAAAAAGATCCTTTTCTTTTCTCTTTAGTAGGCGAAAGGCATCCAGATGCTGATGAACTCCCTCTCTCTCCGACGGGGGAACCGAACCCAATGCCTATCATGCGCGTAGGCCTCAATAAGTGCTCTTCCAAGGAGCCCACTTTCCAGTTTCTGCGACTGTACCACTCCTGCTCTGCACAAAGGCTGCGAGCTGACAGCGGATTAGTTTTCGTGTCATTACTTAGGGATGCTCTGACAAATCTCCTCGGCGTTGTCAGGCTTCCAAATGCGTTGCAGCCGTGCTGCCGGTGCAGAGAGGGGCTTTTTTTTTTTCCTCACACCAAATGGGAATTTAAGTGTGAATAAGCCATTTCCGTGAGCGCTGAGTAATGCAGGACATCGCTGGCGAGTCCTAGAAACAATCACCGCTCTGCGCGTTCGTGCGTGCGCGTATTTGTTTGTCTGGAACATGAATTTCTTCAAGTTATTCTGTGAGATGGATGGAAAGAAAGAAACATCTTCTTCTTCTTCTTTTAATGACTGCTGGAGCCGTGAGTGGAAAACCAGTTACTTTTCTGGCTCAGGTTTTCCCCATTAGGACTGCAGCTCCAGCAGCGATCAGACCTGACATCACTTGTGCGGTCCCAATTGTTGCAGACAGCAGGGGCAGATCAGAGGGAAAAGGTGGGGATTGATAGCTGAGTGTGTGTGTGTGTGTGTGTGTGTGTGTGTGTGTGTGTGTGTGTGTGTGTGTGTGTGTGTGTGTGTGTTACAGAGAGAAAGAGGGGGGCATAAGCTCGTCGCTGCATGCCTCTTTATTTTTGCCCAAGCCGCTAAATCTTGGCCGCGACATTCATCCCTGTCAACACCTTCAACAACAACTTACTGCGTGCATAGAAATGAGGATGATATTAAAAACAAAATCACTCAGCCCCTCCTCTTTTTTTACATGTTTTCTCTTGACTGTCTTTGTTTACATGGAGAGAGATATTCTTGAGCAAAAAAAAATATATATATGATATATATATTCTGTCAGACTCCACAGCTTAAAAAAAGGCAGTATTCCAGTCCAGAGCCACACACAGAGTCTTGATGTCTTCATGATAAGAGACCCCTCAAAGCACAACACACACACAAAGAAAAAGGGATGGGATCCAGCAGTCAGGTGGGAACTGTGTGCGGAGTTCTTTCTCCACAACATCCTCCATCACAACACACACATGCGATGCGACACTTCTCTCTATTAATCAAACACTGTCGCGCGGACACGTTCTGCGTAAAGGCATCAATGTGCCCGTCATGAAAACAAATACCTCCACGCGCGTTAAAGCTTTTTAAAAACGGACAATTACGCACGCGGTGGAAAAAAAAAATGAAAAAAAATCTGGCTATAGTTGCAGCTTTAATGGATGAATTCATCTTCCTACCTTTTGAGTTCTCAACAATCCCAATATTGTTTGGAGGGTGCACGCGCTCGCTTGTTTCCGCCTGTACATTGTGGCCGGCGTGCTGACGGTGTCGCCCGGGGAAATAGACATTTCTCAGACTTTTTCATTTGAAGAAAGAGACAATCATTTCGGGCTGAACAAGGTCTCCGCTCGGCAAAGCGCCGCCGTCACAGTGTCGTTATCTCTCTATCTTCTCTCTCTCTCTCTCTCTCTCTCTCTCTCTCTCTGCCAATTTAAAGGTCTCTCTTCCCAATAAAGCGTTTACCTTGAGAGTCGAGCGAAATGTTGTTGCCTTCGGAAAGTTCAAACACCCTCTCTCGTTGCTCTGTGCGAGAGGGAGGGAGAGAGAGAAGGAGAGAGAGAGAGAGAGAAAGAGAGAGAGAGAGAGATGAGTTCTGGTTGGGGGGAGGTTCAGAGAGGCAGGCGCGGCTGGAGAGAGGAGGAGAGTCCCGTATGCGCTTCGCAATGCGCGCAAAGAGAGAATAAAGCGCGCGCCCTCCCTCCCTGCATGCATGCGCTGACTTCCACTGAGTGCATGAAAGATTATTCTTATTCTTCGAGAGGATGTTTTTTTTTTTCTTTCTTTCTTCCCAGCCATCACCAGGCAGCAGTATCCAACGCACTGGACAATAACAGGACACTAACCCCCTCACACCGTTATTTAACTTGATTATTGAGCTGGAAGCAGATGTCAAGCCTGCAAACTATAATTTAGTTTCATGCAAGTGATATTAAAGTATGAATGAATAGCAGTAGAAGTGAGGGAGATTATGATTGGCGTGGCTGGATTTGTCGTCTCTCATAAATCTCCCGTGGACAGATAGCAGCCACAAAAGAAGGTTTCTTAAACAGCCACTACAATTACTCAGAGTGGGCCGCCGATGTCTGTTGAGCTGATTTGATTAGTGAACGTCAGTGAGAGCCTCTCTGACTTTCTGTGGCACTCAAATTAGTCACTTTAACTTTCTTCAGTTTTAAAATAGACCCGGAGAGCCAAGATGAATAAAAGCCAGTCGCTCAACAAGTTTTTTATTGTGAGCGATGAGCTCCTCGATCACGACATTTCCTGTTAAAGTTAAGTCGATGTTATTGTGTGACGCATTTCCTGTTTTTGTGTTTCGTTGTAGCTGGTTTGAAGTGGGCGGGGCTCCGTTTGTTAAAGGTGATGTCACGGTTTTAGGAACATTTTAAACAAAGTCTGATTGTGGCTGTGGGTTTGCTTTTGTTTACTTATTGTCTTCTATTTTGTACTTGCTACTGGGGATGAATAGATTATACATCCAACCATCCATCCAACCATCCATCCATCCATCCATAGATCCATCTATCATCTATTCATCCATCTATCCATTCATCCATCCATCTATCATCTATCTATCATCTATCATCTATCCATCTATCCATCTATCATCTATCCATCTATACATCTATCCATCCATATATCTATCCATCTACCCATCCATCTATCTATCCATCCATCTATCTATATCCATCTATCATCTATCCATCTATCCATCCATCTATCATCTATCCATCTATCCATCTATCCATCCATCCATCCATCCATCCATCCATCCATCCATCCATCCATCCATCCATCCATCCATCCATCTATCTATCCATCCATCTATCTGAAGTCACCCGTTGGTTTGTGGACTGCAGGTTTGAAGACGTAAGACTTTTTTTCCGTCACCATCTTGTTTTTTTTGCAACCAGAAGTGATCCGAGGAGGCGGAGCTACAACCAAATGTCGACTAAGACTAATTTTTATAATATGCAACTATATCATGAACAGAAAACAACCAAAACACTCCCATACCAGACAATGCCCATAAAGCATACTTTGCTTTATGGTCTATTTTACTCTAAATGGACCATAATTTACTAAATGAACAAAGTGCTGTATTGAAAAAGACTTGAAACTAGAGATTAAGACCATAAACTCATGTTTTACAATGTTTACTGAGGTAATAAATCAAGTGGGAGTCAGAGTTGTTCTCCTATAGGCGTCTACACAATCTGACTTCTTTTTGCACCAGAGGAGTCGCTCCATGATGGATATTAGAAAGAATGCAAGTTGGAGGCACTTCCCCGAAGGCTCCACTTTTTAGATTTGGAGATTTCCGCCTGATCAAACCACAGCAACACAGTCCTGAGAGAGAGAGAGATATTAATATTGACTATAAATGGCTCGCTGTCTTCTTGTCTCCAATGTCTTGTGGTTGTTGGCTTAGTAAAAAAAAAAAGAACTTAGGATCAAACACACACAGTCACACACACTCCAGGCGAGATATTAGAGTGCAATTGAAAAGACAGAGAATTCAATAAATATCTCTCAGACTGATGGGTCGTACTATCCACGCAGTGTGGAAATAAAAGCGCAGCTACTGCTGAGGTCGGCTGCATCCGTGTGGTGGTTTCCACTGGTGTCATTTTAATGGTGTTTTCTTCATCTAGAAATATCGTGATTGTAAAAAAAGAAAGTCACAGCAAAGATGAACTGGAGGAGACAGCCGAGCCCAGCAGGAGGGGTTTGGGGTGATTTTTGTCAGTGTATTTATTTTTACTATTATTTTAATAATAGTAAATACTATTACTAGTATTTTTACTATTATTATTATACTCTGAGGAAGAAGAAGAGAGTCGGCAATGAGAAACAGCAGGTAAAACAACGAGTGCCGGCATATTTCCCTCTTATTAATTTCCACCAAACCAGAGGAACTGATCGTTTGAACATTAAAAAGACAAAATATGTGTTTGGTGAGTTTTTTAAATGTCTGTCCAGGTTGATTAAAGTGTGTTTGCAATCAAACCAGTCCTGACCAGAGATACTGGAAAGTCTTCAATGTGCCGAAATCCCAGCTTGCACACAATGCTGTCACCCGCTGCACACACACTCATGCCTCATATTTAAATACACTCGCCACTTTAACACAACACTTACATTCCATGCACTTTATATATTCATTCATTCATTCCCATTTATTGCACTCTGTTAAATGTTATGCACTTTCCGCCAGGACAAATTCCTTGAATGTGAAAACAAACATGGCAATAAATGCTTCAGATTCAGATCCTGATGCTTCCCGGGACACGCAGGCCCAGCTGGCCCGGCTCAGCTGCCGGATGGATCCACTATCTCGGTCAACGCCGCCCTCTGGGGAACGCATTCTTTCAGTGGCCTACATTCACCATCAGCACTGATTAGGCATCCACATAAAAGGTGGTCAACTTCCCTTTTAAGTTGCACGCAGCCTCCGCGGGGTTAATGCGTAGTTCAAGTAGCTTCTTTAAGCGCGTGAACTTCAAAAGGTTGCCGTGCACCGCTTCTGAAATCCTGCATCGTTATCCGGGATCCGACCCGCCTTTAACAGTACGTAAGAAGACTCCCGATCCAACAATCTCGGCATTTTGATCTTTGCAGGAAAATGCAAAAAAAAAAAGGGATCTGTGGTCTTGACACTTCTTGTCCTTTCATGTGCGGTGTGCATTGTGCGTTTGGCATTTGAACGTGTGCACCGCAGAGCAAGAGGAAGAGGAAGAGGAAGAGGCTCAGACAGTCCTGTAGTCACACTGATCTCTGCTGTGGGTCGACCGGGGGATGGACAGCGGGGGAAGTGAAACAGGGACGAGGCTCTGATGGCTGTAATAGCCTGAACGTTCTGAAACACTGACCACACCAAACCTCCCTCTGTTCTCACCCTGCAGTGTGCACTTTCTTTCTCGCTCTCTCTTTCTCCATATTGTCATCTACTGTCTTCTTTTTTCCCCCTAACTCAATATCACTGCAATCATATCTGACAAATAGATCCTGATCCACTGGCCAGCTGCACTCAGGACCCCATCAGAAACCTATCAATCATATATATATATACACTCCTTCCTTCCTTCCTTCACTCCTTCCTTCCTCCACTCCTTCTCTCCTTCCTTCTCTCCTTCCTACCTTCACACTCCTTCTCTCCTTCCTTCCTTTCTTCACTACTTTCTTCACTCCTTCCTTCCTTCTCTCCTTCCTTCCTTTCTTCACTCCTTCCTTCCTTCACTCCTTCCTTCCTTCTCTCCTTCCTTTCTTCCTTCATTCATGCTCTCCTTCTTTCCTTACTTTCTTCCTTCACACTCCTTCACACTCCTTCACTCCTTCCTTCCTTCTCTCCTTTCTTCCTTCACACTCCTTCACACTCCTTCACTCCTTCCTTCCTTCTCTCATTCCTTCCTTCCTTCTCTCCTTCCTTCCTTCACTCCTTCACACTCCTTCACTCCTTCCTTCCTTCCTTCACTCCTTCACAATCCTTCACACTCGTTCACTCCTTCACACTCCTTCACACTTGTTCACTCCTTCCTTCCTTCTCTCCTTCCTTCCTTCCTTCATTCACGCCTTCACTCCTTCCTTCCTTCACTCCTTCACACTCCTTCACTCCTTCCTTCCTTCCTTCCTTCACACTCCTTCACTCCTTCTCTCCTTCCTTCCTTCACACTCCTTCTCTCCTTCTCTCCTTCCTTCCTTTCTTCACTCCTTCCTTCCTTCTTTCCTTCATTCTCTCCTTCTTTCCTTCCTTTCTTCCTTCACACTCCTTCACTCCTTCACACTTGTTCACTCCTTCACACTTGTTCACTCCTTCCTTCCTTCACTCCTTCCTTCCTTCTTTCCTTCCTTTCTTCCTTCACACTCCTTCACACTCCTTCACTCCTTCCTTCCTTCTCTCCTTTCTTCCTTCACACTCCTTCACACTCCTTCACTCCTTCCTTCCTTCTCTCATTCCTTCCTTCCTTCTCTCCTTCCTTCCTTCACTCTTTCACACTCCTTCACTCCTTCCTTCCTTCCTTCACTCCTTCACAATCCTTCACACTCGTTCACTCCTTCACACTCCTTCACACTTGTTCACTCCTTCCTTCCTTCTCTCCTTCCTTCCTTCCTTCATTCACGCCTTCACTCCTTCCTTCCTTCACTCCTTCACACTCCTTCACTCCTTCCTTCCTTCCTTCCTTCACACTCCTTCACTCCTTCTCTCCTTCCTTCCTTCACACTCCTTCTCTCCTTCTCTCCTTCCTTCCTTTCTTCACTCCTTCCTTCCTTCTCTCCTTCCTTCCTTCTTTCCTTCATTCTCTCCTTCTTTCCTTCCTTTCTTCCTTCACACTCCTTCACTCCTTCACACTTGTTCACTCCTTCACACTTGTTCACTCCTTCCTTCCTTCCTTCTTTCCTTCATTCCTTCCTTCTTTCCTTCCTTTCTTCCTTCACACTCCTTCACTCCTTCCTTCCTTCTCTCCTTTCTTCCTTCACACTCCTTCACACTCCTTCACTCCTTCCTTCTCTCATTCCTTCCTTCCTTCTCTCCTTCCTTCCTTCACTCCTTCACACTCCTTCACTCCTTCCTTCCTTCCTTCACTCCTTCACAATCCTTCACACTCGTTCACTCCTTCACACTCCTTCACACTTGTTCACTCCTTCCTTCCTTCTCTCCTTCCTTCCTTCCTTCATTCACGCCTTCACTCCTTCCTTCCTTCACTCCTTCACACTCCTTCACTCCTTCCTTCCTTCCTTCCTTCACACTCCTTCACTCCTTCTCTCCTTCCTTCCTTCACACTCCTTCTCTCCTTCTCTCCTTCCTTCCTTTCTTCACTCATTCCTTCCTTCTCTCCTTCCTTCCTTCTTTCCTTCATTCTCTCCTTCTTTCCTTCCTTTCTTCCTTCACACTCCTTCACTCCTTCACACTTGTTCACTCCTTCACACTTGTTCACTCCTTCCTTCCTTCCTTCACTCCTTCCTTCCCTCCCTCCTTCCTTCCTTCCTTCCTTCCTTCCTTCCTTCCTTCCTTCCTTCCTTCCTTCCTTCCTTCCTTCACTCCTTCCTTCCCTCCTTCCTTCCTTCACTCCTTCCTTCCTTCCTTCCTTCCTTCCTTCACTCCTTCCTTCACTCCTTCCTTCCTTCCTTCCTTCCTTCCTTCCTTCCTTCCTTCCCTCGTTCCTTCCTTCCTTCCTTCACTCCTTCCTTCATTCACTCCTTCCTTCCTTCCTTCCTTCCTTCCTTCCTTCACTCCTTCCTTCCCTCCTTCCTTCCTTCCTTCCTTCCTTCCTTCCTTCCTTCCTTCCTTCCTTCCTTCCTTCCTTCCTTCCTTCCTTCCTTCCTTCACTCCTTCCTTCCTTCCTTCACTCCTTCACTCCTTCCTTCCCTCCTTCCTTCCTTCCTTCACTCCTTCCTTCCTTCCTTCCTTCACTCCCTCCTTCCTTCCTTCCTTCACTCCTTCCTTCCTTCCTTCCTTCACTCCTTCCTTCCTTCCAATTCCTTCCTTCCTCCCTTCCTCCCTCCCTTCACATTGAACCCAGCTCGGCCACAGATCTGATTTGTCTCACCCTCCTCTCAGCTCCATGTTTTGGGTCACCCAGCCCCTTCAGACCTCCGGGCATGATTTGCATTACAGATGAGCTGCAAGATCCAATTTGTTTGTGTTGCGATGAGTCCAATTCCTTTGTCAACAGAACATTAGGGCTGCAAATTAATATCCCTGGGCTCAGCGGCTCACAGGTCTGTTTTGAGACAGGTGACGGGCACCCCGGGATTATGGCAGCCGCATGGAGGGAACTCTTTAAGAACCGAGGTACCTCATCTTTATAAACCTTTATTCTCCCCTCCCACCGCTTTCCTCCTCGCTTTCCTTTCCCCTCGTGGCTTCATCTGTCACCTTTAGAGACCTTCTCCTAAATTAGTTTAGAAAGTAGAGGCCTCATCTACAGCGGCGTGCTCAGAGTTACAACATCTCCAGTCGCTCTCACCTCTCAGCAGACATTCCCAGCAGGAGGGAATACAGATGAGCGATAATGTGAAAATAAAGTTGTGAGAAACTTCCACGCAGCGGAGCCCGGTGATGGCGACGTTGACAGATGCTGGACGGTGATGCCCGAACATTAAGCTGTGTTTATGCTGCAGGTATTAAGTGTTTGATTCTAATTTCTTCTTTGTAAAACACATTTGTATTAATACATACATAAAGGTTATTATAGCACACATGTACCATATAAACTGTTTTGACCCGCTGGTCTTTATGCTAAGCTAAAGCTAACCGACTTAAAGCCACATATTTCTTTTAATTTGCTCATTCAACAGCTATAATAATACCAATAATACAACAGCAGTTGCAATGTGATATATGCAATTGGCCACGTGCAATTTAAGTATTCAAAAAAGTTACTTTGTGGGATGAAAAACTTCAAATATGAAAATAAATAATGTGCATAATGATCTATAAGTGCATCTGCTTAAAGGTGCAGTGTGTCGGATCGAGCGGGAAGGTCGCAGATTGCGTGTTTGGTTTGTCCACTCTGGGCTCCTGTAGAGGCTATATGTAGATAAAAAACGGTTAATTCTAAGGTAAAGAAAACACATTTCTTATTTTCATATGATTATACACTGAAAATACTTTATATTTCTCATTCCATTTCTGCCTGTAGATGCCTCTAAATACTACACAGTTCCTTTATGTTTAATTCACCACAATAAACAGGATACTCATGACTCTCGGGCTAAAGGTGGTAGTCTCTGACCTTCAGCTTACGCTGCAGTAGAGCTGACGGTTTGATGGCGGCATACTAAAAACCACCAGAAAAAAATAAGATTTTGTGGGTTTCAAACTCTCTGCTGAAGGTAAGCTCAGCAGGAACATCAGTCACGTACACCGAACACGCCTTCACACCCATGCTGCACTTTCTAAGAGCATTTCCAGCTGTGAAGAGAGACAGCTGTTGGCTGCATGCTACCAACACAACATTGTCGTCCCTCTGAACTCGGCACACAAAGCAAACCGAACCTTTTTTGTTGTTGTGTGTAATTGCTGCTTCATCTTTTGACTTTACAACCGTAACAACTTCAAGTCAGCTTGAACGCGAGACGCTTTCATCACCGATTTAAATGGATTCACCGGTCTTTTTTTCTTCCTCCGACGCGACCGACTTTGTTCGCGCATTCGCGGGATTTTTTTCTCTTACGACCAATGAGAGCGGATCACAGCGGCTTCTTCAAACGTTGCTTTGTGTTCTCACTCAAATGAAATAGAGAACAAACAACAAAAAAACGAGAAAATAATCAAGCGTCCAAGTGGACCCGTCCCCTTTTCGCCGCCGAGCACGCTCCTGCTCTAAAAAATGACTTTGAAAGTCTTTCATGAATTGTGTTGTGATTTGAATATGAAGAGAGCAGTCGCTGCAGATTATTGGAGAAAGCTCTGAGGCTGTCAACTCGTATCTCTCCTCTCCAGCTACGCCTTTAATGTACATTCACGCCGAGGCCTCGCTGCTCTCTCTCGTGCCCACCTCCATGTCAAACATTAATTGTTTTTTTCGCTTGCCGGCTCCCTTCTGTTTATAGCAACTGGCCTTTTACTAATAAGCTTCATTGGGAATCCACGAAGCCTCTGGTTTTAATAGTTTCTGCTTCTCGTTGGGATTTGACATTTTATTCACTTTGTGCATTTTCTATTTTTCCGCCAGAGATCTATTTTCTGTTCGATTGCTAAAAATAATTCTCCTCACTGTTCAGTAGTCTCTGTAATACCTCTCGGTATTTAGCGCTCTCATAAAACACTCACTTTTTGCAATTTAAAGTAAGCGTTTAATGCTAATACCATCATTTTGATATTAGATATGTATTTTTATGTCTAAAACGGTCCCTTGTGGAGGAAATATCTTCTACTTTCAACCACTCACAGACTACAAGTAAGTGATTCAAACATTCAAAACTTTCTTCAAACGTTTCAAAACTGTTCCGATGAATTAATTAGCTTGCACGAACATGGAAGTAGACATTAAAAGCTAAAGAAAATGAGTTAATCCGGGCTTCACTGTGTGTTAATGAATAGTTTTCAGGAAAACCAATGGTATAATCGCAGATTGTTGGGATAACCCTTTGCAGTGTGTCGCTGGCTGGAAGGGCTCATAGTGTTATGACTGATGAGGGTTGAGTGACTAGAAATTACGGTAATTATGCTGCTCAGCAACATGAACATACAATAAAGAGTTGAAGGAGATCCGTAAGATCCCTGCACATAAATCTATAAGAATATACTATAACAGTGATTTTCAACCACTGAACCCCCAAAAATATGAATTAGTTGCCGCAAAATAATTTTCCATTGCTGAGCATCTGAGCCTGCAATATAGTGGCTGGCTTAGTAATTAAATACTCTTCCAGGCCAGTAGGTAGCTCAATAATTACCTATCATATATGCTGTATTATGCCATTTTTTAAAACTTTTTTAGTTATTGGTGTGCCTCTGTTTTTGTTTTTTTTATGTAGAAAATGTGCCGCGTCTCAAAAAAGCTTGAAAACCACTGAACTATAATAAATGTCAATGGATGCAAAGTGCGTGCATCCTCTCCCCGAGTGTTTAAACAGCTCCCAGTCTAAAAAATGGTATTTTACCTTCACATTAAGCCAGACACAGTGCAAATACACTACTTCTGTTCTTTGGGACCGTATCCCACGGACGGCTGCTCTCGGCTCGACGCTCCCTTTGATCAGGAGCCTCTCTCGGCTCCGTTGCATCGCCGCCAGCCTTTGGGTGTCCTATTAGACGTGTCCTCTCTGCTTCTTTGATTCCACCACCTGCCTGCACTTGTTGTGACCGTCTCGGCCAGCAACCGGCCAGCAAACCAACCAGCAACCAGTCAGCAACCAGCCAGCATCTCTGCGTGTGTGACCATGCACGACCCCTGAAGACTTTTTCAGGGTGAATACGCAACAAACAAGCCGAGCTACCGATGTTGCAAAAGGAGCCGGAAAACAAATGCCTCGGCGCGCATTGTGATGCCGGCAGGAGCGCGGTCGCCTTGGCAATTAATTACAGCGTTAATGGGATTGTCTTAATGGAAATATATTGCAGAAACAGTTGCGCAGCTGGGTGGAACGTGTGAGCATCTTAGTCCGTCTTTTGAGGGGAAGGAAGCCTCTTCAGGAGCTGAGACTCGTGCAGGTAAATGTTTTCCGTCGGCACGGCTTCATAAAAGAAGGGTGCCTGTCAGAATACCGGCTTTTCCAGATTTCACCCTCGGCGAAGCCTCCCGCGGCCGTCTCCGTCTTGATCCCCGGCTCCCGTGATTGGCAACTGTTTAATGAGGCCCTGTGTACCTTTGATTACGAGGCCCCACTAATGAACAGCATGTCAGTTTTTGCCCTATTAGCAGGAGAATACGGCGCCGGCTACCCCGGCTAATCAGCGGAGCCGCGTGTCCAAATGCCAGTCAAAGGGCACAATTGATATTTCACGCGGCTCTCCGAGGGAAATTCTAATCATCGGTTCAGTTCTTTTCAGATAATATTTCTCGGCGGTGATGTCATCGGCGCTGCATAAGAGCCTGGAACTGATTTTAACACCTGCTGTGAAAGCACGGTTGTATATCTATTGATGCCCTCTCAATATTTATCACAACCTTGCTGACTTTATGTTTTTTTTTTTCTATACCCGGGAACGACACACAGATATGTTTTCATCTCTCGCTGGATTACGTGAACCGGGAGTCACGACCGAGAGGAGTCTGAATAGTCTAGACGGGGATGTCCAGATCCCTGTAGCGAAAGGAGTCCAGACAGCTGCTGCAAGGTCTGCAGGAGACGAGGTTGTCGAGCATCGCACCCGGACTGCAGACGGTGAAGTAAATATTGTATTCAATGTGCTTTCTGACTCACAAAAACTTTCTTTTGAAAATCAAACCACAGAAGGCATGAATAACATGAGACTGAATCTCATCTGTTAGTGCTAAAATCCTTGACTGTTTCGCGGCTAACCAACTGTTGGATTACCCTCCCCTCTAATGACCTTTTTGAGGATTTCAGTCAGGCCGGTAGACTCGGTAATCGGCCAATCCGGAGTGGCCGACGATCAATGTCTCGCCCATCACTCCTCCATCAAACCTTACGTTTTATTAAATGAAGCTGGAATTAAATCGTGATTTTCTTTCCTAATAAGAACAGCAGCTACTCTCTCCATATTGTTCATGTAAATTCATAGCATTTGTGACCTGTTGGCTTCCTCCTCGCCGGGTTGAGCGTCTCTGCTTCTGAGATCTTGTGCTACTTTTCTTTTCTTGGGTCTATGAGCTCGGCTCATCTTTTACTTTGTATTGTTTTATGCTTCTGGCTCCTGTTATTGTCTATTTGGTTTTATTGACTCCTGTACAGCACTTTGTGACCCTTTGTCTGTGAAAAGTGCAATATAAATACACTTTACTTACTTTACGTTTGAATTTTCCAGAATTTAACACTCTTTGCATCGTAATAAACACCCAAGTTACTATTGTTCTTTTATTTAATTTTTTTTATTGATCGTTTCCTTTTCTATTAAAACAAGTTTGGGCTATTAACATTTGAGTATTGACAACTATGGTGAAACGTCTCCCCTTGCAGTAAGAAACAAAGGCATGAAGCTAATTTAATATATATATATGCATAAGGATTATATATATATATATATATGTATTTATTTATATATAAATATATATATTTATTTATATATATATTTATATATAAATAAATAAATATATATAACTAAATATATATATATATATATTTATATATAACTATATATATATGTATATATATATATAAATAAATATATATAAATCCATCCATCCATCCATCCATTATCTGAACCGCTTATCCTCTTTAGGGTCGCGGGGCGCTGGAGCCGATCCCAGCTGTCATTGGGCGAAGGCATGTAGGAAGAAATGTATATGTTTATTTCCAATGTATTGGACTATTAGAGACAGGTCTGATTTTGTCCAGTGTTTAACTCAATATACAATTGCTAATTAATTGATTGGTTTCCTGGTAATCAATTATATTTGTCAAGTATTGCCAAATAATCACCATTCTATTCAAACATGGGGCCCTATTCATATAAATGTATTCCTATATTAATTTATATAGTGGCAGATTTACATCCCTTCCACAGTTACAGCCGATATTCACATTTGGATCACGTCAAATATGAGCTTCATGGGAAGCAATGGGTTTGTGGACATAAGCTTTTTGTTAATGCCCCAATTCAATTAAAGCCTCATTTAATACGTCTCGTACATTCTCATCTCTTTGTAAAATATATTGATGACTAAAAGAGGGTTATGTGTGGAGTAATAAATGTCCTCTCACTTTGCAGAAAGCCATGACACCCTCCAGCTACGGAGATTATGACTGAATGACTCAGCCTGAGGTCGGAGGAT